>CM067299.1:75595226-76015413 GCA_034231615.1 Meghimatium bilineatum | reverse complement strand
AACAACTATCAAAGAAGCAAAAACTATGTGTCTCAGCTACATGCACGAAGTACACACAATATCATTACATTTCTCGAACTGTAGAGCACTAGTTTCTGCCCTATGCATCATATTCGGCGCTAAAGGAATATAAATGGATATATATATATATATATATATATATATATATATATATATATATATATATATATATATATATATATATATATATATATATATATATATATAGATAGATAGATAGATAGATAGATATATAGATGTATAGATAGCTATATAGATAGATAGATATATAGACAGAAATACAGACAGACATACGGTCGAAGGACGGATAGATAGAAAGACAGAAAGACAGACAGACGGACGGACGGACGGATGGATAGACAGACAGAAAGACATAAACAGATAGATAGATAGATAGATAGATAGATAGATAGATAGATAGATAGATAGATAGATAGATAGATAGATAGATAGATAGATAGATAGATAGATAGATAGATAGATAGATAGATAGATAGATAGATGGTTGGATGGATGGATGGATGGATGATGGATGGATGAATGGATGGATGGATGGATGGATGGGTGTGTGAGTGGGTGGGTGGGTAGACAGACAGACAGACAGACAGACAGACAGACAGACAGACAGACAGACAGACAGACAGACAGACAGATAGATAGATAGATAGATAGATAGATAGATAGATAGATAGATAGATAGATAGATAGATAGATAGATAGATAGATAGATAGATAGATAGATAGATAGATAGATAGATAGATAGATAGATAGATAGATAGATAGATAGATAGATAGATAGATGGTTGGATGGATGGATGGATGGATGATGGATGGATGAATGGATGGATGGATGGATGGATGGGTGTGTGAGTGGGTGGGTGGGTAGACAGACAGACAGACAGACAGACAGACAGACAGACAGACAGACAGACAGACAGATAGATAGATAGATAGATAGATAGATAGATAGATAGATAGATAGATAGATAGATAGATAGATAGATAGATAGATAGATAGATAGATAGATAGATAGATAGGTAGGTAGGTAGGTAGGTAGGTAGGTAGGTAGGTAGGTAGGTAGGTAGGTAGGTAGGTAGGTAGGTAGGTAGGTAGGTAGGTAGGTAGGTAGATAGATAGATAGATAGATAGATAGATAGATAGATAGATAGATAGATAGATAGATAGATAGATAGATAGATAGATAGATAGATAGATAGATAGATAGATAGATAGATAGATAGATAGATAGATTAGATAGATTAGATAGATTAGATAGATTAGATAGATTAGATAGATAGATAGATAGTGTGTTAATCAATATGTTGTCGGAAATACTGTGTAGATGATCATTTATAAAGTTATTCATTATGTTATACATGGGAGCGAATTGTTTGCTGTACTCTCTCTATCCATGTCTGACGACAGTAGAAGTATCTGTGGGAGTGAATTAGCATTCTGCATGCAAGTGCGTTGATAAGAGGAAGAATCTTTCTGTTAACCGTATCTCCCTAGTAAAGACGGGGTGCAAAGGGAACACATTTTCTCGGCGGACCCAGGGTTAGCAGATAACCAAGATCCCAAATATACCTTCTCGCGGTGCACCTTGGAAACAGAAATACAGCAGCTCGAGCTGATTCTGGCCAAATCATTTTGGGATCGTGTCCGAGAACGTGGAGGTAGCAGATGGAAAGAGATTTGAATGCTTAAAAGACAGATAATATCTCCGACACCACCAGCAACACCACATACAGCGACACTGTCGACATACAGTGAAGCCAGTTAGTCTAGTCCGAACATTGGAGGGGCGGCCAATGAAAAAAGCATGAAAAGGTGGATGAATGGCGAAAGACAGACAGATTTCATACTGAGTACAATGGGAAAAAAATGGCAGAACAGCGCTAGAGGGCAGCGCCAACTACAAATAGAAAGAGGAAACGATTACGGAAATGGGAACTATAAGCTCTGTTAGCTCGTAACGAGCTTCTAGTTACTTGATTTCCTTATAGGCCCATACCCAATAATGGACGTCTAGCAAAGCAAAAAGACCTGGCCAAACTCTAATGTGGAGTCTTCCTATACCGGAAACATGCTCGCAAAGAGAAAGGGTGCCGTAACCGATATGCTCAGGCAAAAAAGGGACAACGATTTAAGCCCTGGTCCAACACTACTGTCAGGTTTTCCTATACCGGAAATATGCTTGCAGAGAGAAAGGGTTCAGTACCTGAGCGCAGGCGCTATTGGGACAAGTTCGCTCAGCTCGAGAACGCCGTGCTCTCAAACGCTTGGTGTGAGACTCGAACTTGGGCGAGGGGTTCACGATGTCGGTGAATGACACCTCGGCTAAGAGGGCGAAAGAGCCAGGGTCCAACTCTTTTGTTGAGTTCTTCCTCTTAAGGAACTAGGCTCACGGATGAGAAACGGTTCAGTACCCGATGGGCACAGGCACAGTACGTCCAATTACACGAGGCAAGTTCACAGTCAGTGGAACACCTCGTGCGAGACAGACGTGAGCAAAAATCGTCTGGGCGAAGAGTCACCACACACACGCGTGCCTGGCGTCAGATAGGGAGGCTGTGACAGGCTAGGGTAGCCCAGTCGAATTGTCAAGGCATGCCGAAATCGGATGTGCTAGGCCTACAAGGCGCATAACGGTGGCACAACGTAAACACGCTCCCGGCGGAAGTCGCACGGATTACAATGGAGCGAACGCAAAACAAACAAACAAACCTAGTAAAGACGTATCCCCGGCGCTGCTGTATCTACTGTGCTCAGTCCACGTATGACGGAAGGATTTAAATAGGTGACAAATGGTGATCCTCAAGTTTGTTATTGTGTCAATGTTTCCCAATGTACAGACTGAATTCTGGAAAAATGAATGGATTTACTCCATTGTGGCTTCACACACGCGGAAAATAGTGTAGATGTATTGTTCTGGTCGTGTGTGATTAGAGAGCTGATATATTGACCAGAATTATTGCTTTCCACTGAAGTCGAATAGGTTGTTTTAGCAGCTTTGCTTCCTATCACTTTTATATAATGGGCCTGATGGTGATAACTTCCCGCCAATCCTTTTTTTAATTTTAATGTCTGCAATTTGTATATATATATATATATATATATATATACATTTTCATTTTTAATCTATTTTATTCTTAATCGTCCCTAGTTTCTTGACTGGTTCCTTTATAAAGGTGTTTGCTGTTAGATATTATTTTCAATTAAAGAAATATTGATATTGTGCATAGACACGAGTGGTTGAAGATGGATTACTTATGAACATCTTTACGTGATTCTTTATTCTGTTTCTTTGAATATTTCTTGTTCATGATCAAATCTCGTGATCCGTAAATTGCAATAAGAAATACTGTACCACTGTAAAACCCTACCGTTATCTTTCCGTAAATACCGTGTATTTGGTGTGGCGAAATTTGAGAAGTAACGTAATTTGAGAAGTATTGTTTATAAAAATGTGTGGATAATTTCCGAGACGTTAGAGCGTTGCACTCACAACCCCTAAGTCTCGGGTTCGACTCTGTGATAGGAACGTGTTTTTTTCTAGTCAGAGGGTAAATTTGAAACAAAAACTCCCTCAGTTCATACATGGCGTTAGCAAGGGCATCGAGGCTTTATCATACAAGCTACACGTATAATCCCTGCAGGTACCTAACAGGAAACACATTACACACAAGCTACACATAGAATTCCTGCAACACCCTAACAGGAAACACAGTATTTAGTTTTTCCTGACAACACGTAAGAAAGCAACCTATAATTTTTGCTGAAGTTATTTTCTATGCTGTATTTTAGTTTAGCAGGTTGCCATTGATTGTTTGTGGATGGTTCGAGTGCCTCTCTGCAATGACATTAAGTATAGTGACAAAGAAGTGAACTGTTAATAACAGGACAGTAGAGCTACTTCATTAGACGACATCAATAGCAATAGACGAAGCAGGAAACTTAATGAGTATGATTATGATTGCGTATACATTGTCCCTTGTATACACCATTGTGGTGCCGGGCCCAAGAGGAGAGCAAAAAATAGCAAGATTTTGACCTATTATGAATATCGTAAAAGGCGATTAATAATGGTTGGGTGTGAGGTTGGTTACCCCATCCTGTAAAAGTCCGTAGCCTCATGCTCATGCAGATGTATCGAAGTGAAAGGCACCGATATCGCAGAAAGATGTACATCACGTCGTAAAGTTTGATATAGTCCGATTTATATCCTGTTTTTCTGAAGTCAAGAAACTACACATAAGAAGCAGAAAATAAGAAGACCTGAGTCTTGCACACTCTTGTTATTGCTCTCAGAGTTTCTGCTCAAATCGAATCTTCTTATTGCTCATAACGTCCCTGCTTATATAAAATCTTCTTACTGTCCACAACGTCCCTACTCGTATCGAATCTTGTGACTGCTCACACCGTTCTTGATCATGTAAAATCTTCCTACTGCTCACAATGTTTCTGCTCACATCAAATCTTCTGACTGCTCATTACGTCCCTGCTTATATCACATTTTACTGCTCACAACGTCCCTGCTCGTATCGAATCTTCTGACTGATTGCTCTCTACGTTCCCTCTCATATTGAGTCTTCTGATTGATCAAACGGTCCCTACGCATATCGACCATACCCCTTACTAATTCAGAGTAAATCATTGCCAATTTGTGCGTCAAACGGTAGTTACCGTGACTCTACAGCAATAATGGTATGCTTAGCATCGTGAGCGATTGAATTGAATAATCTATAGTTTCATCTATCTTATACTACTGTCTGTTACGGTTATAACTACTATTCAAGTATGTGATCCTTTTTGTGCTTATTCATTTATTTGAGATTTGCTTGCCATGTTATGTTCTATGCTAGTATGCAGGTCACAGATCTGTAACAATCAAAGGTAACACCATGGTATATGTTAATGTCACTAGACATATTGTTTGTTTCGATAGTTGATACCCAGGAAGGAAGATCAATACAAATATTATTTCCTACGGGCAATAGGATTTGAGAGGGAGTGTGGTTTCTTCCAAAGCTATCTTTCATACCCAAAATCTACAACTTTTAGTGGTGTACATGGCTTTAAGAAGATGCCACCTATACACAGACTTTAAAACACAATTGTATAGATGAAGTGTTGTGGGGGCTTCAGTAAGAGAGAATAATATCTCTATACCAAATCTCTACTTCCTTCACGAAGACTATAGTCTTGGAGCGTATGTTCTACTGTCTGCTTGTCGTCACCACGTCGACGCTTGTCTGTCTGAAAAGATGTTAGCATATTGTAGCATAGTCTTGTCATAACAGTGAGTAGTTAGTTGCTCTCTGATAATTTTCCAGATATTCTCTTCACCATATTTCGCGCTGAAGATGTGTATTGCTACAACAGTGGTCATATTTTTTCAAAGTTAAAGTCGTTTGGGTACTAAAGTACTGGGTTAATTCTGTATTTTTCTTTAACTATGGAATATTAGTGGCGATGAAAACATCTGTATAACGTCTACTAGTTTTATGTTTTTGTGTGATGGATGTCTGATGTCAGATATTTCGCATGCATGATGGTTACTCTGATTAGCAGCTAGCGTCAGATATTCTGCATGCTGTAAAACACTTTTTAAAAGTCATAACTATACTCGTACTGTAGCACTCTGTTACTGTTAGTTTATAAAAGAAAAATATTTCTTTAGACTCCTTTAATCTACATATTAATTGCATATCAATATTTCATTTTACAAATAAGCTACAGTCTTCTGCAGCTCAGCATCAGAAGTCGCATTAATGGTAAGAAATACGCGTTATTGATTAGCAACAGCATAACAATGCTATTAAAAAGAATTCAGAGAAATAATTATAATACTTTTAGTGTTGAAATTACACAAAATTCACACATTTACTTTAATTTTTAGTTTTAAACATGATGTATGGCTCTCACAGAATTACCTTTCAAAATGTGTGGTGCCCATGGCTCTCTCGAGACAAAAATGTTCCCGACCCCTGGATTAGAGCATCTACCAAGTATATTTCCAGCAGCAATTATAGTAACAGAATTATAGTACTTACAGTTTAATGCCTATTTTATTTTTCATTTGTTGAAATTACATCATGTATCTGTGTTAGGAAAATTAATACAACAGATAAAGTCAAATCCCAAACAATTGTCATAGTTGGTAATCAGAACTGGAAGACATCATTAATTGGAATATTTGGAAGCAAATATGAACAGTTCAGGTCATTTTGACGCAGAAATCAAGAGAAGAATTGCAATAGCGACTTTAAAATGTAGGCAAATGAAAAGTATTTGGCAAGGCATCAGCTGTAATGTTAGACTATACCTGATTAGAGCATGCATATTTCCATTAGAAATTTACGTCTGTGAAACATGGGCACTTAATACATCTGTGGCAAATATAATTAATGCCTTCAGAATTAGATGCTATAAAAGGCTTTAGAAAATACCTTGGGCAGCGGAAAATATGAACTACGAAGTGTTAAAAACAGTAGGAGTAAGCACCAAAGATGGTTGGCTTCTAAACATTATAACAATAAATCTGAGATTTGTTTGGACACATACAGAGAGATAGCAAAATGGTAAAATTAATATGGATGGCATGGTTAGTGGTACCAGTAGTACAGGTTGCCCAGGACGACGATGGATGATAGACGTCTCAAATTATTTAAACATGCCCTCTGTTGCGGCAGGTCAACTCTGTCAAAATTGTGAGGATTTCATAACATCCATATTTTAGACTAGGTTCTAGAAAGAATATGTCAACGGAACAGTTAGTTATCTTCAGCAGGTTGCCATTGTTTTATAAACAAAACGGGTGCTAAACGGTCAGTAGCTGAAATTGAAAAAAAGTATCTCTGCTGTCAGATTTGTGCTCATCACGTAACATCAGAACGGAGATCTGTATCGGATGTTTCTAGTATAACGTGATAATTCTTTACTCAATTTCCTATTTGCTCTGTCTTCGTCGTTTTCTCATATGACCACACTGATCTCACTGATAAACAGCTAGGTGGTCTGTCTCAATTATATCTCATCGCTATATAGTTTTTCCTTAAGTTTGGTTGTGGATTACCAAATGCCTGCACTATTTCTTTAATGTTGACGATATTACCGAAGTGTATGTTCTACAGTCTACATGTCGTCTAATTAGCAAAACGTTATTACCATGTTTGAAGCTTCACCTATTGGATTTCAATTTTGCGCAGTGAGTACATATTTTCTATTTGTCGTCTACATGTCTGTCTGGTCAATTATCAGCATATTGCACAAGCAGTAGTTCTAAGTTGAAATATTATAACCTAGTTTTTTCGTCGCAACGAGTAATACTCATCTCTCACATTCTTTTTCAGATACTCTCTTCCCTATTTTTCACTGAAGATGTGTTTGCCCGTGACCATCGACTAGGGTCTCGGTTTGTCACAACAGTGACTATTCTTTTCCACGGATAAAACCCTATGAGGAATGTTGTTAGTTCTGTCTTTTTCTACGACAAAGAGAATATTAGGCGATGTGGTCAGCCTCACTGCTGTAGGATTTACTCTCCTAAACATATTTCTATATATATTTCTGAGAATGGAGCCATGCCAAAATTGTCAGTAATCTTGAAATCTTAAATTTAACTATGAATCAATCTTGTACTTACTAGTTATCAAACCATGGACTAACCAGTGCATTCATTAAGATTGTAACAAGAAAATTTTTTTTTATTTCTTCTGATGTTTACAAAGAAATCATTCATGATTATATCGGAGAATCCCACACGCTAACTGAAGGAACTTGAACCCAAACGAAGTGCCATATATTTTCGAGTACTTATTCCTACTTAGGCGATGTCTATGTGTCCAGACAGTAAAGTCGTGAAAGCTCTTAAAAGTCCTGTCCATTATATCCTTATGAAGGGAGAAACTAGCTCTCAAAGAGAGGATTGCCGGGTTAGTAAGTATAATAGAAAAGATTTCGACAGCTTTTAACAAAGAAGATTGTGGCAGCAAAGGTTTAAAAGGGATCAGAATCTTATGTAATACGCTAATTTGTAAGAATTATGAAGCTTATATATTAAATAGAGATGCAAAGTGTCTTAAATGTACGAGATGCAAAGTTTCTTAAATGTAACAGGTGCAAATGAAAAAGTCATGTGTGAAAATGTTTAAAATATGAACGAGTAAAATAGAAAGATAATGCATTCTACAAAACTACAATTATAGAGTTGAGGTCGTCCGATTGATTATAAGGAGAACTTCATATTCAAATAATATTTAGAATATACCAAGGTATGGATACGAAAGTGTCACTAAAGAACTTGTGTTTACCTAACTTTGGAATAACAGTATAGAGACCATTAGGAAGGAAAGCACCAGATGTTAAGATTTAGTTCTATGATGTCCGAAGAATATTAACTCAATATTGTATTATACAGGGCTTTAAATGCCAAAGTAGTTTTTTAAAGCTATTAATTATTAGTTGCTAGGTAACGGGAATGGTTTTACTCTGCGCATCCTGTATGACAGCGGTTTATCTTGACATTTCATCTATCAGAAGAGTATTGCTATATTGGTATGCACTAATAAATAGATCGATGAAAAAAAAAGCATAGATTGCATGAAGATTGCTAGCAGACCAGATTATCGATATTCGTTGTTACTAGGTAGTCATTCCATATATTAGTATTGACATTGATTATACAATTTCATTGATGTCTCAACACATCTCAAGTTAGTTTGGAGACTGATGTTAAAGTTCTCTTATATAATTAAAATTTGCTGATGCATACTCACATCAGGTTTATCTGTTCGGAGACAAGCTGGAATCGATTGATCAATTTTGCTGTCGGTAATCATATTATTACCACCAATCTCTTGAATGGATACCTACAGGCAAAAGAGCCAGGGGTAGACCAACAGAAACTCTCAGAAGAACAATACTTAGAGAAAGTAAAACAACCAATATTCATACTATTCAAGAACTGCACAGAATAGCTGAACAGACAGAATTTGAGAGATCTGACCTCTGCCCTAAGTGCTAACCTCAGCGAAAAAGGAAAATGAATGAATGAATCATATTGTTATTTAGTCCGCAGACAATTATTGAAGTCGTATATTCACGTGACTCAACTTTCCTGTTGTCTTCATCGAAGTAGTCAGTCCGGAGTATATTGTTGAAATACCATGATCATGAAATTCAACAAAATCTTTTCTTGATATTTCAGGTTAGTCAGTCAAGGCACATGTTGACGTTGTACGATAATACTATTTCCCTGTCTTCTGTCATCATTGTGTCTCATCGACCGCATACAAACATTTTACCATCATATTCTAATATATGTGCATCTTTTCATAGCAACACTTTCAATACTACACTTCCTTTTTTATATCCTGATCTCCTAATCAAGACTTCACGGGAAGTAGTGGATCCATGTTTGCTTGCAGAATTAACCGTTGAGTAGTTTTTTCTTCGATCTGTTGTCTGTTCATAAATGAATACTATAATTATGAATCGTCGAAAAATATTGTGAAAATAGTTCGAAGGTTGCTTGCGAGATTTGAACCATGTCTTATGCCGGACAAGCACTTAGAATGAATGAAAAGAGACAGCAACAACAAACATTAATATGAGTACCATATGGCAAGAGAAAAAGAGGAATAAAGACCAAGAGAAATTCTTCACAGAGCAATCATCACAGAGGGTATGACTATGGATTTCAACAACATACAAAAACTATACACAGTAGCATCACATTTTTCAAACTGGAGACCACTGGTTTCTTCCAAGTGTGGAACTTTGGAACTTTACTAAATAACAAAATATTTAGTACTGAAAAAACATTAGACAGATAGAGTGATGTGTAGATTCATCGATATATAGTTGGATGAATGAAATTATATAGAAAATACCTCAAGTAAACGATATTCTACGAAGATCAGCTAAAATAAACTGTACTGCATTATAATATCTCAATAGGGTCTCGCATTGCTCTCGTGCGAACCCAGGGTTAGCAGGTAACCAAAGTCCTAAAAGTACCGTGGTGCACCCTGGAAACAGAAATACACATGCTGTTGCTGTATTCCTGGCTAAAACGTTTACGCTCATGTCCGTGGATGTGGATGCTGTAGATGGAATGAGAATTGCCAGCAGAGAGAAAGGTAATATCTCCGAAACTTCTTCACCACTACATCCAACATGGGTTACGGGTAACATGTTACATGGGTAAAAATGAAGTATTTCTAATGTACTATTTTGATTTCTTTCTTAGTAGATGAAGATGTTGGGATGATATCTTCACATGCAACAACATTGTGGTAAGAAGCGTTGTCCATAACCAGACGGAACCAACCAGGTATATAATGATGGAAGTACCGTTTCCTCTATCCACCCTCAAAATACATGATCCTTCATATCAGCTTTATAGTCTCGAGATTTGGAAAGGAAAATTAGTTCATCATTCTATAAAAGATCATTGTGGCTGCTACCTGCATGTGACATTATCAATAGTTGACCTTTGTTGCTTGGCACATATCTCTTAACAGTTCCATCTACAGATTGTCATTCTTTTCATTAGTGTGGTGAGCATTTATCCATGTTTCAGCTCAATATACAATATCATTTTTCTTTACGTATCTCCCTAATTTGTTTAAATGTTTAGTTCGGGGACTTACTAAATGAAGTTTTCCACAAATGACACTTCCGCCATATGTATGCTTGCGAAATGTAAATCAGCACCCCTTACAGTTTTCCATAATTTAGTTTTCTAAATATGAATGTCGTTCATTTAGAGAGACGTGTTCAACTTATTTTTAGTGTCACAATGCACCTTTGCAATTCAAAAGACTATGAATTTCTCTTTTAATAATTTCGTAATCGAAATTGTCTTCAACATTTTTTTCTTCCACTCTTTTCTTTTGTTTTTGTAAAATTACAGTTACGTTCTTGTATTCATCTTGAAAGCATTGTGTAATTCATACTCATGGCATGTTGTTTTCTTTTCGAAGGTTTCGAAATACTGTGAAATAGAATATCGCATCTCGCCTCCTATGAAAATTATGTGCACAAATTGATAGCTTTACATTCTTAGTGTAATGAATTTAACTTTCTAAGACATTGTTATAATATTGTCGTAAATCCTGCTTTGTGATACACCGTAAATAAATGCAACAACTTGGTATGTTGAAAACATAGTACAAACAAATTATCAACAAATTATGTAACTCAATATTTTGCAATGATACACGTCACTGTGGATAACCTGAAACCTCATATTTGTTCCACATCACTTGCTCTTGATCTGTTCTCCAAATACAAGGGGTGTTGTCAACAAACAAAAAAGCAACAACCAAAACAAAAGATCACTGTGCTACTTCATGGAATTTCATGTTTTTCCTACCGATATGAACTGACCGTGTAAAACAAAACAGAAAACATGGTAATTTCTACTGTAAACCCATCTGCTATCAACAAACAAGTATTGCTTTCTTAAAAACGACATTCCTAGCGACTGCTGCGATAAATCCGTTCAGTCTTGATAATAAGTAATCATACATCATTAATGTGATTATGAAATAATCCACTCATACAAAATATGAAGCCCCTACGATCAATAATTACGGGCTATATCCGTATTCAATTATTGATAACGCATTTATAGACGCTGACATGTCCTATTTTCTAAAAGTGGCCATGTTTCAACACTGTAACACTCCCCCCCCCCCAGCTCTCGTATCTACGGACTTGTTTTTAACCATCTAAAATGAAGTGCTCGGTGAATATAGTATAGAGTCTATATAAACATCTACAGACTAGATGTAATAGTCCTGGCTTCATGCCAGCTTAATAGCAACATATCAGACGAGTTTATTTTTATCCAGAACATATACACGATTTTATAACTCTTGGGTCTTTGTTATCTCTAATATTTTATAGTAGTGTGTCCTGATATAACCTAAGTGGACTGTAAACGCTGTGGTAAGCAATATATCGGTGAAACTGGCCTTAGACTGAACGACCGCTTCTGTAACCACCTGCATGCTATCAAACACAGAACACCCACTCCTGTTGCTAATCACTTCAACGGCAATGGCCACCGTGGTGTCCTTGACATTCAGGTCACCGCCATCAGATCCTGCACCACCGATGATAGATCTAGGTACGCTCTAGAAAAATCGTCTCATTGTCGAGTTGGGTACCATCAAGCCATTTGGACTCAATTCCGACCACTCTTTCGCTTAGTTCTCGGTCGGATTGGTCTTTGTTGTTTTTATTAATTTTGTGCCGCCATTTTACCTCATCGTTTTGTTCCTCTCGTTCCACCTGTATTATCGTCTATGTGTACTTCCTGTTCGTATTCTTCCGGTATCTACACACATTCATTTCTACTTGTGGTATTTTTATGTTTGTATGTTATGTGCGTATCTTGAAAAAGGCCTATTGGTCCGAAACGTCGACTTTGTCCTGTGTATTGTAATTTGTATGATTATATTCTGTGTTTTGTTTTGTTGTATGTACCATATTTAATCATGTTAACATCCGCTAGTGATAGTGTGTTAGTCGTCATCAAGTAGGACTTCATTACCTGTCTTCGACTGAGTATTGTTATAAAACATGTCGAGTTTTATATAATGGATGGAGATAACTGAAGTAAAGATGCTACTCCTGAGATATCTGATGTGTTCCTTGATCTTAGTTGACATCCATATCCTAAAAGGATAAACTATGCCGATGGTTGACCATCTCAGCAGTATTCTGGATAGTAAAACAGTTAAATAGACCTAGCTCCTGCAAACTTGTAGCAGTTGGACGCACAGTGTTGGTCGTGTTGTTTCACGTAGATCTGACAAGATTACCAAAAACGTAAGCGGTTGCACAAAATTGAAGAACTGGCGAGAAACAATGTCCTTCACAGAATATACTTCAATTATTAATGTTTATATATGAATATTTTATTGTAAACTTAAACTGAATGGATACGAAAGTAGAATTATACAGTAAGCAAAGTGCATCGCATGATAACATCCAACATCTGCTAAGTTCAGTACAGAGGTATCCAATAAGAGTGTGCTTTTCAGATCTTAAGACTTTGTGAACGCCTTTGTTTCCTTTATGTTGCCAGGGGCCTGAAAGACGAGCACCGAATAGCGACACTGTTTACTTTTCATGTATATCGTAAGAAGCGAATAAGGAGGGTTTGGTTGGAGTTTTCTGGTCCTTTGCATGTCGAGTCAAAGTATCAAAAGACATGCTGAAATAGGATATATAAGCGGAAAGGCGCAATATCACAGGTATGTTGTAAACCTTGATACAACATATTCCCTTCTCCGGATTACATCCTTCAATGCTGCAGGAGTTTAAGAATGAATGCATATCAAGAAGAAGAAATTAGATTATAGACGGCATATGTTCTTGAAAGCTGGCATACATTTGAGACATGTAATGAAATATATAGTCTGTCCATGGTCACAAATGATGTTATCCTCAAAGTGACACAAGAAAGTAGTTGACGTCAATGATGTCAGAAGAGATTTGAGGACCGTACCTGATGACACCCTTTCATGAAAAATACAAATAATAATAATAATTTTAAAAAGCGAATATTGTCATCAAATCTTAACACGCTGTTTAATCACACACAAAAAGAGAGTTCAGACTCTTACATGTGAATCTATAAATATATTCATATATCAATGGATGTGTACCTCCATTTCACAACAATGGTTACACAAGTGACAGCACAAGGTGTCACAAGCCATAGTGACGATTGAAAAAGTTTGTTTCTCAACAATATGAGACTTACTTGAGCAGCTACACTGAAACTGAAGATATTTAAAAAGCAGATCAATAAGATACAGTCCGATGAACAGAGCACGTTTGTATCATTGTTTACAGATTGGCTGTGCATCTGTCCTTTCAGCCTTATTCATCCGACATTATCATGGCTTTTAGGTCACTGTGAATCCGATATCGAGTTGTCGATCATGTTATCACAAAACATACTCAGCTTCAGGTCATCTAGAGTCTACATATATGCATTTCTTGAAACTCAACAATACAAATCGTAACATGAACTATTAAACCATACTCGGCTTCCAGGTAATACAGAGACTACTTATATGAGTTTCTTGAAACTCAACAATATGAATCGTAACATTTAACTATTAAACCATACTCAACTTCCAGACCATCTAAAGACTACTTATGTGTTTCATTTAAATATTTAATATATCTATTCACTGTGTTTTCAAACAACGTGTATAGTTAGCTTTTGTTCTAATTAGAACTGCCAGGAGTTGAGTTACCGTATCTTTCATTTATCTTCCATCCTCACTATATATCATTCAATTCCAATAACATGATTTGATATCTGTTTATGCTTTTATTTATCTCTTTCTTTTCTTCGGCTCATCCGTATATCATCGACATACTTTATGTGTGTGTTTACGTAAAGGTTATTGTATGTTTGCTATCTTTCGTTCTAATGAAGGCTATGTGGTCGAAATGTTGTTTGACATTTCGTATCGTTCTAGTATGTCAGGTATATACATATTAGCAATACGTATATCAGTTATCTCCATATGTGTCTTTTGTTGACCACAAGCTCCCATTTCTAGCTATCCAGGCATTTCCTAACACTAGAGATGTATCCACGTCATTAAATGAAAGTAAATAAACACCAAGTAACATTCCCTACTTTGTAGATGTTGGAAAGAAGGGGGGGGGGGGTGTTTGAGTACAAGTTACAATTGTTCTATGGCATTACAGTTATATCCTTACAAGACATAATATGTTTGAGAGATAATACGAATTACTTTGATTCGCTATTCTAATTAATCAACTTTAATATGTATCAAATTGCTAGATTAGATATACAGGTATACATTCACGGTATTGTACTGTAAATATTCGTTTAATTGTGTGTGTATTCAATGCATATTGCAGTTATGGACAACGAACAACCTTACGTCACGGATATGATCATGATGTCCACGTCGACAAGTGTGACGGAAGAGATTCAGAGAAAAAATAACAGTCTCCTAACAAATGGTGAGCACCCACGGTAAGCAACATTTTCTTGACAACGTGACGTGACCAACGCATACACCATGTACACAGACCCGATAAAATCCATTAAAACACCCAACTTCCTCATCGAGGAAGGTTTGGAAAGTTGATATTGAAGAATAATTATGAATGATGATAGTTGAGTTATGACTGGAGGTGAACTTTGGTTAAAGTGGGGAAGAATTGAGGCATTTCTCTACTCACATTCTCTTGTCCTGATCCATGCATATTTCAGTGGCAATATACATCAGAACGGCTGAATGTGTATCAGAGTAATTGGAAGAATAATTTATACTTGTCTCACAAAGTCATTTGCTCACTACTGCGGTCTGCTGGCAAGTGCATTCAATCCTGTTAGGTATCAGATGTTTTATACGAGAGTCTGCCATATCTATGTTTCATATTCTTTAGCAGACAAATCCATTATTTACCTCTGGTTGAAGCCCTTTTGTTACCCTCTCCTGTTTTTATCTAATATGTTGATATCACAACCTGGGTGTGGCCGCTACCCCATGCAATGAGGTGCCGGGGGACACATGTGATAGTTTAGTGTCACGTGGGGACCAATGACGAGAGATCTGATCCAAAGGAGCAAGTCTCATTGGCACATGTACTATAAAACAAAGACTTCTAGATATTTACATATCTGTATATATCTAGATGACCCTTGATAAAGCAGACATTGCTGTTGGACTACCTATAATTGCTTACAGATGTGAGAATGTAACGTCTTGCCACGAATGTATATATATATATATATATATATATATATATATATATATATATATATATATATATATATATATATATATATATATATATATATATAGTTAAGCATAACTGTATATTTTGTGCAGCTGTCATATGGACAGCAGTAGAAACGTATAATTTATTTGCTTTTGCTGCTGTCTACTTCTCCGGTTGTATTTCCTTTAATTGCTGTCCCTCTGTTTCCCATATGCTTTTGACTCACGTTTTCTCCTATCCTCAGGTAGAGAAATTCTCTGGACAACTAGTTTCCATTTATAATACATGTACAGTACAGTGTATTTTTTCACTTCTCTTGAGTCGAGTTGGGTAATGTGGTTATAGGTCGGTATTTTCCATTGACCAATAATACGGGATGGTGTGATCATCATGTTCTCCTCCTTTACTTCCACATAGAAACTACTACCTTAGGCTGGGTTGATGTAGAAGTTGTTAGTGATATAAAAATAGTTATAGTCGAAAAGTAAATCACAATATGAAGCACGGGTCTAGGAAGCCAGTGCATTAACCATTGACTTACAGTAACTTCTCATAGATGCACATAGTTCTTTGATTTGCAAGGTTTCACAATGTTGATAATGTAGGTTGCTCGTTAATAAGGTGATAATTATTCTATTTAGAACAGGAAGAGATTTTAAATTATCCAGACACTGCTTTGATTTATGACAACGAATGTAGTTTCTAATTCTCTTTGTAATAACTCTGACTTCTTTCTTAAAGAATCTTAGTATGAAATACCGGGCCAATGTTCTAGTTACTGTACTGTAGTTTTAGTATAATTTTCTAAATATCAAATGTGTTATATTAAAACAAATCTAATTTTCTAAATATCAAATGTGTTATATTAAAACGAAATGTAATATTATTCTTCATGTCCACAAGACATGAAATAGTTTGAAATATTCTACCTACAATGTAATCATGTCAGAAGAATGATTTCCTGCTTTGAAATCAACTTTAAAGGTGAATTTTTTCATCGTGGTAGGACTAATTGTTCTGTTGCTGAAAGGAATCTACTTGCAACAGGTCTGAATCTGAAGGTATTTCTGCAATGCTATAAACTCTGGACATATGTCTATCTTTCTCGCAACAGAAGAAAATGTAAAATGTTCCTGCAAAGTTGTCAAATTAGACACAAATTCAAAACAAAATTATAAATTTTGTTTACGTAATGTAGACCTTATCGGTAGTTCTTAGTCCATATTAGCATAATCACAGTGCCGGGAATGGACATATTTAGTATCTCTGATGAACATTCTTCAGAATTGTCTCAGTACGTTACAACATTGAACTATTAATATAAATATTAAACTTCTAAATTTGCATCATGATGGAGTTGATGATCCCTTTAGCTGTGAGCAGGTAGATATTGACAACCAAACTGAGAAAAAACAGGCCGTCATTAATTGAGTAACCGATCTTATATAGGGTCTGCTGTTTCAAAGGCTTGGTTGTATTGCGAGAATTTATGGATGCATGTTTAGTACCTAAAGGGGCATTTCAGCGTGACAGTACCTTCGGGATACCACGTTCTGTAATGATCGTAGCATACACTTCTGGGTCAACTATTCCATCACTCTTCTGTCAGATCTGTTGACCCATCTGCAGTGATGGTACATCTAACACCTCCCGTCACCTAGGCGTCTTCCACAATAGAGAAAAGGTGCAATATCCGCTCGTCTGCGTCTCTTCGTCACCCATGGTTGCCATTTGATGGAGGATACAATTTAAAAAATTGAGACAAGACATGCGGTGGCAATTATGTATTTTAATAGGTGACAGGTTGTCATCCTGTCACCCTCAACTTTCCTTAGTTGCCTTCTAGAAACGCCATGCCTGGAGAGAAAACAATTTCCCAATTATGTACACCCTGAACTGGACTTCCAGTTCAGGTTGGCACACAGGGTACAACATTTTCAGATATCATCCTTTCCAATCGAATTTAGACAATCGTCCTAGTTACGTTGGTTGGCATCATATATTCTATAAGTGATCTAATCTGTTTACAGAGCAGGTCAGCTGTCACTCTGTAGCAAGACAGTCACTTACATTTGATGTATCTCTCAGACACTGACTCTTTTCTCTGGTAGATTGTATAGACAAGGAATCATTACAATTATTGAACATTGATGTTTTAATTTTCCCGGCATATATGGTTGTTCTTTAGTAAACCTCGTTTCGTATTCCACTGCGTGTATAATTATTGTACATGTATGGTAGTACATTTGTTATATGCACAGATGCAGATGTTATCTTTCTTTCTATCCAGCATCGAGACTCATAAAGTTCTCATACCAACAGTGTGGGGTATTATTACTGTTATCGGCGCTGTTGGGAACATGATAGTGGTTTTCACAATGTGTAAACATACAGGAAGATCTATGCAGCGGTGGGTACATTTTGGTCTTTGCATGTCAGAAATCACTGTGTATGTATATATATATATATATATATATATATATATATATATATATATATATATATATATATATATATATATATAATATATACGTTCTAACATGTGTGTGTGTGTGTTTCTAAATGTATGTGTTCGTGAGTATAGTATTTCGTGCACAGCTATATAAACAGAGTCATAGACAAACAAAACATACAAATAGACTAAAAGGAAAACACAGAAGCAATACTTTTTGAAAAGAAACAGAGTTTATAATGACAGATATACTAGACAAGACCAGACATGCAGACAGACGAATGGATAGATAAATATATATATATAGATAGATAGGCAGACAAGCACACATATAGACAGTAGATGGGTGTATACATAGACAGAAAGTTGATGTAAATATGTACATATGTGGGCGTGGGCATTTATCTAATTCAGTATTTACATATCTATGCATGTACATGTATATGTGTGCTGTATATATATATATATATATATATATATATATATATATATATATATATATATATATATATATATATATATGTGTGTGTGTGTGTGTGTACGTGTATGTGTGTGTTAGCGTGTGGGTGTGTGTGTACATTCAAATATTTACACAGCAGTTGCGTATCATCAATAGACACCGAAATCTCCCGTCCCCTTCCCTTGATTAAACAACTTGAATAGCGTTCACAAAGTTATTGTTATTTACTATAATTGTTACTATTTATGTAAATATTAGATTCTTTAGGAACCTGACTTCCCCTCGGGACGAAATTTATTAGGTTGTTTACACTGATATGCCTCACATCGCCAATGTGCTTCCCAACCCGGCTCACTGTATGTGAACAAAAGCGAGTATATGACATTGGGGCCATATTCGAGCTAATTATTTTGATACTAATGAACTGCTTTGTTGGATTCTCAGGATTCAATGGGTGAATGAGAATGACGCAGTTAATAGGTGGTTTACCATCTTCGTTGACGAAAACCATTGCAACCTCGTTAGATGTGGTTCATTATAGCGACGTTGATCAGATTGACGATCGCTCTTGAAGACCATGTTTACTATTGGGATTACTCTTCCAGTTTGAGCAGCATTCTGAATCTCTCTTGTTTGATATCTCGAAGTAATTCATATGACAGTGTTAGTCTATTGTGCTGACAAAATCGATCGATTTTATCAATAATTTCTCTCTCGCATGTAATAGTTGCTCGTGTGCTTGTCGAACTTCTTTTGCTTGAGTAATGTCCAAAATATAAAACTGTGGAACTTTGTTGTATAGCGGTTGCATATGAGAAGTTTGATGATATGTTTGTCCACACAATTTTAAAACATATGTACCTCGATCTTGAGAATCCGAATTTCTGCTCCCACTAACGCAAAAGAAAGAGCGCTTTTACAAGTGCGAATATTCTCGCAAAATGTGTGTATTTAGGATGTGTATTATCAGAGAGCATCAAGCGCAGGAACTCGGGATACTCCAGCTTATTACAACGGATGTCTTACTTTAGGAACATGATCGTTCCCTTCCGGCAACAACTTGTTAACTTGCCATCGTTAGGACGTTCGTCCACAACATTGTTAGCACCACAGAATTGACATATAATATCGAAAATTCTACAGTTATGTGCAACAATATGATCCTCGGCAAAATTTTCTGTTTTATTTTAAATCTCTTGACTTTGACGCATTTGTAACAATCAGTGAGCCGTGGCATTTGCAGCTCGACGTCTCTGCAGTTGCTCAACAGTTTCATGCTGTCTGTAACGACGTTGGTATTCTCTATTCATAAATGTCAATTTTCTCTTTGCGCTGGGGATTCTAGCTTAGCTCAACGTCGATGCAAATCAGCATCCTTAGCAATTCGTGTTTGTCTTTGTTGAAGGGCTTCGCTTTCCATCTCTCTTTCAATTGTCTATGCCCTGCAACTTTGCGGCACGAATCCCAGCGAGTGACTTTTGACTTTGACGACTCAACCATCTAGCTGTTCACTCTTCTGTTGTTTTTTTGACGTGTTATTGCGATTGGATCATCTTCATCCGCATAATTTAAACAAACTATATGTGTATTTTAAATATTATGTATTTTAGATAACTTTTACCACAAGCAGATACAGAGTAATGCATCAAGGACATTTACAAACAAAAATGTCGTCTACTTTGAATAATATCACACCAATCGTTTTGATTGGATGTCGCACGCAATTCCGTGACGTAAATGCACTATTTATAGAGCGTTCCGGATATCTGACAGAACTCGACTATCATACTATAGACAAAACAAAGATTTCGCACGTTTAAAAAAAAAGTAATAAGAAATGACACTGCAAGACATACAGGGTATAAATCGAAAACAAATAAGACAGAAAGACCATAATCATTACAGAAAGATAAGTGCATTTTTTTTTCAATTTATCTGTCCTTGTCGCCAAAACTTTGACAGTGTATGATTCAATTCAGAGCTGCAACTTTGATTGACTAAAGAAAACCTTTGATCTTTTAATAGCGATTTAATGGTTCTTTGAGACGATGGCTTCAGACTAATCATACGCTTAGAAATAATTTATGATAACCTGTATTTATCAAAACTGCAAACTGAAATCCCCTATGTGATCAAATCTGTGATAGGATATTAGTTTTTGTTTGTGTAATTAATTGTAATTAATAATACCTCAGAAATTACGCGAACAACAATCGTCTGTTAAGTTTTTAATTCCTTGGTGATTGAGAAGAAACTGGTGTGTGCGCTTACATCAAAATCAATATTTATTGGGAGAACACTGCACATTTTGCACAGCAAAAAAAAAAAAAAAAAAAAAACACAAAAAAGGACATGGAGCTGCATTATAAGATTATATAAGACGTATTTATAAATTTAATATTTATGTAGGACCGTAACTACGTATTTTTGGCGTGGAAAATGGGAAGAGGGAGCTTTCTACTTACTAAACTAGGTCACTCGGCGTTCGCACACTAACACTTCACGCCACGCCACTAGTGCACATATGTGTAGATGGGAATATCATATTACACTTCCGATAGAGTATTTGTGGGTCTGTATGTAATGATAAGATACGCATAAGTCAGTATAAAAGTTATGATTAATATTTTAATATTTATTCCAACAAGCGCGTTTACACCTTTGCGATGTTTTGTCATCTGGATGTTTTGCTTGTTTCTTAGTTTTATAACATGCTACATGTAAATTCATCTTGCATGTTTTGTCGTCTTTCTTGTGAGTTTCTTCTAACTTCTTCTGCTACTGTTGTTTTCGTTATCAAACTTCTGCAGATTAGTAGGATGTAGTACGGAGAACGAAATGTCATATGTCATCGTTTACAGATTACTTGCACTATATGCACCATTAGGCTTGTTACATACGACTTCAGCATAGCTTCTGGGTTACTGTGAACGTTGGTAGGATGGTACAGCAAACTCCAACTCGAAAGTCTCATATGTAGCATCTTGCGGTATGCGTGATAGGTAGCGGTGTTACCATTATTGCTTACTTTGTAGGCCATACAACATATGAGCGTTGAGTTATCTATATCATTAACATTTCTGTATCTAATTAATTGAATAAACAATGTACATCACACCAATGGCAGGCCTGGTTTGAACATGTTTTGTCTGGAGGCAATGCTACTAAAAAGAAATTAACATTTTTAACATCCCGTCTTAACATATAGGACAAATGAAAGCTTATATCATGATCAATCCCCATGACCCACTTGCCATCGGGTATTTTATCACATTACCCGTTTGCCAAATCAGCAGTATATAGGTTTCGGTATTCAGTGTTCCTTTATTTTATACATTTACAATTTAAGATGTTGTCATAATTCATAATATAAATTTTAGCTCGTTTGCGCATGTTACACTGTTAAGCATGATCTTCATTAGTTATGTCATTTGTGAAATTGAACTGTCAATCAATGTTATGTTCTGGGGTCTCGAAGTCAATGAGTATAAATATCATGCAGGAAATATTTTACATATATTTCTAATAAGAAAATGTTCACATTGATAGCGTGGTAGGAATTGTCAACTTTGATATAAAAGTTATAACACTGTTCTGTGAAACTCTACGAAGCATATTCAAAAGCAGAACATGATTAAAAAATTTTAGTATTTTTTTACAAGTGAATACAGTTGTAATGGACACTCACTTATTCGTCTGATGATGACCGCAGCAAAGTGGAGATTGTTTATTGCTGCTATAAAAGTGACATAATGGTTAGGATATGGATCTCTTCTGTTAATGACAATTATGCACGAAGTAGCCACAGTTAGACGCTCTTCGAATGAATACTTTGTATTGAAAAAAATGTTCCTTAGCAAAATTTTCTATCACTGAACCATTCATTAATGAGTACTCCAAAATGGAGTTCCTCACTTGTACTGTGCTTACTTATACCACCATGTTTTGTCACTCGGTGTTTTACTAGGAATCGTTTTAGTGTTTTATTTTAACTATGTTTTGTCGTTCAGCGTGAGATTAAGAAGGCTGTTTCTTTGCGATGTTCTAGCGTTTACTGAGTGTAGGGCTGATACAAACTGGGACAAATCGTAAAATGACAATTTTCCAATTATATGTTCATCAATCACCTTACAAGTTTTTCTATCATTATACCGCCATGTATGAGGTCTTCGATTATTAGTGGATGCGTTCCATTAAACATGTTTTCCTTGAAATTATTTCATTTATAATTCTTTATGTATAATTCATTCCATAACGATGTTTCATTTTTGTGATCTTGATGCGTCCTCATTTTAAGTTTTTAAAATTGCATTTTATTTCTTTAGTCAATTCTGAAAAGGTATGAATGGAGACGAATTTATTGTGTCATTTATTGAGGACAAAGAAAATGGTCGGAGATTATTTATAAAATTATTTTGGCAGATCTCCGATGATGATTTCTGAGAAAATGTTTGTTTTGCCAAATCTTTCCGTTTATCTTGGAAATTATTCTGCAATTATTCATTATTTGTATTCTAAAACAATACATAAGATTTACACCACTGAAAAGAAATGTGTGAGACGTATGATCGGAGTTAGCTTGAAAGACAAAATCAGGAATGAAGAGCTAAGAAAACAATTAGGGAGGGGTCAAGTCAACATTAGAATATATTCATAAACAACAAGTTAAATGGTTCAGACACATAACCAGACAGAAAGAGCAAAGTATCATCCAAGAAGCCCTTAACAAACAATACGAAAACTCAGACCTATTGGACGCCCTCGTAAAAGTTGAATATACAGTGTATTAGAAACTCGGAAATATAACAGCAGAAAAGGCAAATAGAAGGGCAAAAGACCGTGCACTCACTCTCCCCTCAACACCGAAAGGTACATGAGGACAGAAAGAAGAAGAAGAAAGAGCATCAAACAGCATAAAACACATAATAATAATACAACGTAACGTGTGTATATTTGAAGTCAGAAAAAAAATTCATATTCAAAGAATATGCTAATGCAATAACAACAACAACAGTCAGAGATTTTTAAAGTAAATCATTCATATAGAAATAGACAAATTAATGTTTGCGAGACATAAAATAAGACAAATAATAAAATATTGAACAAGGAAGGAGTACAATCTTCACTCTTTCTTCTTCTTCTGCTTCTGCGTTCGTTCTCAAACTCCTGCAGATTAGCAGGATGTAGTCCGGAGAACGGAATGCGTTGTGTCATGGTTTACAGCATTGCTGCGATATCTGCGCCTTTCGTCCTGACACATCCGACTTCAGCACGGCTTTGGCTCACTAACCCTATATGGGATGGGACAGCCAACTCCATCCCATAACCTCCTTATTCGCCTTTTACGACATGCGTGGAAGATAAACAGTGTCGCTATTCTTTGCTCCCCTTTCGGGCCCCGGTAACACACGGGCGTCACTCTTTCAAATTGCTTAATCACAATAATTTCATCGCGTTTACCAATGACATCAGTGCGGCTAGGTCACTTGACACTGATCGAAGCCAGTCCTTGTTACAAATATTGAACAATCAGTGATGATGTGTTAGTTTGCAGAACAACTATTAATCCACCCCCCCCCCCCCCCCCCCCACTGTGATTTTAGACTATTTGCGTACATTTGTCAGTATGTAAATAGTTTTTGAATCTAGTATTATTGGATACATACTTGACAAGCTCTCATGGAATTATGTAAGTGCTTGTGTTATTGGATACATACTTTACAAGCTCTGATAGAAGTGTGTAAGTACTTGTATTATTGGATACATACTTGACACGCTCTCATGGAAGTGTCTGCTTGTTTCCAAACCAGAGTGTCGTGATAAAAGTAGAAGGTCTACAGTTTACTATTTAATATGAATAAGAGACTTTTTCATTCTAAATTTTAGAGATTTACATTGCTGATTATTTCCTTTCGTAATTTATTTGTGACTCAACAAATAGTAGATTCGTCCATCTCAAGCATACAGAGCAATCTACAGAATGTGCAGAATATGGTTAAAAATTATCATCGCATAGAAAAATCTCCAGTAGGTAAAAGCTACAACCACACAGAGACACCGCCAGGATGTACATAATAAGTTAAAAACTACCACAGGAAAAAAAAAGAAATCTCGTGGATGTGCAAAATAAGGGGGGAAAAAAACTACCATCTCACATACCAATCTCCAGGAGATAGAAGTGTAGGTAAAACTATAATCGCACAGAGCAATCTCCAAGATTTGCAAAATGGGGTAAAACTGCTATCACACTAATCAATTTGCATTGCATTGCTTAGGAGGTACAAACTACTATTGTACAGAATAATACCTGTATTGTTTCGTAAAATTCCAGACATTTCATATCATCTGTGACTCATAATTTTCACCAACATAATAAACTTAACCAACTTGTTAATTCTTTACTTGACTAATTTAGTTTCAAGTTTCTTCCCCATAGGCGCGTATTGCTTTATTTAAATTTCAATTTCCAATGTTTTCTGCCTTGTCATTTCCAATTAAGGCTTTCGCCCCTTCGATTACCCATGTAAAGAGATATTCATTTTACTATAGAGCAAGGCTCGGGAACCCATGGCTCGCGGGCCAGATGTGGCTCTATTGATGGCTGCATCTGGCTCGCAGACAAATGTTCGATTATAAAAAAATGTTTCTTTAGACTCCTTTGATCTACAAATTAATTGTATATCAATATTTCATTCTACAAATGAGCTAAAGTCTAGTGCAGCTCAGCATCAGAAGTTGCATTAATGGTAAGAAATACTCATTATTGATTAGCAACAACATAAAAATGTTACTAAAAAGAATTCAGAGACATAATTATTGTACTTTTAGTGTTGAAATTACACAAAATGCAAACATTTACTTGAATTTTTAGTTTTAAACATAATGTATGACTCACATAATTACTTTTCAAAATGAGTGGTGTCCATGGCTCTCTCACACGAAAAGGTTCCCGACCCCTGCTATAGAGGTTCCGGAGATGGTGGAATAGTCAGACACATTATATCAAACATCTAGAAGCAAGCTGTCAAAATGTATATTGCATGTAAAGAAAAGAACTAAACTTTAACATTTAGTAAACCAGCGGAAATATCAAGGGTAGAAAGTACAAATATATATAGGGAGAAGATGCATTTGGCAATAAAGACAGAAGAGGATGGCAGAGAGAGAGAGAGAGAAAGAGAGATAGATAGATAGAGAGGAAGACAGATAAAGGAAGACAGGAAGAGGTTGATAGGTGTCCTGATATTATGGCAGGAGATAGTGACAGAACTTATAAGGACCACAAGAGACAGGAATTAGTACAGAAACAAAATCGCCTCTTGCAACGTCACTCGTCATGGTACAATTTATTCTCGTTGGTATGTCGTAATAATTATAGCTCTGTCGCTCTTGGATTCTAATGAATTTGGTCTCATGTACTTGGTAAAATCAATTTGATAGAAACGTTGATATAGTTTGGTGTTGACATTTCTAAAATATAAGTAATTTTAATTTTTACATTTCACAATCCAGAAGTGCACATTTATACTGTAGTCTTCTCCATTATCAAGATAATTATTGTATTAAAAGTTATGGTCTGTAAGACTTCACTTTATCGTAATTGCAATTTTACACTGGAGAGAAATTATTGATATTTATTTTGTTAGCAATTATGGAAAATGGCCAGAAAATGAATAAAATGAACAACAATTATCTCCATTAATATATCTTTAAATGCTTAAACTTTCGCAACTTTATATCTCCGGAATAGGAGAGCGACTGTATCAGATTTGATGTCTTTGAATTTGTGAAATCACAACAAGAGTAAATGAATAACATTAATAGGACGCATCGAAAAGTTATAGAAAATAATCAGAAAACAGTATACGGGATTTGATCCAAATCTGTTCCGTTGACTAGCAACTCACCTAGCAATTTGGATCAACACGTATTTCGAACTAAAGCACACAGCATCACTAAAACAATGCAATATTAGTTAAGACTTCCAAAGTGTATATTTTCAAGCAACTATGCATATAGACTAATTGATCGATACACAGACAACAACACTACACTGCAATGGTATGCCCATTCCTCGATGATAACAAATATTAAACACTAATACGTGAAGGTACAGAAACAAATATAGAAGTAATGTCTATAGGCAGAGAACCCCGGATACTATCAACATAAAAATAAATGATAAACTATTGAAAAAATTGCAGGCATTTAAATGCACTGGAAGCAATTTACAGACGACGATAGAATGGACATAGAGATAAGAATTCAAAGAGCCAACTACGTAGATTATGAGCTTAAATTTGAAACACGAACAAATTGAAATAGTTTTGAACACACATCTATTCCGTCGGAAACAAATAGGCAAATAATAAATTCAATCGTCATCCGAACATTGTGTTATCATTGTCAGACATAGACACTATATAAAAACAAGTGAGAAAGAGCTTACTACGTGTGAAATTAAATGTTTAAGAAAAGCAGCAAACAGAAATAGAATAGAGTGAGGAATTGAACAATTACACGAACTGCTAGTATTACGTCTGTGTTCGAATATATTGAAAAACAGAGACTGAAATAGTTCATCCACAATTCGGTTCATATGAGAATGAACCATATTGATCAGCAGCAAAAGCATATATCATGAAAATGAAAACATCAAGAGGCAGAGAAAGACCAAGAAGAAGGTGAATTGAAGAAGTTACCACCATTATGAGTCGTCACAATATTACTGCATATCAAGTGACAAAACGCGCCATAGCCCGAAAACCCATCGACCGTATATCGTGACACGTCTTAAAGCAAAAGCAGAGAAAATATAGAGATCTACGTGAGATTGGAACTGATCTGTTGATAGACAACTGTAAGA
This sequence comes from Meghimatium bilineatum, assembly GCA_034231615.1. Taxonomy (NCBI): domain Eukaryota; kingdom Metazoa; phylum Mollusca; class Gastropoda; order Stylommatophora; family Philomycidae; genus Meghimatium; species Meghimatium bilineatum. The sequence goes on along the minus strand of CM067299.1, from coordinate 75,987,814 downwards.
AAATTATGGTTTGTTGTGTTACATTTACGTTATTGATAGTCTATGCCATGTCTATAAGGATGTTGTATTAATACTGTCGACATCATTAAGTGAAAAGTTTAAAACAATTTTGTAGACTATTTTAATTGAAAAATATAATTGCGTACCGTCAAAACTGCGCGAGTATTCGGATGATGTGACCAGTCCAACGAAGTTGAAAACATTCAACATCGCGACAGGCACTGGGATGAGAGATGTGGAGTAGAAAGCTGTGGATATCAGTTTGTAGTGTATCGATGCGTTAAGACACGAGGATTTGATAGTGATATGTCAAGAAAGTTTACATGAGAGGTAGCGATCTTGTAATTGTTTTTGTGAGCTTGTGACAAAAAACTCACAACGGCCTGGTGAAAGTTGCCTATGAAGTGTATGAAGCGTGACAGTTCAGCCTAGCTAGATGTCCGTGATTCAAATCCGATAATGGATGCACATATGTTACACAATATGTAAAGCGTGCAGATTTTTTCGGCAGGACACCCTCAAAACAACTTGGAGGTATTCCTCCACGGCCAGGGTCAAACTTTTCTGACCTTCGTCCACAATAGCACTTTTGTCCGTCATGTAGTATTCCGACACTTCTCTCAGTCGGATTCCAAGAGCCGTAATGTGTTCTGTGACCCACCTCTGGTTGCTTCATCATCATCAAGTGCCGTCTCCGCAACGAAGGTTGGCTGCAACGTATCTCCAACATCTCCTGTCTCTTGTCTTGGTGGTGCACTCTGCTAGACTGTAACCTGTCCATCGTGTAATGTTACTCTCCCACTTGTATCTCTGCCTACCTCTTTCTCGCTTCCCTTTGACTTTACCCTCATGTAAGGTCTTAAATAAGGTGTCATGTCTTTTAATGTGTCCAAAGTATTTTATTTGCCTGATCTTTATTTCTCTTAGTAGTTCTTTGTTCATATTAAGTGTCTTTAGCACCTCTTTATTTGTTTTCTCTTTCCATGATGTTTTCCCTATTCTTCTATATACCCACATCTCAAAGGAATCAATTTTGTATTCTAATTGTTTCTTTAGTGTCCATTTTTCTGAGCCATACATTAATATGGAATAGATGTAGCATTTTATAATTCACATTTTTAACTTGTTTGTAATTTGTTTAGATATTAATAATTTCCTCATGTCATTGAAGGTACTTTTAGCCATTCCTATTATCCTTTTAACTTCTGTTTCACATCTGCCATCATTTGTGATTATGTGTCCAAGATATTGATACTGTTTTACTTGTTGTAGTTTCTCTCCCTGTATGTTTATGTTTACCTCCTGTTCTTCTGTGTCTTTGCTGATTATCATGGTTTTTGTTTTTTGAATGTTTATATCCAGTCCATATTCATTACTTGATTTATTGACTTGATCTATTAATCTTTGTAGTTCATGTTCACTTCTGGTTCTGGTTGCTTACGGACGCTTAAACAACCTCATGGATTTATTGTACGGAGTAATCTTAAGCCTGACATTCCTAATCATTTTGGCACCATCAGCTGCACTCATATATATATATATACATATATGCACGTACGGGGAAGATAACTACAGTGTGAAAGAACACTGCCATCGTCTCACAATAGGCTGATTACGTCTGAGGCTGAATGCATCTGAGGCTGAATGCATCTGAGGCTGAACACATCTTAGGTTGAATACATCTCCAACCCATATGTCATTATATGAGCTAGACTATTCTAGTTGTAGATTTTATTCCAATAATAAATTCATACTATGCATTTAAGCTGTTTAGTCATTTATAAACATAAAATATTCAGTGCTTGTGCTGATGTACATTGCAAACAGGTTATTTTAATAATTATATTTCGATAATTCCATATTCTGTTTTCATACAGATTAACCTTATATTTAGCAAATTTTATCACAAACACTTTGATACTTGCTACAAAAACTGTTCGTTTATTCAGTACGCTCTTTCTTCTCTGTTCACTACAAATGTACAAGAATTTAACAGTTTCTGTAATTTGCAAAACCCTCCAGCTATGTCGTTCTATTCGTGTAGTGCATTAGAGGAGGGTGAACTACTCGGAAAAAAATCCTGAACTAGAGGGCGCAAATAAACTAAAAGCTGTCAATTAAGATAATTTTCATCCTTTCCATAGAGCGAACCAATGGGCAATTGATAAAGCTGGTTAAAGCCAGTCGAGTTTCAAAGATATTTCGGAAATCCCATTGAAATCCTGTTACATCCTAGGGCAGTTGCGAGAATCCTGTACAGTTTTTCTTATATTTCGAATTTATTGTACAGCGCAAGTGTGGACATTTGGAACTATAAATAGAATGCGGTAATTATAAATGGCAACACAAAACAAAAACCAAGGCAATAATGGAACAAACATAATGTATTTGGAGAATATGCATTGAAATACGAAAGGCAGTTTCCTTCCATAACGACGAGATTGTGGTGGGAGTATTACTGATATTACTTTATTTGTACCACTGATATGTGTTCTGGTTATATGTCCTAAAATAACCTAGGTGGACTCGTCTGTGGTTAAAAATGCGGGTCTCAAGGCAAGGAGGTTTTAATCTAAATCCTGGAGGATATGAGACCAGTTGGGTAATTGGAAAACAGCCTTCCAAAATGAATCATGTTTTCCCCATTTACATTGTATATCGCTACAAAGTATACACAAGATGACCAATTAAAATCACGGGAAAAGTCAAATTAGTCACTTTAGAAGATTGTTATTATCAAACACGTCTTACATTAGCCATTGGTCACGATTTAATGTCATGCTTACCAACCAATCACTAAGACAGTGTTATCTAAATACATGGAAATTGTTAGTAAATTATTCGTCATATCATAATATTTAAGGCTGTTGTTTTTCTGCTAATGATATGGCATGTGGCCCCAATCTACAATTGCATATGTCTTTCAACACAAAGTATTGACTGTTTATGCTATGGGCTGGTTCATTACTTTTCTTTTATATCCTTTATAAGAATATTTATTAAAACGCACGGCAATGAAGTGTTGCTGCTGTTAAAAACACACAAATTGACGTTTCAACCAAAAGGCCTTTATTAAAAATACAACACATCAGACGATGAGCAAAAAACGACAATACATATGATCACAATAATAAATAAAAACAAAATTCCGGAAGGAGACGAATAATAAATGGTAATATCATAAAGTCTTACTTTGTGATGTCTTTTTCAAATATGGACGAAGTCTAATATGTCTATGCCACAAACATTTAATAAAACATTTTGACCCGTGAAAGTTACACGTGAATATGTCAATCAAAGATAATTGACAGAAAATAGTTGCAAAATCGAGCTGAAACCAAATTCGAATGTTGTATTTTCAGACTACTCATAATCGGTCAGAGAGTCCAAGTATAATGTATTGCACTCTTTGTTAAGTTAGCATTCGTAATTATTAACACGTTACTGCGAGGTATAATTGAATGAACGATTATTCATTGTGACAGTTCTCCTCCCCCCACATACAGAGAGCTCGGTAAAATGTCAATATGCAGGCAGTTAAAGAACAGAGGAGTACTTCAAATAACCTTGAAGTATAAGTTTAATATTTTCATCAGTAGCAGTACCAATAGGAGACCCATGGCTGCTTGTTGTAATATGTTGTGAAATATCACTACAGGAGACCCATGGCTGATTGTTGTAATATGTTGTGAAATATCACCAATAGGAGACACATGGCAGACAGTTCTAATATGTTGTTAAGTATCACCAATAAGAGACAATGGTTGACCGTCCTTCTTCTGCGCTTGTTCACAAACTAACAGGATATAGTTCGGAAAACGGAATGAGTTGTGTCATGGGTTGCAGTTCTACATGGATATCTGCATCTTTAGGTATGTCATATCCGACTACAGCAAGGCTTTTATGTCACATTGACCCTACATGGAATCCGACAGCCAACTTCACATTTTAACTGGGTTAATGGGAGACCTATGTGCGACAGTTCAAATTGGCGATGAAACATCACTAATGGGAAACCCATGTTTTACTGCTCTATTTGGTGATGAAACATCATGAATGGGAGACAATTAGTAAACCGTTCTAATTAATGATGAAACATCACTAATGGGAGACACATGTGTGACTGTTAAATTTGGTGGTGAAACATCCCTATTGAGAGAATTTCAATCGACCGCTATAATTGGAGATGAAACATTTCTAATATGAAACCCATGCCAGACTGTTCTATTTGGTGGTGAAACATCCCTAATGGGAGAAGATTGGTCGACCGTTCTAACTGGTTCTGAAGTAACACTAGTTGGAAGCTCATGGCGATCGTTCTTCTTCTTCTGCGTTCGCACTCAAATTCCTGCATATTAGCAAGATCTAATCCAGGGAACTGAATGCGCTATGCCACGTTTTATAACTTAGCTGCGATATCAGCGCATTTTAGCTTGACACATCCGACTGAAGCATGACTTCTATAATATGGGACAGTTAATCCACCACACACTTCCTTAGTCGTTTTCTACAATATACATGACACATAGCAGTCTTGCTATTCTTTGCTCTTCTCTCGGGCCCATCAACACACGAGAGGCTGAACGTTGTTAACTGGCGATGAAACATCACTAATACAATACCCGTGATCGATCATTCTGAATAACGGTGGCCATTATACTCATATTCGTATTATTATTTGTTATTTGGTCATATCTTTCATCTCTTATTCACATTGAGTTCGCGTTCGTGAATGATTTTCGTGGGTTTGTCCTACATATGTGGATTAGTCTTTCCCCATATTTAGTCCATGAATTATCTTTGGTATTTTTTATCACATGTTTCACTTGTTTTTTGGTCGTCTTGTATTGTTGATGATCGTGTTTGTTTTGACTTTAACCATGTGTTGAAGCTTTTCTTTTGTTGTTCGATATGTTTGTTTGATACATACTGCTCGTAACATTATTGCATCAGAATGTTACCAAAGTTAGATATTGACACAGATTATAACGTATGAAAGACAGCTGTTCAATTGCGAAATACAATATTTAGGAAAATCAGTAAATGAGACAGCGCGAGATAACATACTGAACTCAAATAATATCAAATGATATCTGATATCAAATAACACCATAAGGCATCAGTATGTATCAACAAATGCGTAGAAAATTTAAAAAAAAATTGTTTGTCTTTTTCAAGAAGATTGATCCAGATCTCCAAACTCCTAGAACTTCTAGCGTGAAAACCGAAAGCAGCAGAGGAAGTAAAGGCGGATTGAGGAAATAACTAATACCTTGCCACTGCTTCAAATATCTCACTCTATATAAATCACCAGTACTATATATTATTTTATGGGGAAATTAGATACAAATAAGTAGTTCTATGAATCACAAACTCCATTATGTTTTATCGTAAAAAGCTCTGATATATAATCAAACTGAAATAACGTTCACAGTTGAAAGGAGCGTTGAAAAACAGCAATTCGAAGGTGAAAGTAAAACTACTGCCGGAAATAGGGAAGAAGAGACGAATACGTATCCCGTTGGACAAATAATTAACTAAAATAACTACTTAAACCTGCTGTTATGCAGCCAAATTTTCAGTCTTATACTTACATATAAGTATCCTAGGACAGGACACAAACGCCCTTGCCGCGGTAAATATCTAAAATTATTATCTCTCAAGCTACAATACACGTCTTTCTGTGGGATGTGACCTGGGCCGACCCTAACAATTGAGGGGCCCAATGCGAAACGGATTGCGCGGGGCCCAGTCGGGGTAGGGAAGAGGATAATAAAATAAATTCTAATCTGAATTTATGGGCCTATGAAGTGCGGGGCCCGATGCGGCCGCATAGGCTGCAATGGCCTAAGACCGGCCCTGGCTGTGACCATCAATGGAGGCTAGGGCGCATGAAGACACGGTAGTGTTAAGTTAATACTAATAAAGTATGTTTACTGCATTTTCACAATATATTTTAGTATTTTTTTTGAAAATAACAACCTGTACATCTCCTTACCAGGTCCGCTACTTGCTGTTACATTATAAACGTGGCATTGGCTGACCTTGCCTTCATCCTAATGGTCGTACCAATAACTACGGCAGCATACGTATCAGACGATTGGATATACGGAGTTGTGATGTGTAAACTCAACAATTATATTATATACGTGAGTTGTTTTAATACAACATTGAATTTCAGATATGTACAAGCAATAGCCAGAATACATACGTGAGTAGCTTAAACCATGCATCTTTAAATTCAAAGGTATGCTACATGTTTTGTGTATTTGTAACGTCAGGACAACAGTGTAATGGAAAAGGAAATATTGCTGAAGCAGGGCTGTGCCGTGCTATGATGCAGAGAAGCGTCACTAAAAATACATTGTCGGGAGCGACATTTTGAAGAAAATCCATTTAATGGGGGAGGGGCGCATTTCGAAGTCCTGCATCATTGCATCATTCTGGGAAAATCTACCGCATGGACATGGCTGAAACTTCCCTCACAATAACTCTATATTATCTGACTATTACCAATTTTAATTATTATATATATATATATTTATTTTTTCATCGCATTTAATGTTTTTTTCATGCCATGCTCATCTTCGCTTGCGAAGGAGGAACATCATCATTATCTGACTATTCTGATGAGAATTGTATGAAAAAATGTTATGACAGATTTTCATCAATAGAAAGCAGTACCTCACTCATAGTACGTAATGTAAAGGAAATCTGACACTTTTTGTATACAGCCAACTATTACAGTCCAAAATATTATAGAACATGCTTATAGAAATACAGCTAGTATTTTAACATATTCACCCAGAGATCTGTATGCACGTTTACCTGGTGGTCGTGATTTGACCACGAACTCCATCAATTTTTAATAATAGGAGAGACTGCTGTAAAGGTGTTCGTTAGTCATTATGATTACACTTTGTGTGACAGCCAATGAACATCAAGGAAATAATCACACGAGTCATTTTAGAAGGCTTAATTTCCCCTTAGACAATAGGTCTTATGGCGTCAAGGGTCATGACTGGCTTAAAAGAGTACAACACGTCTTCAAGCGATGATTCGCTGGGATCTCTGAAAAATGCGATTGTAAACAGGACGTTGTGATTCGAGATCGAACTTTCATTCGCTTCAGCCCATGCAAAATGCTTAAATACAATGCAAGTGAAAAGTAAACACAACGTACTTTGTTTGAGTAGCAGAAAATGTGATGCAATAGTAGCAACAAAGAAAAAGTTGCATAATGCAACATCAAAGCAGATGAAATTAGTCTGGAGAATGTTATTAACATATTTGTTACACTGATAACTTCAGACGGAAGATGTAATATGATACATTAGGGTCGACTAAATAACCAATATCTTTTAGTTTCAGAATATATGAAAGATACAAACCTGAATAAATAACAGCTACTTGTCATCTAATATCATCTGCTGCTTTAGCGTTAATAATTAACGATCAGTATTATCACGAACACGATGATAAACTACGGGAATGTTACCATTATCAAGAATCCGATGATAAACTACTGGTAGAATGTTACCATTATCGATAACCCGATGATAAACTACTGGTAGAATGTTACCATTATCGACAACCCGATGATAAACTACTGGTAGAATGTTACCATTATCGACAACCCGATGATAAACTACTGGTAAAATGTTACTATTATCAAGAAAAATATGAGAAACTACTGGTAGAATGTTACCATTATCAAGAACACGATCATAAACTACTGGAATGTTACCATAAAGATAATTATCTTCAATCATAAACTACTGCAATGTTACTTTTATCATAAACACGATGATAAACTACTGGTAGAATGTTACCATTATCGACAACCCGATGATAAACTACTGGTAAAATGTTACTATTATCAAGAAAAATATGATAAACTACTGGTAGAATGTTACTATTATCAAAAACACGATGATAAACTACTGAAATGTTAGCATTATCAAGAACACGATGATAAACTACTGGTAGAATGTTAGCATTATCAAGAACACGATGATAAACTACTGGTAGAATGTTAGCATTATCAAGAACACGATGATAAACTACTGAAATGTTAGCATTATCAAGAACACGATGATAAACTACTGGTAGAATGTTAGCATTATCAAGAACACGATGATAAACTACTGGTAGAATGTTAGCATTATCAAGAACACGATGATAAACTACTGAAATGTTAGCATTATCAAGAACACGATGATAAACTACTGAAATGTTAGCATTATCAAGAACCCGATGATAAACTACTGGTAGAATGTTCGCATTATCAAGAACACAATGATAAACTACTGAAATGTTAGCATTATCAAGAACCCGATGATAAACTACTGGTAGAATGTTACCATTATCAAAAAACCCGATGATAAACTACTGGTAGAATGTTACCATTATCAAGAACCCGATGATAAACTACTGGTAGAATGTTACCATTATGGACAACCCGATGATAAACTACTGGTAGAATGTTACCATTATCAAGAACCCGATGATAAACTACTGGTAGAATGTTACCATTATCAAGAACCCGATGATAAACTACTGGTAGAATGTTACCATTATCCAGAACCCGATGATAAACTACTGGTAGAATGTTACCATTATCGACAACCCGATGATAAACTACTGGTAGAATGTTACCATTATCGACAACCCGACGATAAACTACTGGTAAAATGTTACTATTATCAAGAAAAATATGAGAAACTACTGGTAGAATGTTACCATTATCAAGAACACGATGATAAACTACTGAAATGTTAGCATTATCAAGAACACGATGATAAACTACGGTAATGTTAGCATTATCAAGAACACGATGATAAACTACTGGTAGAATGTTAGCATTATCAAGAACACGATGATAATCTACTGGTAGAATGTTAGCATTATCAAAAACACGATGATAAACTACTGAAATGTTAGCATTATCAAGAACACGATGATAAACTACGGTAATGTTAGCATTATCAAGAACCTGATGATAAACTACTGGTAGAATGTTAGCATTATCAAGAACACGATGATCATGCCGAAATCGGATGTGCTAGGCCTACAAGGCGCATAACGGTGGCACAACGTAATCACGCTCCCGGCGGAAATCGCACGGATATCCGTGATGGTTACAATGGAGCGAACGCAAAACAAACAAACAAAGAACACGATGATAAACTACTGAAATGTTAGCATTATCAAGAACACGATGATAAACTACTGAAATGTTAGCATTATCAAGAACACGATGATAAACTACTGAAATGTTAGCATTATCAAGAACACTATGATAAACTACTGAAATGTTAGCATTATCAAGAACACGATGATAAACTACTGAAATGTTAGCATTATCAAGAACACGATGATAAACTACTGAAAAGTTAGCATTATCAAGAACACGATGATAAACTACTGAAATGTTAGCATTATCAAGAACACGATGATAAACTACTGAAATGTTAGCATTATCAAGAACACGATGATAAACTACTGGTAGAATGTTAGCATTATCAAGAACACGATGATAAACTACTGAAAAGTTAGCATTATCAAGAACACGATGATAAACTACTGAAAAGTTAGCATTATCAAGAACACGATGATAAACTACTGAAATGTTAGCATTATCAAGAACACGATGATAAACTACTGAAATGTTAGCATTATCAAGAACACGATGATAAACTACTGGTAGAATGTTAGCATTATGAAGAACATGATGATAAACTATTGAGATGTTACCATAAAGATAATGATTTCTAAAGCAAAGTTAAAATGATACTTCCTGTATTTCGAGTAGTATGTACATGTCTATACCGGTGTTGTCAGGAACTAAGCAAAGAATAGTAACACTGTGACCTGCTATGTATGTCGTAAGAAGTAACTAAGGAGGTTTGGGAGTGTAGTTGACTATTTCATCCCCAACACAAAGTGCTTCAAAATTCTTTCTGAAGTCGGATATATCAGGCCGAATGAGCAAATATCCCGTCAAGTTGTAAGGTATGACACAATATATTCTATTCTCTGAACTGCATCCGGGCAGTTACTAGATGTTTGATATTTAAATAAGGAAATAGACGATGTATAGAATATGTTGAGAATAAAAAAAAATAATGTAAAGTGAGTTTCATCATCCTAAAATTTAGACATTTGGCATGTGCTGAAGAGTTATATTGTCTTTACATTTTGATATAATACGAGTATAGTTAAATTTCATGATTATTCTGTTATTCTGCTGAATAATCACAGCAAATGTTTTGTATACCTTCATTTACAGGTAACACTTGTGTCTACCTGCCTTACTTTAACAGCAATGACTATTGATCGATATTTCGCCATAGTTCATCCAATCAGATCCCTGCAGAGACGGACACCAAAATCTACGGTTATTATTTGTATCGCTATCTGGCTAGGTATATTAGTACAAAATTATATTTGTCTTAGCCTCACCCACTGAACCCTTCTCATTAACTACTTCATTAATATGCTCATCAACATCACGAGCATAGAAATAAATGTTTTCCAAGTTTTGTCCTAGAGACGTACAACTATTGTTTATTATGTAATTTGTTAAACTGATTCTTGATCAGGAACCAACATCGCTGTACAAGGGACATTCCCATAAATTCTCTGCTTGTCATTCCGTCAGCAATGTAAAAGTATATCGGTTTAGTGTCTCAGTCAGATATTGGTTGTGGGTTCTTATTTCCAATGAGGACGCACCTGCTCCCCTATCTCCTGATCACTCCCATTTCTATCATTCTCATAACATGTACATTGTCTCTTTCAGCATCATATTCATTGTTTAATGGTGTACTCTCAACTACGATAATTAGACTTGATCTCTTCTCATTATATTAGAAATCCGCTATATCTTTATCCCCCAGTGCATCGGCTCTTTCGTTGCCTGAAACTCCAGCATGGCCTGGACAGTAGATTTATGTGATACTTTGGATGTTGTTGAGATGAGTGGTCCACTACTTTCTTATTTTACATTTTTCTTTCTTACACATCATACTCTGTGAGTCTCTTAGAATCACACTGTGATTATTGGTGACTGCGTCATTAGACAATGTGAGAGCCAAGGTTGTTGCTTATATAACATTCTCATGTTGGGTATTGTGGTGGAATAGGCAGAATAATTTATACCAATTTCTTACCATTTCGATAGACATCGAAGCCCCATCCACATTTGTTTATTTCTCTTGTTACTGAGCAATCTGCATAAACAATTATTTCTTGAGGCTTTGAGTACTGCTGTTCTGCCAAGGACGGATGTGTCGGTCCTTTGTGCAAATAAAGCGGCGACATAACGTATTTACATTATCTGGACTACATCCTTCTGGAAATATAGTAGAACCATAGTCCTGCTACAAGAAATTCATCAGAGTTTGAGAATGTACGTTGAAGAAGAAGAAGAGTACTGCTGTAAGAGTTCTTGTATCATTCCCTCTGTCCTGGTTGCAGTACATTCGCTACATTCTCTTCCTAGCTAAATGACATCATTCTCTTCCTAGCTATATGATTACATTCTAGTCCTAGTTGTATAGAAACATTCTCTTCCTAGCTAAATAACATCATTCTCTTCCTAGCTAAATGACATCATTCTCTTCCTAGCTAAATGACATCATTCTCTTCCTAGCTATATGATTACATTCTCTTCCTAGCTGTATCATTGAAGCGCTGTATAAAGATGCAAGCAGTGCTGTTTTAATAAATAATGAGTTTTGTGAATATTCAAGACGGATATAGGAGTACGTCATGGTTGCATACCTTCCACAGTACATTTTAAAGTGTATTGTGAATTTAAACTGTAGGAGGAATTACACGATCTCAACACATCAATACTTATTAGTGTTAGACCACTTTGTACCTTGCCTTATGCCGATGATATCGATCTCTTGGCTGGTTCCAAATCTAGGAATTCATCTCAACCTTGGAAGACTTCAGTCGGAAATATGCCATGGCAAGAAGTATTGATCAAAAATGATATTGTGACTAATGATGCCAAGCAAGATTCCACGAATATCTGGTTGCGAATATTCTGTGTATCCACGGAATCTTCAGTGTGACACCCCTACGGCGTTAACGGGTTATGTGTCTTATGAATATATTTTGAGTATTATTGTCTTTGACTATATGTTCAGCTGCCTCTGGTATTTATATTATATATTGCCTACTATGTACAATTTCTTATTTGAGAGTCTGATTTCGGTATGGGGAATGAGTTTAAGTTGTGTTGCTTCGTCCTCTAGATACTGTTTAGTTTATCAGCAGCATGAACATATTGTCCAGGTGCAAGCCTTTACTATTTGACAATAGTGCGGACTTTTCCCATTTTTTTTTCATTTTTAACATGAGATATTGGCAGCTAACAAAGGGAAACAATTTTGAATGTTATGGCTGTGTCTGCTTTTTGTGGAAATAGTTGCGTGTTATAGTTATTTGGAGATGGAGTATTCTATAGGGAAAAGTGTTCATTCTAGGGATCAGTTGGGGGGGGGGGGCTACGTAATACCTTTTATAAAGAAAAACAGTTAAGTGGTATACTAGGTGGGGACAAATTTATAAACATGTATAGGGGAGTATGTTTAATGTTGATTTACTATACATTGGGAAAGTTTAACCATATGTCTAAATAGTTTAAATGTTAAGTTTGGTACCAATTTTGGACAGATCTAACCCTGTTTAAATCATAGTTTAGACGTCGAATTGTGTGTTCGTGGAGCAGATCTAACCATTACTTTGAATCATAGTTTAAACGTAAACTTTTAAGACCATTATCAGTTAAGCATAAATATTCATATAAACCAGTGTTTCCCAAGCCCCACAGATGGGAATTTGATTGTTCATGGAGGGGGGGGGGGCAATTCAAACACGTTGTAATTAGGTTTCATTTAGGGAATAACTCAATTTTTGAATATAAATAAAATATGTATATGTTACATAGGGGGCATCAGATATTAAGAAAGACTTATGTGGGGAATGGTAAAACAAAGTTTGGGAAACACTGATATAAACTGTACTATAGATAAAACTAAAAAATAAGATCGCTATTCCATATGTCAGCATTCTGTGAAATGTAAAACTGAGCATTAAATTTTGAGTGTTGGATGTGTTTTATCTAAAATTGTTATGTTTACTTGTCCATCATCAGTTCTTGATACAATCATATATCACAGTAGGAACATTGGTACGATAGTTTGAATGTTTGATTTCGGAATAAATTCACAATTGATCCGTAGTCTATTGTATAATTATTATGAGGCTAACACGTTTAGCTTGCTAAAATGATCCAAATATAGTAACTGCTGATTGCATAGGCATGATTTCAATTTAGCTTTCAAGTATTTTAATAGAAAATCTGTGATCTCTCTGAGGAATTAATCGTGACTATCTAAAGGTGTTTTTTTTCTCTGCGTGAGCCTATTGGAGTATTATGTGACCCCATTCTTGCACAATTAGATATCACAAATAGTTCACTTTGATACGCAGTGAAGGAGAAAATAATTGTTGGATCGCTATTTTCTAACAGGTTTTCAGTTACTTTCTCCGCTTAGTAAAAAATCTGACAACTTTGGTAATTGCTAAATGTGTCCACAGGGTTGAAATATTGTGTGTGAACTGAAACCAAAATGGTTAAAGGAGACGTTTGACACGCACGTTTAATGTTGATATTTTTGTTTCTCTTCTAACGAATGAACATTCTTGTTTTAACTATTCCTCGTTCTTCTTTTATTGAATCACTGGTTAGTATTTCATGATCTGTTTGAAATGTCTCAATAATTATGTCTTAGATTCTGTCACTGTCCTCAAATTACTTCTAGCTGGCAGGATGCAGTCAGAAAATGCGTTTGTGTGTCCGCTAAATTGTTTGTGAATCTACGGTAGTACCAGTCACGCCTGAAAAGAAGAGGAAACTGATTTGAGGGATCTTCAATCCCCCCTCCTCCTCCTGTAATATCAGAACATGACTTTTAGATTTTAGTACTAGGGATTTAGCAAAAAGCTGGAAACCTTCCATCCTCCACCCCTCCCCTAAAATCCTTTTCATTATAAGGATATTTCAAATACAGTATCATAAAAAATCACTTAAGCAAAACATTTACTCACGAAAATAAACAAAAGATTTTGTTAATTAATGAATTTGTTCGGTAAATCTTTCCCTCATTGATGATGTATCTACGTCTATGGGTGTAGTAGTTGATGTACTGATGTCTGACCATAATTGTCCTGGATCAGTTCTTGGAGGATTATTCAAATCACTAATGGCTCCGAAGTTGACCAAACTTCAGTAAATGGCTACCAGATTTGTTAAATAAGTGAACGATGACGGAATCTTAGTGATCCTTAATGTAAATTGTACAATAATGATCGAATAATACGAAGTTAAAAGTAGAATCGAAATATCTAAAAGTACTTTCAATGACATAAGGAAAATATTAACATCTAAATAAATTACAAACAAGTTAAAAATGAGAATTATAAAATGCTACATCTGTTCTGTATTAAGGTATAGCTCAGAAACATACACAATAAACAAACAATTAGAAGACAGAAGTGATGCCCTTGAGATGTAGATATATAGAAGAATATGGAGAACTTCATGGAAAGAGAAGAAAACATACAAAGAGGTTCTAACAACATTTAGTTTGAAGAAAGAATTATTAAAAGCAATAGAGATTAAGCAAATAAAACATTTTGGATACATTAAAAGTCATGACAGCTTGTTGAAGACCTTACTTGAAGGTAAAGTCGAAGGGAGGCGAACAAGAGTTGGCAGAGATATATGTGGGAGAGTAACATTACAAGTTGGACTGGTTACAGTCTAGCAGAGTGCACCACCAAAACATGAGACTGGGATGTTGGAGGTATTTTGCAGCCAACTTTCGTTGCGAAGACGGTACTGATGATGATGAATATTAACCTCCAGAATGTACATTTATCATCGAATAATATTAACCGCTAGATTGTACATGTATCACCGAATAACATTAACCGCTAGATTGTACATTTATCATCGAATAATATTAACCGCTAGATTGTACATGTATCACCGAATAATATGAGCTGATAGATTGTACATACAGTTTTTTTTCTTTAAAATAAAAATGTATTTTTTACTTACGTTGTACACATTTTAAATGAAAAACTGCGTGTATTTCCTTAGTGAAATAGTAGAAGCCAACCTGAGTCGCGCCACTTAAAGATTAAATTTCAATTATCAGAAAATTAAATGTTCACAGTGAACACGTAAACGCTACGGATGATATATATTTCTGAAAAGCATCAGTTTGTTCCATGTTCCCATGTAATCATCCGGATGTTTCAATGTTCCAATAGATTAATTTGTGTTTCACTGTTCTCATAAAATCATCAATGTGTATCAATATCCCTTTAGTTTTCTGCATGTTTTAATGTTCCCATAAAATTTTCAGCATTCATCAATATTCCCATAAAATCATCAGCACGTTTCAATGTTCACATAAAATAATCAGCACGTTTCAATGTTCACATAAAATCATCAGCACGTTTCAATGTTCACATAAAATCATCAGCACGTTTCAATGTTCGCATAAAATCATCAGCACGTTCAATGTTCGCATAAAATATTCAGCACGTTTCAATGTTCCCATAAAATTTTCAGCATGCTTCAATACTCCCATAAAATCATCAGCACGTTTCAATGTTCACATAAAATCATCAGCACGTTTCAATGTTCGCATAAAATCATCAGCACGTTCAATGTTCGCATAAAATATTCAGCACGTTTCAATGTTCCCATAAAATTTTCAGCATGCTTCAATACTCCCATAAAATCATCAGCACGTTTCAATGTTCACATAAAATCTTGACTGTGTCTCAATATACCCTTAAGTCACAGATTATTTCCGTAGTGATAAACCATATTAAGTTTTCCGTAATTAATCTATGATATAAACTAATGCATATCCTAGTAAACTAATGCATAAACTAGTAAAGCCACTCGGATACTTCCTGTGACTCCCTAACGGCTAAAATACAGTATGTCAGTTTTTGTGTGTTTTTAATCCGTGCTAACAAAGTAATTAGTAAAAAGAAATATTTGAAGATAGTAAAGTAGATCTGAACCTATTTCGCTGAGATCACTTTTAAGATATGTCAATTGGTCATACCGGAAAACGTGTTACCTCAAATTGCTAGGTCATTTGGTGTCATCTAAATAAAGCAGATTCAAAATTTGTTTGCTAGTATCTGATAATTATATATTAGTAAATCGATGCCAAACTATATTATTGATCGTCCCCATGTCAAGATTATTGGGATTCGAAATAAAATACTTAACATTTAAAATTGATGTGAAGAGTATTTGTAAAGTTATGTATTATTGTAGCATGTGCGTAAATATTTTCTTTGATTTTAAACCCAATATAAAATTATTCTTGTTTCATTTGTTTGTAATAAATTCTACAATTGTTTTATGGTGACACTATTCACCATCCAAATTATCATTTTACTCGTAAATACGTTTAGGGTCAAACTATTCACCTTCTTAGTTATCATAGTAATTATCATATTAAATACATTAGGGTGATACCATTCATCTTCTGATTTATCATATTAAATACATTTAGGGTGATACTATTCTCCTTCTGATTTATAATATTTAATACTTTTAAGCTGCTATTCACATTTACTAACATTTTAGAATCAATTGTTTCACAATTTGTTTCAACAGCTTCCCTAGCTGTTTGCAGTCCGTTCCTGATGGTTCACGAAGTGCAGCAGAGAATGATGTTTACTCTAACAACTGTGTGTTTGGCGCAGTGGCCACCTGGTTGGCAGAAGACTGTATCTATTATGGTTGTGATGATCACATACGTGATTCCTCTATCTGTCATCGTCATCAGTTACACGCTTATCTTAAAGTTTCTCTGGTGGCATAGGATTGGTTCACATCGCGAACTGCATGTAAGTGTATGTGAGTTGTCAGATTCTCGGAATATTCAGGATGCATGCGGTTGAGGAAAGTATGCATTGAGCAATCGTCATAATCTTGCTAGATACAAATAATGAATGAAATAAATTATATTTGTCCATCTGGAAATTGGCGTAATGATGGTGAAATAACCCCATTAGCTTTGAGCAGATAGTTTTTGACAGTCAATAGCCTACCTCTCTGGCAATAAAGATTTTTTTCTTCAAGGCATGGTTGTGTTAGGAAAGTTATCGGTGGGTTTATGTTTGCACCCTAAAGAATGTGTACTGTGTGCTATGATGATGTTTTGACGGTTAATTAATAAACTATCTAGAAACATTATGACCGATGGCTACCTTATGAAGAAGACAATAGAAGTACTATTTCGTGGTCTGTTAGTTTAAATATTAATATTTCAAGGGATATGCTAATAATAATTTAAGCGG
Source organism: Meghimatium bilineatum (assembly GCA_034231615.1). Classification (NCBI taxonomy): domain Eukaryota; kingdom Metazoa; phylum Mollusca; class Gastropoda; order Stylommatophora; family Philomycidae; genus Meghimatium; species Meghimatium bilineatum. The sequence goes on along the minus strand of CM067299.1, from coordinate 75,970,396 downwards.
GCATCTTTCGGATGGTGTTGGGGAGGGGCGTTTATAGCTTATTTTTGATGATGACAGGCTTCTGTCAATCACTAATATGAGCTTATCTTAGTTATATCATAAAATCTACCCATTATAGAAATGGGACAAGGCAACGATCAGATTATTGTTTCACAACTATGTCCAATATTAGAGTAATTATCTTTCTTGTTTTTCTTGAACGTTTGCTTTCTAATTTATTTTTTTTAAACAGCACTTAATATTCCTGTAATTTCGAGGAGAGTGAGGTAGATGGTGATACCATGTAACATGTTCCATGTCAATCAATCAATTAAGTACCATGCCAAATGGCGTAGGCAATCATGTTTCTCCACGACTCTCTATCTCTTGTATTGTCAGTATGTTCGGTTGGTGAACTACCGTGCCACAATACTATTCCATCTAGCAACTTTTCTCTTTGTCGTCCCCTATCTCTTTTACCCTTGATCTTTCCAGTGGTTATTAAGTCTTCAAGGTATGTTCTTCTCAGCACATGCCCTAGAAATCTTGACTGTCTGCCCCTTATATTTGATATGATTTATATTGTTACAGCATCAATGAGAACCTCTCCTGTTTTATATTGTCTAATTTTCCTACATCTGTCAGTGTCCGAATGTTCCTGGTTGCAATTTTGATTGACTTGCATTTGATGGACTTGTTTATTGGAAATGGCATATTATCTGAGTCGTGCTTATAATGTAAAAGAGGGATATATCAGTAGTCGTTTCCCTCTGGCTTTCTCCCGGCTGGTTTATGGTGTTCTCCACTAGCCTTTGGCTAAAAATAGCCTGACATGAAAGACAGCAGTGGTTTGATTTTAGAGTGACCTTCTCTTAGATGGATTGCCCCTCCCCCCCACCCGAAACTAACGAACTCCATCTATCCGGAATACACAATGAAAACCATCGCCGTCCACCATATTTCGAATTATTGTGTCACAATAACAATCTGGGTCATTTCACAATTCACACGCACGAATCGCACATAAGCAAAAGTTAACTCGCTATTTGTTCAAAGTATCCTTATCAAATTTGATTTCGGCATGCTTTCCATTCATGTGAACTTTCCTGTGACAGCTTTCCTACCTGTCGCCAGATAACTAATGTGTATCCAACTCTGCGCCATGACATTTTATCACTAACCCACTGTGTCTTTAGACGATACTGGCAAAAACATATCCCTGGGTGGCAATATCCGTATTAGTGGGGTTTTTTTTGGTAGCGTATACGATTCAAGACGTTGCCATCAACCCATCATTTTTTGACTGTATTGAGTTTCTAGGCAATATAAATATATTCAGTAGTTTGTCATTCCTTTCTGAATGGTCCGCATGGCCATGGTGGGGATCAAATAAGTCGGTACTATATCTGTTACAGACGCAAACTGTACCAATCGGCGACAGAGCCGGACATTAGTGTTTATATGAATGAAACCTATTCAAGAAATTAGCTGAGAAGTCTGCTGCGTACCCCACTACTACATCGAGTATGAAAATAGAAATATAAGCGGTGACAACAGCTCTCACTTCGCTGGCGACGCAACCACCAACAGACTCAGTGATTCTATCGGACTCAAAGTATCCTATGCAATATAAAAAAGAGTATGATCAGAACTGAATGGGTCAATCTTCTCAACAATCGCGCAAAGCATTACCTGGATCTACTGTTCAGATCTTGATCAGGGGAAACAAAGAGCCAATGTTTTGGTGAACGGCACCGAGATAAGAAGGGACAGGATTGAATTGATTAGAGCAGTCATGAATACCCTACGAAAAGACAAAGAGAAAGTCGAACAAGACAATGTACATATTCAGAGAAGGATAGAAATGGGAGTGACTAGAGGCGACGGGAGAAAGTGCTTCCTCTCCGGAAAGATCAGAAGACTCGCGAATCTTGTTCCTAATCATGAATCAAACCTATTCTTGATGTGTAAACGTAATATACATTCTTTTTTACCTTCTCAGTGTGAAGACACACACATACACACCAAAATAGACAAACAAAAAGGCATACCATACACTCTCATAAACATATATATAATTACACAAATGTCGTGAGTGTCAGTAAGTAATATTGTTTATTTCTTTTCCAACAGCAAAATTGTGATTCATCAGAAGGTGTCATGGGAGGGGGAGTAACTGTTGCTTGTAGGAGAAGAAAAGTTGCTAAAATTGTCGCAGCTGTGGTTATCCTCTTCGCCATCACCTGGTTACCTATACACCTGTTCAACCTGTGCTTCAACCTAATGACAAATTTCCCCATGAATCAAACAATGTACAATCTGAAAATATTTGCTCATACTTTGTCCTACACGAACAGCTGCATCAATCCGTTTGTTTATACAATCATGGGAGATCACTTTCGCAAGACGTTTAAAGAATCTCTCTGTGGAGGAGGTTCACCTTCATCAGTAGTTCGAACTGGCTACTCAAGACGAACTGGAAGTATAGTAGAGACTCGCTTCAATGGGGAATAAATTTCAAACCAAGTAAACTGCATTTGTGGCATGTTATTATAAAGTTGCCACATGGTTGAGATTGTTTATTACAATAACCAAATATTAGGTAGAAAATGGTCTCTCACAAACACACACAATAATCAAAGACTAAATTATTTAAACAAAATATTTCTAAAATATAAAACAAATTTCAATTTAGTAAATTTCAAATTGAGAGCTGTATTTCTTATACCTGCATCTAGGAGATGGGGTAGCATTCGTTTAGATGTGTTTGGACGACAGTAACCAGTGAAACAATACTACTTACACAATATTTGTGAAATACTTCCTTTGTCAAAGAAATGCCATGTTTTTGTCAATTTAAAGAAGAAAATTAATATCTTTTTTTTTAAAAAGGCCAAACCAGCAACACATGACAAACGCTTAATATCCAGAGACATTTTAATATGGCGAAATTTGTCACAATTAGATTGACAATATGACAATCTTAGTTCCTAGTATGAAGTTCTATTATCTTATAGTAATTAATGTTACAGTGTACAAATAATGTTGCATCGTTTCTTCAGTTGTTTGTATACAAACCAGCTGTTTCAAAACGTCACGTTCTTGTAGACTTATAATCATCATCATCATCTATGTGACATGTCCTGTAAAGAGGGTTATCTAACTGCCATCCTGTAAGCCTCTCGGTTCTGTGCCCAGACTCATCCAATGCCGTGTTCATGTCTTCGATAATATGCATCCATCATAAATTTAGTCTGTCTCTTGTTTCCTCTCTGAAACTTTTCCCTCCATGGTTAACCTTTCTAAACCACTGAAAATTGGGGGCGGGGGTTGGAATTGGCACATACACAAAATAATGATGTAATATATGGAACTCCCCTCAATGATGGAGCTCATCATTTAATAAGAAACACTGTCTAATTTGTTTTGAAATAATTTCATGATTGGCTAGTATTGATTTGACTTTAAACAAGAGGGTGCTTCAATTGAAAACCATATATATTGTATTAGGTATGCTGATTACCATCTTCGCACACCGGACACGTCCATAGGTGGTCAGATCTCCGGTTCAGTAAATCTTTCAGGGTATAACGGCTGATGGTTCCAGTTCTATGTTGGTTCACTGTTCTTTTTGAAATCTTTGACAGGGGTTCTCTACGGGCCACGTTCATCCTTACTCCCAATTCGCGCATTCTCGATATTGACTCATGGTCATTCATCTCAAAACCTCTGATCGTGAGGACTCACGAAGAGCAATCAGTATGTCTGTTCGATCCATATACTGACTTCCTTTTGTGGTGGCGAGGCTAGCTAATTGATCAACCCATTCGTTTCCCTCCACGCCCGCGTGTCCGGGGACTAAAATAAGTGTTAGTTTTCGCAGTGATGCTCTTTCTAATGACTCACCACATTCGCATTCCATGTCATCTTCTCAATATGTTTGCCCGTGGTGTTCTGCATCGTTATGATTCGGTAGCCGATGATCTGTGCGTAGTTTTTATTGTGCTTCTTTAGTGGTAATACGTAGCTGTGCAGCCATTCTTCCTTGATAGTACCGTTCTTGATGCCTCCGTTAAACTTGTCAACCAGGTCGTTTATGTCACTCTCCTTAAGGATGGCGAAGTCCTCGTATCGTATACCTTAAAGGCCTGAGGAAGTGTTCCGCAATCATTTCAAAGTGGTCTGGATGTCTCTGTAGTGATTTGTAACGTCTCATTACATCCAGCCTCCGTATGGCGTAGCCTATAGTTGCTGTATTCGTAGGTCTACGGTATGTTTCTTTGCTTCTGTTTGCCTGGTGTGTCACTCAAGACAAAATTGGCCTGTTTGTTGGTGCCTACCTGGGTTACGGTAAGTTACGGCGCTTGTAATGGCTAGTGTGTCACGCAGGACAAGCTAGACAATTTGTTGTTCCGCTCTGCTGGACACCATGTAAATATATCGATTAAGCCACTACTGGCTATCGGTAACTGGTGGGAAAGCTAATATCACATTTCTGTACTTTAAATTATTTACACATCTCTTGAAACAATAGAACTAGCAGCAGAATTATTCCACCAATATTGAATAACGCCGCGTATTGAAGGTAACACAAGTATACAAACTTGATGTGTGATAATCCCATTCTGAATACCACTGAGAATACCAGATGTTTAAATCTCAAGCACGAGAGCTGTAGGAACAAGTTCTCTCGCCATACTTCGTCTATGTATCCTTACATATTGTATTTTTGGTGAACATATTCTAAAAAGGTAAAACATAACTGTATCGTTTTTGACATATTTACATTTCGTTCCATACAGGTCCTCCGTCAATTGTAAAGTGTGTTGGTATTGATGTAGAGAAACATTCTTTTGGTTGCTTGTCTTTCCACTCGTGTAACACTTGTAATACCTCTTGAAAATAGTACTCACGTGTAAAACAGGTAATGAAGTCCTACTGAATGATGACTAAAACACTACACACTATCACTAACGGATGTAAATATGATACATATAACAAAACAAAACACAGAATATAATCTACAGATGACAGTACACAGGACAAAGTCGACGTTTCGGACCAATAGGCCTTTTTCAAGACACGGACATAACATACAAACATAAAAAAACCACAAGTAAAAATGAATGCTATCCGAGTGAAATGTGGTACTAAGATAGATACCGGAAGCGTACGAACAGGAAGTACACAAAGACGATAATACAGGTGGAACGAGAGGAACAAAACGATGACGTAACAAAGACCAATACGGCCGAGAACTAAGCGAAAGAGTGGTCGTAATTGAGTCCAAATGGCTTGATGGTACCCAACTCGAAAATGAGACGATTTTCGAGGGCGTACCTAGATCTATCATCGGTGGTGCAGGATCTGATGGCAGTGACCTGAATGTCAAGGACACCACGGTGGCCATCGCCGTTGAAGTGATTGGCCACAGGAGTGGGTGTTCTGTGTTTGATAGCATGCAAATGGTTGCAGAAGCGGTCGCTCAGTCTAAGACCAGTCTCACCGATATATTGCTTTCCACAGCGTTTACATATGATCACGTAAATGACATTACGGGATTCACATGTAAAGGCCTCATCGATGGAGAAGCTGGCCTTGGGGAATGAGATGGAGCGCATCTGAACCACATAAGGACATGTGAAACAACGACCGCGTGAGCACCGCACGGTACCAAAATGGTCAGGTGCAGAGGACCTGAGGTGGCTGTGGACCAAGATGTCCTTCAGATTTTTGTCGCGCCTAAAGGCCACCAGAGGTAATTTGTGGAAAGCTTCACGGGTGTCAGAATCAGACTGGAGAAGGGAATAATGTTTAAGTAGAATACGACGGACAGTCGAGTTATGGGGATGGAAGGTAAGAACCAGTTTAACCCTATCAGAGGAGGAGGAAGAACCCTGGGAATTATTCAAGGTATCAAGGCGAGATAGCTGGCGTACACGGAGCCAAGCCAATGAAAGAATGCTGTCAGGGAAGGAGCGTCTACGAAAGAACTCAATCATCTCAGAGGATTTGTCGAGAAAATCGTCGTCATCGCTACATAAGCGACGAAGCGAAGAAGCTGTGAGTAAGGTAGAGAGTTACGACAGGCGGGAGGATGAGAAGAAGTGTAGAGCAGAAAGCCATGTGCATCAGTGGGTTTGTAGTAGACTGATGTGCTGAGGTATAGGGGATGAATGGTGACAATGATGTCCAGGAAATGGACAGAGGTGGTGGAAATGGTAAATGTGAATTTAATAGCAGGGTTGAAATTGTTGATGAAGTTGATGAAGCGAGACAGTTCTGCTTCTGTCATGTCAGTAATGCCTATCCCATCATCAATGTATCTGTGGAAAAGAGATGGGAATGGGCCATCGTAGGTAGACCAAACTAGATGTTCTAGATGTCCCATGAAAAGACAGGCATAGCTAGGCCCCATCTTAGTGCCCATGGCCACACCACTGATCTGATCGAAGAAATGTCCATCGAATTCAAAAGAGTTGAGTGTGAGCACCAGTTCAGCAAGGCGGATAAAGGTAGGAGTAGATACAGAAGGATGCGGACTCTTGTCCAGAAAGAACTGCAACGCTCTAAGACCATCGGCATGTGGTGTAGACGTGTACAGAGAGCAAACATCAAGCAAGAACAGACGATAGGTGCGATCAGAAGACAAATGCACAGAAGAAAAAATAGTGAGAGCATGCTTGGTGTCTTTCAAGAATGAGGGCAGTGCCTCGACTAAGGGCTGCAAAATACTGTCGAGGAAATCAGAGATGCGCTCTGTAGGACAAGAGCAAGCTGAGACAATAGGTCTGCCGGGATTCAATTCCTTGTGTATTTTGGGCAGCATATAGAAGACAGGTCTGCCTAAACAGCTTTTATCGATGCAAAGAGCCTTGGCAGTGGTGGGAAGATGGTTGTCCTGGATGAGGGTGTTCACAGTGTTGTTGACCACCTTCTGGTTAGATACCGTCGAGTCTGATGTGCGAGCAGTGTAGAAAGAGGGGTTAGAGAGTTGTTGGTGGCCCTCCTGGAGGTAAAGGTCCTTGCGCCACACAACAACGGCCCCACCCTTATCAGCTGGTTTGATGACAATATCATCCCGGCGGCGAAGATTCGCCAAGGCGCGAGATTCGTCAGGAGTGATGTTGGAGCGTTTGATGCGGCTGTGATGAAGTGATTGGATGTCATGGAGGGTGTTCTTGATATGGTACCTGATACTTAAGCTGCGATGTTTCCATCATACAGACACGTTTTACTACTGCATCACTTTATGGACAATGCGGAATGCTGAATCTTGACTAAGATACCTTATCTAAGATATACTACAATGTCACAGTCAATCGGCGGATTTCATGTACAAGTCGATCATGACTCAGTCGTGAGTAGCCTGTCAAAGAACACACGTCGTTTTGTAACTTCCTATTCCAGTCATATACTTTATGAATTGGCAAGCATGCATACTGAGCCATAATCACGGAGGAATTTCAATTTTTCTCGCCCCTTCAATGAAAAGCCCAAATAATAGAATGTAATTACGGTGTATGCCAATAAGGCGGTGGGTGGGAGGTGGGGATATTTTGAAATTCTGACTTTACTTTTATCGTCGCGCTAATGTAGCAAGAATAGGCCACTCTTGAAATTGTTAAAAGTAAGACAGGCAGATTACGAGACATTACCCCGAGTATTATAATTTATTTTTGACAAGGGTTTTCCGGCTCTGTGGCAGCAAGATAACTGAACGTTTCTGTGACGGCTAAAGTACCGGGTTCGAAACCCTGTGTTAGCAATTGTGCTTCCGCATCCTTTAGAAAAAAAAAACCTGTATTTTGCCGGGATCCGAAAGAGAAGCAAAGAAAAGCAACACTATTTACCTTCCATGAATGTTGTAAGAGACGATTAAGGTGGTATGGACTGTACTTGGCTGTACCATCTCACATAGAGTCAAAATGACCCACATCCATTCATAAGCAGAATTTGTCATGCCGAAAGACGCAGAAATCGCAGCATAGCTGTAAACCATGACACAACGCATTCCGTTCTCTTGACTACATCCTGCTAATTTGCAGGCGTTTGAGAACGAACGCAGAAGAAGAAAGTAATGGCAAACTTTTTAACGCAAATACCGAAAATCAAGAAGCAATAAACTTATTAAGTATTAATGACAAAGTATTTGACACTGTGAGTTGGTCGAATATATCTGTTTTTTTTTGCAACTGACTTTATAAAATGCTTCGTCAACTGCTGGAAGTGTCTACTGTGCTTGTAGTTGTCCGAATTATCTTCTTCCGAAGATGTGTCTAGCTTAAATACTAAAAATTGTAAGAAATCAAATTAGAGTTGTTGTTTTTTTGTATTTTTTGCGTGTAAAGCTAATAGATTGCAATAAAACATCTATGTATACTTTGAGGTATTTGTATTTGTGAACAAAAGTATTGCTTGTTTTATTATATATAAATTTGTGTATGTGTATGCGTCCGCGTGTGTAAATATTTGTTTTGTTTGCAGAAGAAAGGGATATCATAATTGTGAGTGATAATGAGATTTTCTCTCTTGTTTCAACATGCAGGAGACTGACATTTCCTCTCCAGGGAGATGTTTCTTCTATAATTTTTGTGATTTTCTATCTAGAGAAGCAGTTCTTAAACTGTGGACCTCTCAGGGGACCCATGAAGACTTAAAGAAATAGTATGAGATTTTGCTTTTACATTGTAAAAGATAAATGGACAGATATAAAAACAGAAAGACAAAGACAAGAATAAATACTGCACAAGTTATTTATTTTTGACAAACTTCACAGAATTAGATACATGTCGATTATAAGGTGGCAATTTGAATGGGTATGGTTGGTGTAAGACATGAAAGTAAGAACGGACTCAGAACGCAGAATTCTAATAAGACCGTCACATAACCCAACTTCAAAAGATGCCTACCAGGCAAAGTACAAATTACCGACCGGACAGATATTTAAACATTTATTTTATTGTTTATTAGCAACATATTGTCACTATATTTTCTATTATACATATTGATGACTATTGTTCTATGTATCTATGTTCCTTCAGCGCCAAACACATGCCGAATCCAGAGCTCTCCAGTTGGAGTGATGTGATGTTACTGTGTGTAATTCGTGTATATTGCTGAGACCCATAGTCATACCTTCCTTGATATATGTTCTGCAAAGAGTCTCTCTTGTTCTTCTTTTATTTTTGTCGTCTGATACCCACTTTAACTCTTTCAATACGTAATTATACACGGGGTTTATACGTAATTAATTTTAGGATAACTTTTTGGACAGCAACATGATTCAGGCGCAAGCTTCCTGAAGACAAAGTATTTTAGCTATGGAAAGTCATATAAAGTATCAAAAGAAAGATAATTGAATGTGAAATTCATATACAATATAAAAATATAAGAATTGTAAAAACATTAATACTTGTCATTTAAGATCCAAACAAGGCGAATTTGGAGGGCATATATGGAGCCCTATTATAACGGGCGTACGTCCTTAAAGGGTGCCTGCTCTGTCCCGTTATAACAGGCTTACGTATGAATTGAGTTAATGCGTGTAGTGGCAGTCTGTTTTCAATACTTTCTAAGTACATGTCCGATATTAGTCTATCGTTTTCTTCTTATTGTTGTAGAAATATATTGCTGTTTGGTGTCTTCTCTTACTTGCATGTTTGACGTGAATTCTACTGGACTATTGTTACCACACAGATAAATCATCATTGAACATTCTTTACTATTGAAAACACACAGATAACTCATTTCATGACACTTTTAAATATGGAATATTTTGGTCGTCCGCAATAGAAATAAATATTTAAAGGGGATCTGCGACAACAAAGTGTTTAAGAGCCGCTGTTCTAGGGCACTGTTTTCTATCACATTCAAGAAGACATCTTAAAGCAGTTGCTTGGTGCGGTGTCACGAACTTAGAGTATTCTACGACAGAGTTAGCATTTTCGCGAGCGTCTTACAATTTCTAAAGTATACTGAAAATGTAGAGGTGGTGGAGAAAATTAGATTGAAAATGTAGATCTACACATGATCATAAAAAGCATTAAGATGTCATTTAGAGAGAGAGAGAGAGAGAGAGAGAGAGAGAGATAGTGCAAAAGTGATAACTTTCAACGTCTCTTTCACAATCAAATGGAAATATTTAGTACGAATATATAATACTGACTTCCGCCTAATACTACGTTAGAAGTGTTTTTCGGAACCAGAACTAAGCTGTCCAGCTTTATTTATGTGTCTGTTGACAGAAACTGTCCTGCATACCCTACCAATCTCTAGGTAAAATTACCTTACATGTTACATAGACATTCTGTAGGAAACCACTGAAGATTGATAGACATTTGAGTTATTGCTATCAATGTAGGGCAACATTTTTAAACATACTTGTGATCAACTGTTTTGTAATATAACAACATGCATTATTGATATATGCTGCTTTGTGTGCCATTTGCAGTTCTTGGGGAAGTCACTTTGGTCTTGTGTCATGTTAAGTCATATGTGCAAACATATAGAAGTTAATTTGTTTGTTCCTTTGGTGCTGAGGGCGACACATAGGGCAGAAGTCATGTTTCTCAATAACCGTGAATGGTTCGCTGCAAGCTGTTGTAGTTCTTGGGCGATGTTAATACCCATTATTAACATATGGAGGTAGTCAGGATTATTTTCTTTTGACTTTCAGTTTGATGTCAGTACGATTAATTTTGTTTGTCATTCAGTCTGGTGTCAGTACGCTTGATTGTGTTTGACATTCAGTTTGATGTCAGTACGCTCGCTTTTGTTTCACATTCAGCTTGATGTCAGTACACGTGCTTTTGTTTGACATTCAGTTTGATGTCAGTACGCTTGACTGTGTTTGACATTCAGTTTGATGTCAGTACGCTTGATTGTGTTTGACATTCAGTTTGATGTCAGTACACGTGCTTTTGTTTGACATTCAATTTGATGTCAGTACACGTACTTTTGTTTGACATTCAATTTGATGTCAGTACACTTGATTGTGTTTTACATTCAGTTTGATGTCAGTACACGTGCTTTTGTTTGACATTTAGTTTGGTATCCGTATGCTTGATTGTGTATTAAAATTAATGCATACGAACAAGCCGGGCAAACGGACATAGTGAGGATTATTATATGATCATGTCAATATTATTTTCTGGGCATGAAATATAGATTCTCCACAAATAAGTGTCGTTGCGTCTCTCATCAATTCTAAAAAGATGTATGACTTTTCATATTGATTAAGTTCACCTTTCCCGTGATTTGTGTTGTTGATTGTGTATATTTTGTAACGATACCCAATAGAAATCACGAGAATAGTCACATTGCGTCACTTTAAAAGGATGATTTCCAATGAGTCCACATGACTATATAATTAACGAAAGACGGTTATTGTGAATTTAGAACAATGCTTCTCATAATTGTTCTCTTTGGCACCCCTTCTGGCGCACATTTTTTATGCCCACTTCCTTCCAATGTACTGGAAAAGGTCAATAGTTATTTGCATATTACACAGACGCTTTAAAATAAGTATATCGATGGCGGCATTTCTGGTCATTTATCATATACGCCAAATTACATACTAGTAGAAGTAGCAATATTAATAATAAACTGTACTAATAGTATTAGTATTAGTATTAGTAGTAGTAGTAGTAGTAGTAGTAGTAGTAGTAGTAGTAGTAGTAGTGTCAGCAGTAATAGTAGTTGCATCTGCATCAGAAGCATGGTTTAGCAGTTGGAACAGATTTACAATTTCTGATTTTCTGTATAACTTTCTTTCCATAATTCCGTGAATCAGTTAATACGTTTACTCTCTCTTTAGACTCGAATTCCTATTAGCAGTAATAAGGTACAACCCATATCTGTATAGAATAATTAATGACGGTGATACAACTTACAGGTCATCAAAGATTACACCATAAGTGCTTATTTGCTTTCGTATATTTTGTTAGAATTTCTTGTATAGTCACAACTTATATTCTCTTTGTTGTATGTTTTAACTGCTAATTTGTTTCATGTAATAAATTTTCCAACACTTGAACCTTAGTATTTATTATATATTTGTGTGTTTCATATATGATTTTATGTCTGTAATCCATCATGTGTGTGGTCTGCTCTTGGCTTTGTATCTATCTTGACTGTATAGTAATGATGAAACAATGGTTTATATAGTTAAACGATCAATAGCAACAAAACATAACAGTTAATTCTCCATCTCAGAAATAGTTTTCACATCATGTTATATATTCAGAAAACTATAATAATGGGGAATTTTCGGCGTGTTGGCGACACTGTTAGGGCTAAATAATGGTGTAGCCTCTAAAAGGAGAAAATAGTTACATTTGCTGCTTTTACATTAGTTCTCAAATTCCTGTTCGTTAACGGGATATGATCCAGATAATGTGACGCAGTGCTTCACGATTTACAATTAGGCAGCGATATTTACATTTTCATCCTTACACATCCTACTTCATCATAGCATACTGACCCATACCTCCAAACTTCCTTAGTCGCCTCTTACGAAACTCATGGTTGATCACAGTTGTTTATTCTTTGCTCTCTCTATAAGTATTACTTTTGAATGATTGAACCCTTTCAGATCAATTCCCGTAAGTCGTATGGATGATATTGTGTTGTTCTGTCATTCATCTGTTTGTCTTGTTTCATCGTTATTTTGGGTTTGTTTTGTCTATTTTCTATTTATGTTGTTTCATCTCTGACCATTTAGTTTTAAACCTTCTGGATTATATCCATAGTTTTCTCTGCAATGTGAACGTCAATAATGTCGCTTTTACTCGTGATCTGTGTGTGTGTATATAGTCTTTATAGTCTTCTAGCCGTCGTCCAGTACGACTATATTACCTGTGTTCTATGTAGGTAGTCTTGATAAAGACATTTCAGTCGAAACGTAAATGTGTGTGTGTTTTATGTATGTTTCCAAACGCACAACAATTCTTAGCCTATACTCTGGATAAATGTCTGAAATCTGCACTACAGAACACGATGTGGACAGATACGAACTGGACATATTTGAGCAAGCAAATTTACAACACTGCTACGGAGGAACTAGGTCATTCTATCAAGAAACACAATGACTGGTTTGATGAGAATGACAATACAATTAAAGAAATGTTAGATGAAAAACACCACCTTATGGAAGCATGCTTAAATGATCCAAAAATCAACGTTTAAAAGGGAAGCACTCAAATTCAAATGGAAAAAAAATACAAAATAAAATCGCCATATGAGGGACTCGTGGCTGAGTAAGAAAGCAGATGAGATACAAAGATATGCAGACACGAACGATTTGAGAAATTCTATGATGCACTTAAAACGTTATATGATCCAACATCGTCAGGATCTTTTCCACTTCTCAATGCACATGAAACACGATTAATCATATAGAGACATACAACTCTGCAGCGCTGGGTAGAACACATTGAGCACATTTTGAATAATCCATCATCAATAAATGACGAGGCTATCAACCGACTACCGCAGTTTCCTCTCAATGAAATGTTAGATAACATCCCTACTTTAAAGGAGACTCGTAAAGCAATTTATCAGCTTTCTAGTGGAAAAGCATCTGGCTCCGATTCAATGCCAATCGAAATATACAAGTATGGTGGTAAAATTCCTATTGAGAAACTTCGTAACATTTTCCAACGGTCATGGAAAAGCGAAACTGTTCCAAAAAATTTCAGGGATGCAACAATTATACACTTGTATAAACGCAAAGGGAACCGCCAGTCCTGTAATAACCATCGTGGTATCTGTACTGTCCATCGCTGGAAAGATATTTGCTAGGATCCTTTTGAAACGTCTTACATTTCATCTTAATGAAGGATTACTACCCGGATGCCAATGTGGTTTCAGAAAAGAACGTGGAACAACTGATATGGTCTTTGCTGAAAGACAACTTCAAGAAAAATGTCAAGAACAACACTGTGACCTGTACACAGCATTCATAGATAGAACAAAAGCATTTGACACAGTTAGTAGAGATGGACTGTCGAAGATTATGGCAAAATATGGATGCCCACAGAAATTTATGAAAATGGTGCAGCAATTGCTTGAAGGAATGCGAGCTAGAGTTTAGGATGATGGAGAGTTATCTGAAACTTTTTCTGTCTCAAATGGAGTAAAACAAGGATGTGTATTATCACCTACCCTATTTAGCATCATGTTCTCTGCTATGTTAGATGATGCATTCAGAGATCTAGACTTGGGAGTAAACATCATATATCGTATAGACTGAAAATTGTTCAACCTTCGGCGGCTCCGAGCAAAAACCAAAGTCAAATCACACACAATCAGTCAGGGATCTCTTATTTGCTGATGACTGTACCCTAAATGCCAACTCTGAGCCTGATCTACAAATTATTATAGAAAGATTCTTCAAAGTCTGTACCAACTTTTTACTAGTTAACCTATTTGGATGATAATTTACATGTACAATAGATGTTATAAAACATGTTACAAGTTAATTGTTGTTGCATAATAATGTTATGTACTTTTCCAGTATACGTATATATCGCATATGACAATATGACTATCGTCGACTAGCAAAATAGTAGGAGTATGTCTATATTTTACATATTTGTTGCAGTGTAATGAATACTTATGCTGTTAGTGATAACTGACTATATAAGACGTCTGCCGGGAGTGTTTCCGTCGACTTATAACAACCCGTGTGCTAAATGAGGCTTATAAAATGATTCATGTGAGTTTTCCCGTTATTCTATGTGGTCACTATGTTTATACTCTGTTTTGACAGCCAATAAAAATCACAGGAAGACTCAAATGAGTCATTTTAGAAGGTTATTTTCCAATTAGGCAACAGGTCTTCCATAATTCGGCGATCACAGCCGAGTCATACCACGTGCCTACGTAGCCACAAGTGATAATCCCAAAAGATCTTCTAGAAAATCTATTTTGGAAACAAGACACCACAAACCAGATTGTAATCAGCGACCTCTTGGTGACAAGTAAATGGGATTAATTAATACTTGTTATGCATTATCGATATACATATACAACGTTAGTCTTACGTAAATAGATCGACATTGTAACACAGCGGGCCACTACCACTTAGTTTCAAGTATTCTTTCGGCCACAACAAAATACGACTCAAACACAATATTCCCCGTACGTCTCTATTGTGTGAAAAATGACTACACTTTTACATATTTCAACAAATCCAGATATAAGCAGATACAAATATTAACAACTAATGATGCAATAGGAAAGATAGAATTGCCACAAGCAAGCAGGACATGTGTCGTATTACTGTTATAGAACTTCATCAATTAATGAAGAAGCTGACGGATTCGTACCATCCTGGTTTTCGGTTTCCTATTTTATAACATGAATATTTGATGCCTGGACACACATGATGTGTCATTGTTGGAGATTCTGAGGCCGACGGCGACCAATTTCCTTATTTGTCCATGTTTTGTGACGTTTCCAAATAATTAAAAATATATAAATGACAATCTAATGGCACTTGGGAGTCATAAACAACGTGGGTGGAGACATCTCCCACTGAGAAATAATATCGTTAAAGGGGTGTAAATACTGGTTTCACCGTAGACCATTTCTGGTATTCAGATTCCTTCCCCTAATAAAATTCTGTATTGTTTTAAGTTTAATACGTCGTATCTATTCTCCGCTTGTTACCGGGAACAAATAGGGAAATGAAGAATAGCAAAACTGCCGTTTGTCGTGCATGTCGTAAGTGACAACTGAGATGGTTGGTTAATTTGCCCAACCCCATTACATCCACTATGACAAATTCTTATAAAAACCAACGCCTGAACTGTTGGAATATAATCAACACTTTTATCTGCAGCATGCTTCGAGATTGTAAGAAAATCATAGAAATGTTCTATCTAGAGATGAAGACTGCCCAAATCATTGCACAAGAACTTATATCACAATGAATCACATAGACATTCCATATCACAATGAAGTACACAATCACATGATGTCACAATGAATCACAGTTACTTTATATTACAAGGAATCACATAGTAACCTGAATTACAAAGAATAACATAGTCCCATATCATAACAAATCACATTGAATCACCCAGTAATATGGTTCTTGCAAGAGTTCTGGAAAACCTCTTCTTTAAACAAAAGAGTGTCAGAATAACATCAGTATGCGACAGAAAGTAAAACTCCACCGTCCGACGTATGGGACAACAGTGATAAATTGGTATTCCTCACGCTTCAACATCGTCATCTTCATGATTGCCACAACCACTGCAACCATCACCATCATAATTATCATCATTATTAGATTAAACATTATATAAATTAAGTCTAGCACAAACGTATTCTACACATTTTCTTCTTCCTCTACGTACCTCAACGAAAATACAAATGGCAGCAAACAACATAACAGCATAGGCAGAGAAATGGACGTTAAAATTCAATACTGAACAATCATCAATAGCAATTTTCATGCAATCAAATAATGACAAAGTATGAAAATATAAATTGGAAAAAATGACGCATCCAAACAGAAGAGAAATCAGTACCTGAGCACCACGCTGGATAAAAGATTGACGTGTAAGCTTCACATTCAGAAAATAGATACAAAGGAAATTTTAAAAACTTGCCATTCTGAGAAAATAGGCAAACACAAGCTGGAGGGAGCAACGAGGCAACGTTAAAGAAGGTATGTACAGGTGTAATTAGACCAGTACTAGAATACGGATGAAAACTATGGATTTCAGCAGACAGTTCCCATATACAAGCTCTGGACAAGGTACAAGATCAAACACTTCATCCTATGAAAACCTCTCCCATAAATTCACAGACATCACTTCCATATAGGAGAGACACTAAGACAATGACACATGCAGAAAATCCACGTATCTTTAGCCGTCCACTGGCTGGGTCAACTAGCGACCAGTTAGGTGGCCCAGCCAGTGGACGGCTAAAGATACGGAGTTTTATTCACCGATCAAAAATACAACTAAATAAATTAAGAGGATGAATTAGCAGAAATAACACCAACATTTTTCCCAGTTGAGTGAGAGTAATATAAATATCTAACCATCAGAATCATCATAAAAAAACTTGCAATTTGAAAGAGCTCAATACTCTACAAAATACAAGAGTATGTAACATGATTGAAGATATGTACCCCAGCGAATAGTGAATACAACAAGTATATACTGACGGATCAGCAGCCAAAGCAGTGTAGAACGAAGATGCTGGAGTATAAATAAAATATCGAGAAAAATAAAATGAGTACACATGTCCTACGCATTTAGTATTTCCCCATTCACACTGTTCTTCACACATGCTGTTCTTCACATGTCGTATTTCCGCATATTTATTGTTCCTCACACATGCTGTTCTTCACATGTCGTATTTCCGCATATTTATTGTTCCTCACACATGCTGTTCTTAATACATATTGTTCCTCAAACAAACTGTTCTTAATACATATTGTTCTTCACACACCCTGTTCCTTACAAATACTATACATCGAACATTTTGTGCATCACACATACTGATCTTCAAACTTACTGCTTCCCACGCATACTTTTTCTCACACATACTGTTCCTCACACCTGCTGTGCCCCACATATATTGTTCCTCACATACAATGTTCCTCACACATATTGTTCCTCACATATACTGTTCCTCACACTTACTATTTCTCCACACATACTGTTCCTCACACCTGTTGTGCCTCGCACGTACTGTTCCTCACACATACTGTTCCCTACACATACTTTTCCCCACACATATTTTTCTTCACAAATACTTTTCCCACACTTACTGTTTCCCAATACATGGTGTTCCCCGTTTGATCCTCACACACACTGTTCATCAAGCGTACCGTTTCCCCACACAGTCTGTTCCACATGTATACTGTTCCTAAAACATATTTCCCTCCCCCCCCCAAATAAATGGTTTTTCCCAGATACCATTTCACCATATATGGTATTCACTGTACATACACTCTTCAACATACTATTTCTCTACACAAACTGTTTCTCACAGATACTATTTCCTCACACAAATTGCTCCCATCACATAAACTGTTTCTCACAGATACTATTTCCTCACACAAATTGCTCCCATCACATAAACTGTTTCTCACAGATACTATTTCACAACACAAAACGTATTCCTTCTAAAACACTTTCATCATAAACATCTTCCAGATTGTAGTCTTCCCTATGGATTTCTTGAATTCTCCGCGGTCTGGAGCAACTTTTCCTGCCTCTTCTAGTAACATATGTGCAGCCATTCTTTAATGTTTTTTTGTCCAACGGCGTTTTGGGTGGTCTGCGCCCTGTTGTCTTCTGTCATCCCCTACAGTAACACTCTCTCAATGCCGTACTCTATCCAACGTTCTCTCCAACACATCCTTACAGGTACTATTTCACCACACAAACCGTTCTCCCAAAAGAATAATTTCTCACAGATACTATTTCACCACGTAAACCGTTCTCCTCACAGAACAACTTCTCACATATATTATTTCACCACACAAACCGTTCTCCTCATAGAACAATTTCTCAGAGATACTATTTCATCACACAAACTGTTGTCCTTATAGAACAATTTCTCATAAATACTATTTCACCACACAAACAGTTCTCCTCATAGAACATTTTTTTTAAAAGATACTATTTCACCACACAAAACTACAGAATGTAGTCAGAAGAACGGATTTGTTTTTGAACGAACAGTTTTGCTGCGATATCTGCGCCTTTCAGCCTGAGACATGCTAATTCAACATGGCTTTTGTATCTGTTTAACCCTATTTGGAAGGGAGAACCTACTCCTTTCTATAACCTTCTTAATCGCATTTTACGACATACATCGAAGATAAATAGTGTTGCTATTCCTTTGCTTCCCTATCAGGCCCCACAACATACTGGCGCCACACATAACATTTCCCAACACATACTATTTCCCCACACATTCTATTTCCCCACACATACTATTTCCCCACACATATTATTCCCCACAAATACTATTTCTCCACACGCACACTGGTTTTCATACACACATATTCATTGGGAGCCGTAGTAGTATAATGAGGAGTCATTAGCCCGCCGACCAGCGGACCGTGTTTGGATGTATGGATACATAGTATTTTTCACGCATACTCTTCCCCACACAAGTTGTCCAACACACAAATAAACCTACATTTCTCAACCTATACTTTTTCCCAAATATATTATTCTGCAAACAGACTGTTTTTCAAACATACAGTTTCGCACACATATTTTCCCCACACCTACTGCCACGATAATTCTTCGCCACACAAACAGTTCCTTCGCTTATATGCATATACTCCTCCACACATAACGTTTTTCCAACAATCACTCAGTACAAGTATAAATTATTTGTCGAAATATTCAAAGACAATGTGGTTTTACAACGCACAAAGGACAATAATTTGATTTCGGCCAAAACGTAATCAGGGAGACAAACTGACGACCGTTTTAACAACATTATTTATTGAACCCTCGTTTATAGCTTGCCTATGTGTATTATAATTTTTCAATGTTTGAATAATTCATCATGACAACACAACTGATTGCCTTTGATATAGATGATTGTAGTTTAGAAGCGTACGTAATGACACATCCTTATTGATTAATCTGCTGACTTATTGTCTGTTATTTTGTTCATTCATTAGTTATTCATTATGTTAATTACTGGTAGTGTTTATGTTTCTAATGATTGTTTCCGGGTACAAATGGCGTGCTTTCTGTTTAGTGATTTGACGGAAACTTGTATCTGGTGGTTGATCTAAACGGATTGACTGCTGGTTTAATATATGTAATACAGTATTATTATTATATATAGTAACAGTAGGATTTCAGCACAGCTATGATACAACAGACGCAAATTAATATTCTTGGAGAAAAAAATAGGATTGCTTTTGAAGGATGACTTTCTGATGAGTTCAAGTGACTGTATAACTGACGAAGGACTCGGCCCAACACCACTTTCCGAATCCAGTAACATCGTGATGATAGCTACTAAATTGCCATGGTCAGAACTAAATTTAGAGAACGATTTTAAAATAACTTTACAGGGTTAGTTCCCTGATACATATACAACCCTCATGCCTATCACCAGTGTATGCACATTTAGTCTAAATAAAGCTCGCAAGTGAATATCAAAAATACATAGCTTTAAATCATCGCTACAGTGTGAAGATTATAGTAATATTTAAGAACGTCTCTATCAGCATTGTTTTTGTTATTTTTTTTGTTGATTTACCTCATTTGACCGAGGCACGCTCCTTTAAACCTATGAATAAGTTCCTTTTTGGTTATATCTTAGTGTAAGAGCATACATTTTTCTGAGTCTTCTTAATCGCCCTGCGAGGAAAGTTGAAAAAAAGCTAGAAATATAAAATTGGATTGACGCGAAGTGGATAAATATTATATTGGAACAACATATGCGTACTTCTATGAACAAACTCATTCTGTAGATCACGTAGATTCACTATCACACAAGAGAGAGAAAAGGAAAAACAGGTACATCAAGATAGAAGGGGGAAAGGCAAAATCAAGAGCAGACGAACGAGTATGATGGAGAGCTAATGAATATATATATATTATTATATGACGGAAATGATGAAAATATGCAGAACACCGAGCCCACTAAACATACAGATAGATAACATATGAGTAAAACAAGTAACAGAGTTCAAATATCTCGGTACTATTTTTTACAGAAAACGGAAGCCTAGATAGAGAGATAGAGACGAGATGTCAAAAGGCAAATGCAGTAACATACCAACTGTCACCACTACTTCTTCATCCCAAGATCGAGATGGAAGTTAAGAGACAAATGATCTACAATATATTCCTACCAAGACCAGGTGCCAACACTGGTTTCTCTCATCTTCACATTACAGAAGGATAGTGACATGTGAGATGAAATGCTTGAGGAAAGACGTAGGGGTCAACAGGCTGTATAGATTACGAAATTAAGATATCAGGGAAAGAATAGGTATAATACCTTGCACAGAATAAGTAGAAAGGCAACGTATCAAGTGGTTGTCCACATTATGACAATGCATCACGACAAGTGTTGCGTCCGGCTCTGTGGCGAAGTGGTACAGAGCGCGTCTCTGACAGCCAAGGTACCGAATTCGATCACCGCCACAGGAAATTGTGCATTCAGACCGTTCAGAAAGCAATGGCAAGCTACTGAACGTATTTATATTGCCTAGAAAATCACCACAGCCAACAAATGCTGAGTTGATAGCTAAGTGCTGTAAAGGGTATGTTACCAATTTTTTTTTATCACGACAAGTTGCCTGTACATACATATAACCAAATGAGATCAGGGTAAAAAACCAGAGGAAGACCACGGAAAAGATGAATAGAAAAC
Source organism: Meghimatium bilineatum (assembly GCA_034231615.1). NCBI lineage: Eukaryota > Metazoa > Mollusca > Gastropoda > Stylommatophora > Philomycidae > Meghimatium > Meghimatium bilineatum. The sequence continues at coordinate 75,949,030 of CM067299.1, read as the reverse complement.
GTCAGGGACATCCTGTACAAACACGGTCATAGCACACCCGAGGCCACACATCTGGCGCTAGAACGCAAGATCGAGCTCCAATCACCCCTATGTTTAACGACAACCCACCAGGGGAAATCCGCTTTTAGTGAGCGTGTCTCGTATAATCTCGAGGACAAAATCTGTGTCCTCGGGTTCTGACTTTAATCTCTACTTTAAATTTGATTCCCGTATAGGGAATTTCCCAACAATAATGTTGAAGTAGGGTTGAATTAGCCCTCTTAGACGAGGTTTTGTTCACTGGCATTGTGAACAACCGTCCATGTGAGCTTTTATCCACATTTTATTTGTACCAGAGCGATTTGGTACAAGTATCAAGTTTTTGCACAAGTATGTGTGTACAAGTACAAGTATGAGCCTTTTACTTTCCCACAAAGTTGAAACCTTGTTCTTGAACATGAACATTGCTTTTTTTATAGTTTAGATTTTCTCACTTATTTTTTAGCATGGCGAGCTAAACTTGATTTGCACAAGAGTAATTCATATACCTCTGCACCTCAAGGAAAGGTTATAAACATAAAGGTAGAAAGGGGATAGAAGGTCACACATCAGTTGTCTTATCACACCATAGGGTAGTATGGGGAATAGATTTGTTGTTTATATTCCATCGTTTCCAACGACCTACTAGGAGTCACGTGGTAAGAATCACAACCGCTAAATCTATTTTATAAAATTGTATCTGAAATCTGTTTCCTGAGAATAACCAATGAATTGATTGTGATTGACAAAATTATTTCTAGCTAAATTAAAAATGTACCATGCGCAACCCGATTAGAGTCAAGTGCACTAACCGAGGATATATGCTCATACACTTCGATGGAGATGGTCATCATGGTGCTCTTGATATTCAGGCCACTACCATCAGATCCTGCACCACTGATGATAGATCTAGGTAAATCGTTACCTTAAATCGTTAAATATTTAGAAAATCATCTTATTTGTTAATTGGGTACCCTCAAGTCTTTTGGACTCAATTCCGACCACTCTTTGTCTAGTACTAGGTTGGTGCGGTCTTGGTCTTCATTCATTTTGTTCCGTCATTTGCGTTATCTTTTTGTTCGTTTGTTTCCACATATATTTACGTTTTTCCTGTCCTTCCAACATCTCATTTCCATATTTCCTTTTGTGTGTCGTAATAATTTCCATTCGTCGTCTTTTGATGTTTTGAAGCAACTTACCATCAAATGGGAACAACAACAAAGAAATCCAACATAGATGTTACATAGCATACCAGATCTTAGAGAAGTCTCCTATTTTACATGTGAATACGAATACCAAAATTGCACTATATAAAACTATCATCATACCATCACTATGCTACCAATGTCAAACGTGGATACTAACAACAAAAGTCAAAAGAAAACTTATCACTACAGAAATTACTTATCTACCTAGATTCTAGGAGTAACAATATGAGATAGAATCGTAAATGAAAGCATAAGAAGACTAACAAACACAATGCAAATCCTGGATTACGTCAGAAGACATCAGATTAAGTGGTTTTCACAGACTTCCAGATTACCATCAGACAGTGCTCCTCAAAAGGCATCACTATACAGACACTATGGATACAAAGCCAGTAGCAGACCATGCAAACGATGGATTACATAAATTAAAAGTCAACGAAAACAAACATATATGACAAAAAGCCATCTCCGGAAAGCGCTTCTACCCCTGACGCTGCAAGGCATAAGGGGTATAAAGCGAAAAGAAGAAAGAAAGAAGTTGATTAGTGTCATCTGTTGAATATTGGTGACGTATATTGTTTATTTATGCCATTTAATATATATGTTATCTGTTGAATAGTTATGCCATTTATTAAATAACTATGCCATCTGTTGAATAGTCATGCCATTTGTTAAATAACTATGCCATCGGTTGAATAGTTATGCCATTTGTTAAATAACTATGCCATCTGTTGAATAGTTATGCCATTTGTTAAATAACTATGCCATCTGTTGAATAGTTATGCCATTTGTTAAATAACTATGCCATCTGTTGAATAGTTATGCCATTTGTTAAATATCTATGCCATCTGTTGAATAGTTATGCCATTTGTTAAATATCTATGCCATCTGTTGAATAGTTATGCCATTTGTTAAATATCTATGCCGTCTGCTGAATACAGATGTCATTTTTTTAAGTTGTGCCATCTGTTGAGCATTTATGCCTGCCATATTTTGAATTTTATGTCACTGTTAAAATGTAGTGTCATCTGTTGACTGTCTGTGCAATTTTATTAAATAGGTTGAGCCTATTTTTTTTTAAAAATATTGTGACATCTGTTAAATATTAGTGTCATCTGCTACATTTCTGTGTCATTTATCAATTATCAAGTATATGTGTCATTTATCAATTATCAAGTATATGTGTCATTTATCAATTACCAAGTATATGTGTCATTTATCAATTATCAAGTATATGTGTCATTTATCAATTATCAAGTATATGTGTCATTTATCGAGTATGTGTGTCATATATCAAGTATATGGTGTCATGCGTCTTGAATCATGCAGCATACTACTCTATAAAGGAACTCATAGAACATCGTTTGCCAAAGATACTTCTCTATGGTAAGTTGCAGAAAGACATACGTTCTCAAGGTGGACAAAAGAAACACTACAAGGACTCCTTTAAAGACACCATTGAAAGCATTAAAAAAATTTGAAAAATACTAGAAACATGGGGAGATTTTGTATTAAATAGAGATACATTGAACTTTAGGGTAAAAAAAGGCGAAGCATCTTGTGAAAAGATGATAAATGCAGACTATTAACAGCGGAGAGTAGCACGAAAGTTGCGAGTATATCTTAAACTATCTATAGTGGTCATGCCATACCCGAACTGTCCAAGGATATTTACGGCCAGAATAGGGCGTATTAGCTAGCCATCGACGATCTCATAGTCTTGGACATACCACAAACTGAATTTCATATGTGGATGTAACAAATGGTCATCATCACATGATGGACGGACAAAAACAATATTTGTGTCATGTGATAATAATTATGTTCATTCTGTTACTTAACAAACATGTAATCATTGAGCACTTATTCCATGGTTCACACATATGTCGCTTACTGAAAATGATTGAAAATATTTTGCATCTCTTAACCCTAGTGGGTAAGCCACTTGTCGTGTGCTCAGTGTGTCGTTGTTTCGATCCAGAGACGTGAGGTCGTATTTAGTTCATTTTTTTTTCGGAGATCCTTAAGTATTATCGCTTGAAGCTTTAGAGTTATATACTAATACTCCTGACAGGCAGAGGTGGTGGCAATACATATGTGAAATCAGAGTATACTACATTTATTTATCCCACTTTTTTTAGGAAGTCTTCGAAAATGCGTGCCATCAATCCAGCATTTTTGCCAACTTCCTGGCATTTGTGCCAGCTTCCTAGTATTTGGGCTAGCATCCTGACATTTGTGTCAGCAGTTCAGCACTTAATAACTTTCTGTCATCCGTGCCATCAGTCCAGCACTTGTTTCAGCTTTGTCATCCGTGCCATCAGTCCAGCACTTGTTACAGATTTATGTCATTCGTGTCATCAGTTCAGCACTTGTATAACTTTCTGTCATCCGTGCCATAAATCCAGCACTTGTTTCAACTTTGTCATTCGTGCCATCAGTCCAGCACTTGTTACAGATTTTTGTCATTTGTGTCATCAATCCAGCACTTGTTACAGATTTATGTCATTCGTGTCATCAGTCCAGCACTTATATAACTTGATGTCCTATGTGTCAGCAGTTCAGCATCTGTTCCAGCTTTCTGTCAATCATACCAGCAGTCTACCATTTGTGTCGGCTTTTTGACATTCGTGCCATTTGTGAAGAATGTGTGCAGTCAACGAAACCAACGATGACTGACACAAGTTTATTGTTCAACAAACCAGATGGAATTATCGCAAATCCCTAAGGGATCCTCCAATTTCTCTGTCAAACGATATATTCTAAACGTATAAAGGCAATCAGGTCAAACCTTAAACAATTTATAACAAAGTAGTACGGTCAACTATACGCCTGGCATTCATAGCGCTGCCTATCATACGTTCATGGTGGCATCTATAAAAGCGGCGCTTTCGACAGTTATTGAATGTGCATGAGGATTAGCTTGTCTGTTAAGGTAAGATATAGTATTTTGCTGTTTCAATACAAAAGTACTTTAATATTTGTATGTCACCAATTTTACTAATACTCATATCGCCTATGTGGCAGCACTTTTAATGATATTGCCTTTATTACAGTACTTTCAATCATAACGTCTTTATGACAGCACTTTTAATCATAATTTATTGTATGACTGCAATGACATTTATAACATGTCAGAACTCGTAAGGCCTTTATGACACTCTTTTATCACACTGAATCACATAAGAGCAGATTTATTCATAACGATTTGTTCTATGATTTTGTAAATTTTTTATGACATCTTTCTTAAATCATATGTGACGTCATTTTTACTCATGACTTAAAATGAAAGTACATTTAATCATAATAGCTTGTCAAATAGTACATTTCATGACAATGTCTTGTGAAACAGCATATTTAATTATCATATCTGGTAACAAAACATATTTTATCATAATATCGTGCAAGAATGCACATTCACTTATAATATCTTGTAGGACTGCATATTTCCTCACAATGTTCTCTCAACATTCATATTTGAAAAAGAAATGTATATTAAGACGTATCTCTGTCCAGGATGAGTTTCATTTTAGCACTTCAAATATAAAATTAATCCCTTTTGTTAAAACTGTTGCCATTAGTCTGTATGCCAATTTTATATTGATTAATCCGTCACACGTTATTATTCAATGTAATATTAGCTTGTTTATTCATCGTGTAATTAGTATTATGTCATTATTACATGAGTCTTAATTGATTAATTCCGTGTAGCCGATCATTTTGCTATTTTATTTTCGTGAGCTTTCGTAGAGCTGACTTAACAGTATTTGGAATAGGTTTCTATATGGAAAACGTCGTTCCATAGTGAATCAGTTATATAATTAATTATACAAATATGTCATACTATGCATAGCCAAAATATGTCTTCCATAATTATTTCTAATTATGCTGAGACGAATGTCATTATTTCTCACTACGATGAGTTGAGTGTCATTATTTATAATTATGATGATTCTGGTCATCGTCAAGAGCATACAACATGAAAATGGAAATAGTAATATATAGAGGAAGACCAAGAAGTTAATGGATTGAAGGAGTTACCAACATTCTGACATGGTACAGTATTAATGCATATCAAGCGATCAAACGTACAATAGCCCGAAAACTAATCGTCATTCAATCTGCAACGTCTCACAGCATAAGAAGAGAAAAGACAATAGATACCGGTCGATAGATGATTCTTCTTCTTCAGCTTTCATTCTCAAACTCCCGCTGGATCTCTCTTATAGCAGGACATGGTCCTACTAGATTTCCAGCTGGATGTAGTCCAGAGAATGGAAATGCAATTCGTTTTATTTGCGTCAATGGCCCGACACATCCGTTTTCGGCGGGGATAGATGATTCAAATGTTATTATTTCTAGTTATGATTAGTTGAAAATAACTATATTTAGTTATGATGAATCCAATCACGTAAATTCGAAATTTAATGAATCAATACCATTTTTTCTAATCATGAACCTCTCCGCCACCGAGCGGATTATGTATGCTCTGAAAATGCCAAACAATGCTTTCATCGCTATGTTTCAGATACTGAAGACTACAATAGTCTTTGGGGAACCACTGGCTACATAGTTAGCCGTTTGTGGGCTAAAACTTATAGTGGCTCATCTTCCATTACCACGATACTGATATAGCACGGAAACGTGATATTGTATTTAACACTGGATCGTGAAGCATAGCGTACTTCTCTTGATCCCAGCACAGAAATAATTTCGATTCAGGAAAGCTGTAACAAAATATCCACTATCAATATGTGACTCATTTTCTGCTTAGAAAAGTATAGACTTCACTGGTATAATTGTAAATGATTTCTCTAATACTATTCAAGCATTAACTATTTATGTTAACTTGTTACTGCGATTACTACATGATTATTACATTTTTCTTTTCAGAAAAAGCTGCAAATAGTGCACTTTTGCATTATATCTTCAATCTAATGCTGCTGTTATGATGTTCTGCATAAATATTAGATACATTTTTTTCTTTTATTTGCAGCTTGAGAAATGAATTAAAATAAAACATAGCAAACACCTTGCAAAAATTATTTTTCATGGAGAAAGTTAAAATGGAATCTGGTAGTTATGAAACTGAAGCTACTGCAAAGTGCCAAAAAAGAACAATTTAAAATGATTGTTTACACATATTTTATTAAGTTTTAATTCTTATAATGTATTTTTTAAATATTAATTTGATCGCTATGTAAGACAAATAATTGTTGACGTCAACTTTTATTAACTCTCCTGTAGTTAAAGACTTCGAAACGTTTTTCAGACCCTTCTCCCTAATTTTTGGACGTAGTTTATAGGTAACCATAAAGCTTCCCTTCCACTTCACATCACATCTTCACATGGCCCAGCGTACACCAGCAAATAATTTAAAACACGCCAGTCTCGACTATATATTTTAAGATTAAATATGAAACATGAAGAAATAGTCGCAGAGCATAATCTATGCATTTGCATTACCGAGTACGAGTACCTACTATAGTGTATTTTAATACCAAGGCTATTTAACATTTACACAGAGAACATTGAGAAACTTAAAATCAAAAGAATGACAAGGTTCCAATTAATTGAAAAAAGGGGGGGGGGGATAATAAATATTTGATATGATGATGACACAATCCTCTTAGCGCGGATTGAACAAGTTACATAGTTAACAGAATAAGTGAACAGATCAAATGGGGAATATAAATAATATATTGACATAAAATATATATAGTAATAAGCACAACTGAGAAGAAACCAATACAAAGCATAAACATACATAAAGACATACACAACAAGTAGACAGTTGCTTTTATCTTGAACACATAAAAACACATTTGTAAATGTGAAACTAAGTTGTTGTTTCGATCCCCAAGAATTAGGAACAATAAGCTCTTATTTCCTATATGCAATGAGGATGGATTCTCCAGAGCTATATTTCATGCCCAGGAGACTAACTCGTTCATTAGTTTACAATGCTTGGAGAAGAAGTCTCATTCTTAGAGGGGGTACATCCTAGGGGTTTTGTAGCTGTTATACCTTTCCGCACAAATTTCTTACCTTTCTAATTAGTCACAGTGAGGCACACCGCAGACATCATCATCTTCATCATCATCATCCCAGTTGAGTTGAATGGTCATCGTCGACTCCGATGGACGAACAACAACACCTTCCGCAACATTCAGAGTTGGAGTCAGGGGCTCCAGTTCACTAACGAAGTATCCCTTCATGTCAGGTGGCCATAGGAAGCCATTTTTGGACCATGGGCACGGCATAGGGAATGAATAGCAATGCTCCATTCAGCTATTCATTCCCCACCATCCATGGGACTCTCCAATTAGCATGTTTGTCCGATTCTGTGGTACTTTCTCAGAGAATTGTCACAACCTGAACAGAGCTGTTTTTTCACTACCCTCCCCCATATGTCACCTGTTCGTAACTGAGACTATGTAGACTATTTACGGTCAGGGTTGGAGCTTATCCGACTCCCAGCCTGATTTTTAATGCTAGATTATCTTAAAGTTGAACCACAAAGGGAAACTTAATTGTGCAAATGAATTATTGTGGGGTTTCCACATGAGGAAAGCCTCACTAGATATGCAAGTCACCAGCTGAGAGTTTAACGTTGCGTAATGGCTCAATAGGACAATAGTGAGACACAAGTGGAAAGCTAACCACGTGAGAGATTTTTTTTTAAATGTCATTGTGCACAACCACGACAAGAGACCAAAGCATTATTACTATTATATTGCAATTTAAACTTGCAGTCTGTTGCAGCGAACTTTCGCTGAGGAGACGGCACTTGCTGATTATAAAATATTCGATTGTAATATGTATATTATATAGAAATATATGATGATATATATATTTATAGTAGTAATATAACAACCTGGAAAATCATATTGCATTCTTGACTTTCTAAATGTGGCTTTGAACTAACAAAAATTAAATGACAAGAATATAATTTAAAATGAGTCAAAAAAGCACCATGCACATAAACAATACTATGCGCATAGACACTGAAAGCGCGCAAAAATGTGATAAAAGAACTCATTGTGAACGTACAAACTACTTTCACAATTTTAGTGCAAGATGACTTATATAAACTCTAAATTTTGTTTCATAGTCCTTAAAACCTACATCTTCAGGATAAGAATAAGAGTACGTCATTGGAGGCATCAACGTACAATCTTCAATGATCTCTATCTTCAGCAATGTGGATAAGTGAAAAATCGTGACAGGTTTATTTCTTGATGTTGTCTAATTTTCTTTGTCTTCCACCTATGACTGTTCCCTGCAGGTGCGTTTTAGACTGCGAAGTGTGTCTTCGTAGATGGACAAATCTTGAAACTTTTCGTCGTTTTACTATTGAAAGTATGGTTCTTGTGAACCTGTACGAATCTCTATTTATATCTAATTCAGGCAGAAAAGTTTCAGTGTATGCCAAGTCATCCAATGAAGGAAAGATTCCAAAATCTAGCAATGGGACGACTGAAAAGAAGCAGCTTTATCCATCAAGCTAAACGACTCCGTAGACAACTTACAGACCTACCTGAAGTTGACAGCCCCTTAAGGCCTGTACCAGAACAAACCCCGTGGAGTGAAAGACATGGAATGCCAATATATATTCAGACCCATGTGAAAGGAATACTAAGCGTGGACGAACAGAACAGTTTGCAGCGAAGGACAGTCACCCTCAGTTTCCTGGATGAGGAATATCCACAAGATATATGGGTCAGAGTATACACAGATGGGTCAGCACAGAATGCCGTGAGGAATGGAGGTGCAGGTGTATATATAGAATATCCACACAAGCCTAGAGATACAATCAGAACACCGACAGGAAAATTCTGCAATAATTATGATGCAGAAATCCAGGCAATTAGTGTGGCAGCTAAAACACTTCTGAACTCCAACTCTGACCTACAGCCTGTGGTATTCCTGACAGATGCAAGGTCAGTGCTTCAAGCTCTCCAGTCTGAAAAACTAACAGACTTGAAAAAACTACTTAGCGAATTGTCTTACCAGTATAGGGTAACCATGCAGTGGATACCCTCTCACTGTGGAATACCAGGAAATGAAAAAGCAGACCAACTGGCTAAGGAAGGTGCTGCCGAAGACCAACCAGATATACCAATCACCTACCATCAGAAAAAACAGATGATCAAGTCAATAAGAAAGCCACAAACACCAACACAAGATGACTATCATATTATGAACAGACCAGAACAAGTTATAATTCTACGTCTCAGAACAGGACACAACCGACTCCGCAGTCACATGTATACAAAGTTCAAGATTGGCAACACAGCCATGTGTACATGTAGACAGGCAGCACAGAGTGCCAAACATATACTTCAAGAGTGTTCTGAGCATGAAACGCTGAGGCAGACATATTGGCCAGAGGAAACAACACTGGAATCAAAACTCTATGGGACACTGTATGAACTACAAAAGACAGTGAGTTTTATTAAGGAGACAGAATTACAGATATAGACATGTTTCAAGTGAACGAAAGAAGAAGAAGAAGAATCTAACGTAGGCTACATATTATGATTATATAATAACAATGTATATAAATCGTCTATAACACTCGTATTCGATGTTATGTTTTCGTGTCTCCTTGTATGCATTCAGTGTCCATCTCTTACAACCATACAGCATACACAAAGATATGCAAGTTATAAATATGATTTCCTGCTAACAACTTCCGTTATGAAAGCACTAAATTGGCAACACTGATCTCTCTTATAACTTTGTTAATACAAAATTATTTCTGAAAGACAAATGGTTATTATTCCATGCAGAGCCGTTATCTTTTAAAATTTTAAGTGTTTGTCGATTTCAATATGTATTGTGTGTGAACAAACGTTAAGAAGAATATGCTTTGAGTTTGTTTACAGAAGTGAAATGAAATTGTTGTTGTATTTCCACAACAGATCTATAAAAATGCATACTGGATTCATGATTACGATTATCTCAGCCGCAGTTTTCACATTGATGATTCCAACAAAGGGACATCCACAAGGTATGTTAACTCTTTCATTAAGCAGTCATTTTCACACATCCTTTATTGTAGCAATAAATACGAATATAGAAGCATTTTTCGAGGTGCAAATTTCATATATCAACTGAAAAACAAATATAGAATATAAATTACAAATGGTATCTATGAGAAGAAAGAAACTGGAACGTTTAGTAACCACCAATAAGATTAAGGGGATAAAATACAGATGAAGACATGAAGAGACGCTACAGGCTGCGTTATCACTATGGAACGATAGAATGTCAGCAATTGAACTTTTTTTAACTACACAAGAGACAGTTGTAGAGAAACATGATTGTCTACACCAGACAGCATGTCACTTGATTGATTGATTATTGATTGATTGACTGATTTAAGAGTCATAACATCATGAAGAATATATCAATAGAACGCATGCTTTTTTGTAAAAGAGAAAACGGCTGCTCAAGATGAATATGAGCAAGCGACACTTCAGAAGATTTAGACATGTCCTTGGCTGCAGCAATACAACAGATCTACAATCATGTGCAGTCCAGATTGTCTTTAAAGATGACTACACTCTGGAAAGACACAAAATGTCACCTGGATAATAATAACATTATAACAATAACGAAAGAAGGAGCGCATTTTAATAGACTTTCTCAAAATAGACTGTCTGCAAAGACTATCTTTGAAGACGATGCTCCGAGGAACGCACATAACAGCTAAATTGATGTATATGTGGTCGTTCATATTTCCAAAGGACCTGCTTTGATTTTGGATTTTAAATTGAACGATCATTGAACTTTAGAACTCCCGAGTACATTGGTTGCTCTCGTAAGAACATGCGCTCGCGCCATGTGCTTCTAGAAAAAATGATCACTAATACTAACGATTACATGTGGGATGTGCTCGCCATCTGAAAAGGTTGAGTACCCATGCTTTAGACCGATAGCCCAGTGCGCTCCGATGTCTGTCTCTCAGTCGGATCTCAGAAACTGTACAAATACTACAGCGCTGGTGATTGTTTCTTAATATAATTATTTTCATTTTTTTTTAAATTGCAGTTTTATTTAGTTTTAAAAAGTTAGTTCCATTACTCGTCTCGATTTCTGTCAAGAGAGTATCATTGTTCGCAACTTGCAAACTAGGTACGTGACTGTTAGAGATCTTCGAGGAATTCAAGAGACATAAAATATAGCAATAAGATAGTTTTACTTATGCAAGGAATTATAATATTACCAGTGTCCGAATACGGTGTTGCAGATGTCGAAACAAATGCTCTTCAGTTTGAGTGAAATATTTTTACCTTGTGTAGTTCTTGCGTGTTGTTGAGACCTATAATCAAACCGTCTTTGTTTTTCTTCGAAGCGTTTCTCTGGGTCTTTCTTGCTTTCTTTTGCCATCTATGCTATCTCATAGTATAGTAACATCTAACTCTCAATGGTTTTCTTATGATACGATAATGTAACAACCACTTCGTTGGGATAGTCCTAGTAATTGATATATTGTACAGTGAACATTTTCGGAACAAACAAGCACTTAGAAGACAGAAAATAAGACAATCTATTAAATACGCATTGAATTGGTCTAAGAATTAAATGTTTAAATAATTCAATAATTTATATTGTAGAAGTCCTCAGAGATGCTGCAGAAAAAGACAAATTATAAGTTGTAAGTAGAATATCATATTGTTGATGACCAATCTGAAATTTACTGAAGGTGGTAATTTTATAGTAATGGCCTATATGCTACATTCTGTTGATTATCATTGCTCTCTGAAAGGGCCAGGCCTTCCAAGTTTCCTTATCTAATTTCGAATCTAGTACATGATTCGTCCCACCATTTGGCGTCCACTACCTCTAAGACACAGAGACGGCCAAGATCTATGTTTGAAACACACCATTTATCGCAGTACATAACTCGAGGATCTGTTATCCTGTAACATCAGACAATTTAACAGCGAGTACTAGCACGAAGTGAAATACATGACGCAACACTTTGAAAGTACAGTAAGAATAGTATCTACGAAAATATAGAATATGTTACTATTAGTAAATTAGCATACTAATAACGGAACCCAGATTACGTTTCGACTAACAGCCTTCGTCAGAACGATAGACTATAGACGAAAACATTTTACCTACATGGCATGGGGCTCACCATATATGTGATTTAGCCGAAACGTCATTTGTCATTGCGTTCCGTTATTAGTTGTGTTTCATATTTCTATTCATACTTGTATTAGCCCTGTTACCACACTCCTTGTATTTGCAACTTGCTTTGTTAAACCTGACAATTGCGCTATATATCTCTCTACAGTAGATAAAGCAATATAAGAACAGTATAATAGATGAAATATTACTACAAGAGCATAATAGATGTAGCTATATTATGACAGTATAATAGAATATCATCATCATCATGTGTCATGCCGGCTGGCGTAGGCGGTCATGGCTCTCCACAGCTCTCCGTCCACAATATTATGTATCAAAGTCGTTGTTGTTTCCTTGCCGTGCCAGGTTGTCAAACTGTCTAATATTTTCTCACATTGTTGCACTCTGTCTCTGTTGCCTTCATTTTGCTTGTTGTGACTGTATGTTCTCCAAACTTGCCTGTCTCATGAAGTGGCTTAAAAAAGAAGATTGCCATTTTCTTATATTGTTGATTAAGGTCCGTTTCGCATTTGACTCTTTCAACACCTCTACATTAGTTTTTCTGGCAGTCCATGGTATTCTCAGCATTCTTCTGTAGAACCACATCTCTGTTGCCTCTAATTTCCCACTTTCCAGTTTATTTATTGTCCAAGACTCGCACTTATATGTTATGGGTGCGAATCAATCGGAATCAATATTACGACAGTATAATGGATGAATCATTATGACGACTGTATAATAGATGAATCATTATTAGGATTGCATAATAGATGAATCATTATTAGGATTGCATAATAGATGAATCATTATTACGACTGTATAATAGATGAATCATTATTAGGATTTCATAATAGATGAATGAATCATTATTACGAAAGTATAAAAGATGAATCATTATTACGATTGCATACTAGATGAATCAATGTTACGACTGTGTAACTGTGTAATAAATGAATCAATATTACGACAGTATAATAGATTAATAGAGATAATGGCTGAACGAGTTGTCACTGTGACACGAAAGATGTCACCAAATTAACTTATTAACAATACGTGAGACATAGAGTTGTGGAGAAACATGAATGCCTACGCCACTCCGCATGTCAATTGATTCATTAATAATAGAATATTACATAATGTTCAATAACTCAAGTGCCGTGTCGAGTGGAGTAAGTGCTCGAGTTTCTACTCGACTCGCTGTCAAAGTTCAGTTGCTGACATGCTCTCATGCCATAGTGACAACCCATCCAGAGAATTCTCACTTTGTCTGCCCCTTCTCCCCTACACCCTATTAGTCACCTTGTTACGGAATTTCCCAATTGTCTATAGCCAGGAAGTATGAAAATAGAGCGACTGGTTAAAAAAAAAACAACTAAGCCACTAAAAATAATACACTGTAATACTAAAGGTGTGAAACATTTTTTAAAAGGCGAACTCTAATAAAAAAATTTGAATGCATTTAATGAAAAGAACAAGTAAATTGATGATGCATGCAAGAAACTCATAAATATAGGATAAAGACTTCAATATAAGAGACTTCCTTTACTTTCTATTAAAACAAAAATGATAAGCGGAAAGATAGAATGCAAGCGTTTGGTAAGAACAATATCAAACACAATAATAGAACATTATTGTGCGCGAGACTTCAATAGCCTCACGCAGAGTTTGGTGCTATGAGCACACGTACAGAAGAGGTAAGGAACTAGAAAACTGGCAGGGTAAACACGAAATTCTCCAGATAAAACAACAAATTGATCCCTAACTCATCTACTACAGATCATAACATACTACCTCTTCATCGGACTAGGCAATGTACTCACCAAATATAGTGTGGAATATCAATTGTGTTGAAGGAAAACAGCTTCGAGGCAACGTTCACTGCCCAGTCTTTATGACTGTAGAAAATGAATATATTAAAGAAAGCAGCACTCTCTCTAGATGGAGAAATAATATAAAAAGAGAATGCAGTAAATAAAATGGAGGGGCAGTAATGTATATATATATATATATATATATATATATATATATATATATATATATATATATATATATATATATATATATATATATATATATATATATATATATATATATATATATATATATATCAAGATAATGTTACTGATACAATCAAAGTGCAAATAAGGAAAATCCAGGCAATTATTGTGTCAACAGAAAATCTGCTGAGTGCCAACCTTGGTTCACAGCGTGTAGTATTCCTGAAATGTTGAAGTTCCGCACTCCAATTCCCCAGTCCAGAAAACTACCAGATCTGCAAATACTACTGACCGAACTAAGTATTCAGCGTAAAGTAGCTATGCAGTGGATACGATCGCATTGTGGAATACCTGGAAACAAGAAGGCAGATCGTCTGGCTAAGGAGGGAGCTGCTGATGATCAACCAGATGTGCCAATAACGTACCATCAAAAGAAGCAGATGATCAAGGCAATTAGAAAGTCAACTCCAAGATGACTAACAAATTATGAACAGACCAGAACAAGCTGTCATTTTGCGCCTCATAACAGGACACAACTGACTCCTCAGCCACATGTACACAAAGTTCAAGATTGTCAAAACGGCCATGTTTACATGTGCACATGCACCTCAGACATCAGAATATATTCCTCAGGAATGCCCGGAACTGTTAAGACAAATACACTGGCCCAGAGAAACAGTGGAAGACAAACTCTGCGCACTTCTGTGTAAATGTCCATATGTTTTAATAGAAATGTAAGGAATATTCAGTAATATTAATACGGTTTCCAAAACTAGCAAAACTCGCACTTCTTGTGGTTAAGGGTGACCATTTTATTACTAGCTTTTATTCTGTCTGGCCCGCGACCAGCTGTGTATTTGTACATCTTGCCCTAGGCCATAAAGTGTTGATGATCTCTGTCTAGAGTGAGGTTGACGCTTAACTCAACTTCAAACTTTCCTTGAATACAGAAACTTCACCAGCTACAGTTTCATCTTCTTAAATTAGGAATTATATGCCTGAATTTGGTTCTCAGTTATCTCCTTTCACCCCAGAGAGATACAACAACACAAGTCTCATTCTGTCGCAATAGCATGCGAAGGTTGCTATTGTGTGATAAGTTAATTCAATATTTTCTATGAAAGATTTCATTTATTTATGGAAATATCTATATATACCAGGATGATATTTATAAAAATTAATGACCGAAAGCACCTTGGTAATCAAATTATTTGGGTACCGGATTCTTCGCACGTAAGCTACTTATAATTACACCAACACAAAATTGTAACCCTCTGTTACACCTGATGTCAAGCTCTAACTGTTACACCTGATGTCAAGCTCTAACTGTTACACCTGATGTGAAGCTCTAACTGTTACACCTGATGTGAAGCTCTAACTGTTACACCTGATGTCAAGCTCTAACTGTTACACCTGATGTCTAGCTCTAACTGTTACAACTGATGTGAAGCTCTAACTGTTACACCTGATGTCAAGCTCTAACTGTCACAACTGATGTCAAGCTCTAACTGTTACACCTGATGTCAAGCTCTAACTGTTACACCTGATGTCAAGCTCTAACTGTCACAACTGATGTGAAGCTCTAACTGTTACACCTGATGTCAAGCTCTAACTGTTACACCTAATGTCAATCTCTACTGTTACACCTGATGTCATGCACGGACAATACGAAGCTCTAACTGTTACACCTGATGTGAAGCTCTAACTGTTACACCTGATGTCAAGCTCTAACTGTTACACCTAATGTCAAGTTCTAACTGTCACAACTGATGTCAAGCTCTAACTGTTACACCTGATGTCAAGCTCTAACTTTTACACCTAATGTCAATCTCTACTGTTACACCTGATGTCATGCACGGACAATACGAAGCTCTAACTGTTACACCTGATGTCAAGCTCTAACTGTTACACCTGATGTCAAGCTCTAACTGTTACACCTAATGTCAAGTTCTAACTGTCACACCTGATGTCTAGCTCCAACTGTTACACCTGATGTCAAGTTCTGTCACACCTGATGTCTAGCTCCAACTGTTACACCTGATGTCTAGCTCCAACTGTTACACCTGATGTCAAGTTCTGTCACACCTGATGTCTAGCTCCAACTGTTACACCTGATGTCTAGCTCCAACTGTTACACCTGATGTCATGCACGGACAATACGAAGCTCCAACTGTTACACCTGATGTCATGCACGGACAATACGAAGCTCCAACTGTTACACCTGATGTCTAGCTCCAACTGTTACACCTGATGTCTAGCTCCAACTGTTACACCTGATGTCATGCACGGACAATACGAAGCTCCAACTGTTACACCTGATGTCTAGCTCCAACTGTTACACCTGATGTCTAGCTCCAACTGTTACACCTGATGTCATGCACGGACAATACGAAGCTCCAACTGTTACACCTGATGTCTAGCTCCAACTGTTACACCTGATGTCTAGCTCCAACTGTTACACCTGATGTCATGCACGGACAATACGAAGCTCCAACTGTTACACCTGACGTCATGCACGGACAATACGAAGCTCCAACTGTTACACCTGATGTCTAGCTCCAACTGTTACACCTGATGTCTAGCTCCAACTGTTACACCTGATGTCAAGTTCTGTCACACCTGATGTCTAGCTCCAACTGTTACACCTGATGTCAAGTTCTGTCACACCTGATGTCTAGCTCCAACTGTTACACCTGATGTCATGCTCCAACTGTTACACCTGATGTCATGCTCCAACTGTTACACCTGATGTCATGCTCCAACTGTTACACCTGATGTGATGCTCCAACTGTTACACCTGATGTCATGCACTGACAATACTTCTTATCACTCTTCTCTTTCGATTAAAAAGATGACGTCATGCAAAATGAAACTGAAATTGAAAAAAAACCCACAGAATTACAAAAACATAAATTTCATGGCCAGTGACATCTAAAAATGGCAAAATTTGTGAATTTTGGTCATTATGGCAACAATGGCGATAATTTTTTGTTTAGGTTCGTTTTCAAACTCCTGCATATCATTAGGATGTAGTCCTGAAACGGAGTGCGTTATGTCATGGTTTACAGCTTAGCTTTAATATGCGTCTTTCTGTCTAAAACTTCCGACTTTAGCTTGGTCTGTTTAGCAATCATTACCATCAAAGACGCAATAATATCCAGATATATTCTTAAATTTCTTTTCTTGGTGTTAGAACAGATAGCGAGCCTGCCTCACAAAATCAATTCGGTCGAATAGACTGATGGTTCGAAAGTCGATCAGCCACACTTGGTGATATGCTTGGATGTATGAGTGTTGCCTAACAATTCAATAACAGTAGAATTGTAATTTTATATACAAGATATTTTTCCATGATTATATATGCTTATATTTTAACATAGAATATTATAATCATAGAAACAATCTAATGTGGGGGCGTGGCTAATATAAATATGACATTTGTTATTGTGACAGGCAGCAGGCAGTGGTTGAGCAATCTATTATCATTACTGGAAGATGCAGAAATAAGACGAGAAAAGAAGACACCTGCAGTCCGCCAGAACTGGGATAATACACCTTACATTGACCAGTATCTTAGTGAATTAGATCAGGACCAAGGTATATTATTCAACTGAAATAATACATAAGATAGTTTATTAATCTTTGTTTCATTGCTATTTAATAAGATATTAGTTTATATGAACTGTAGTTTACTTGAACTCTATTTTATTCTCTTAGAGACACAAGACACATTTTGATGATATTATCTCGTATCAACTTAAGAGACAATACTGATAAACGTCACTCTCAGGGAGAACTAAACAAAAATTAGCCATGCTTTCCAAAACAATTTCTACGAGTATTTATATCACGTTTTCAATATTGCACTTCTAAATAAGCAAGATTGGCTAACATCTTAAAGTTCTGTAATTTTATATGTTTTGTACTGAAGTCTAATGATCTTGTTATCTTAACATACACCATCTAATATTATATCAGCTGTGTTTTAATATCAATTCTATATATTCATACTTGATAACAGACTTGTCGATTGTGCTTCCACCTTTCTATTATTTGCAAGTACTGATGTTCCTCCTTATTAAATAAAGATAGCATTGAAAAAGTGAAATTAGGATTCATTGTTTGTGATTACTCAAGATTGCTGATCCGAGCTTGGAAAACCTCTTGCAGTGAGGTCGGGAATAGTAGGTCTCGAGATGAGGGGAAAACATGTTGCAGTGTTGCAATGTAGAATGTCTTGACATGAGGGAAAACATTTTGATCTTTCGAGTCGCATGACAAAGATAACCAAGGTCAGCCAATATATTGCACCCAAATCGGAAATGAGTTTATTGTTTACGTTTTCGTAGACAGATCTCTTCTATATCGCTGGTCCTTCTCGGTTCTACTATAGTCAAAGATTTTGATACTCGCACTAATCTGACCATGTCAAGCTCAGACATCAGAGGTCAAGGGATGTGGTTTCTCAAAAGCTTGGGTAAACTCTGCAGTGCTTAGGAGATAACTTCAAGCAGACTTTGAAACGTTTTTTTCTGACCTCACTTAAACTCTTAATTACTAACAGTTTACCTTAGAACAGTCTCCGTATGTAAGTCATAATCGAATGTTCCGTGAAGTCATACGGTGTGCTCGCTTCCTAACCTAGAATACGTTCTAAATCATATGTAATCTTCGAAATCATATGTAATCTTCGAAATCATATGTAATCTTCTAAATCATATGTAATCTTCTAAATCATATGTAATCTTCTAAATCATATGTAATTTTCTTGTGTATGAGACTCAGGTTTCTTGAATCAAATGAGTGTATTCATAATGTTTCTTTTAAATTAATCTTACCATGTCCAGTGATGCTGTGACCTAAAATATAATATGATTATATGTCATTAGCAAAGCTAGCATGCTCGTGTTCACGGTGTTGTAGGATAAAATTAGAACCGCGTACTCTGGTCCACATATGCAGCGTTTCGGAGATTCGTTAAAATTTGCAATTGATATACGGAATTACTTTATCTGAGGTATATTCTTATCTGACAGCGTTCAACTCTATTGAAAGATACATAACACATATGGGAAAACTCTCGTGCAATTAAGTCAATCCTTAAGCTTTTTGAATTATTCTTGATTCTTGATTAGAAACTGGCCTCACAGCACGTGGGGCATTCCCATAAGTGCCCCGCCCTCTGTTCCAGCAGTCATCCGACTCGATGGTGTTTCGAGTCTAATGCTGCTGAAACAGACGTCGACATCAGGGCACAACTCTGGCCCTTGCGACAGGTTTCTTTGTTGTTCCGCCCACCCACGTTGCACCCATAACTAGTTCAAGCACAATGTCGGCATGTCGGAACAACATGGTAACTGTTATCGAAGGTTACGACTACGGGATTGTATAGATGACGTGCAATGAAGCTTCTATAAGAAGATAACCTCAATATAAAAGCATGTCTTCTACTAAGGTTTTCTGTTGCATGATTGGTTTATCTAGTGAGCCATTAGTGAGACCCACAGACGTAACTGCATGCGCATAATTTTGAATTATTACCAGTAACCACTGTGATAACACAGGTTATCATTACGTTACATATCAAAGTTACTTCGTAGTTCATATATTTTTGCCTCATAAGTCACCTTTTCTATTCTACGTATCTCTTTCTGGCGATGGTTATCCTTGTATGTACTTTATAATTCAGATTCCGAATCTACACTATTTCCACCTATATTTAAACAAACTGGAAAGTGGAAAATTAGAGGCAATAGAGATGTGGTTCTACAGAAGGATGCTGAGAATACCATGGACTGCCAGAAAAGCTAGAGGTGTTGAAAGAGTCAAATGCGAAACGGACCTTAATCAACAATATAAGAAAAAGGCAATCTTCTTTTTTTGGCAACTTCATGAGACAGGCAGGTTTAGAGAAGTCACAACAGGCAAAATTGAAGGCAAAAGAGACATTGGGCGAAAACGTGAGAAAATATTAGACAGTTTGACAACTTGGCACGGCAAGGAAACAACAACGACTTTAATACATAATACTCTGGACAGAGAGCTGTGGAGAACCATGACCGCCTACGCCAGCCGGCATGGCACCTGATGATGATGATCCACCTATATTGTATAATATGTGTGTGCGTTTGTAGGTGTGGAGTATCGGTATGTGTGCGTGCGTGCGTATGTGTATATGTGTTGTTATTGTGTTCGTTCATAAATACTGGCCGTAGGGATTACTGCATCGTCTGAATAATTAATGCATTGTTGAATTTAGTTGTTTGCTTCGGTTAATACATCTGGCGATATTTATGATTTATTTTTCAACATGTTTTAGACTGTGCACATTTTTCAAAGTCATCCATTATCAATACTATTTTCAAAGACCAATACTATCGCTTATGCCGAGACCGACGGCGGTATGGAAGAACTTCCAGCATAATTAATTAGGACCCCATTCATGACTTATTTTTGATTATTGTTGGCATTTCTGTTGGGGACTATTTATATACTTGGAATCACCATTTTTGGCATGCGATTCAAAGTATGTAAATAGTGACCAACCGAAATCCAAACAATGATTTAAAAAAGTCACGACTAGGGGTTCTAATTAATATTTTTTAGAAAGTCTTAATGGTTTATGTGAATAATACAGTTTGCAACGCAGTAAGCATATATTGTATTATTGGTTGTTGCGGTTCGGGGAAAAAGGGAGAATATCTATTTGTTAGAAACTGGTTTTCTATAAAATAAACGTCCGTCCGTTCCCAGGACCTGAATGAGGAGTAAAGAATAATAACAGCGGCATTTGCCGTGCATGGTTTCAGAGAATACTAGAGAGGGTTCAACATGTGCTAGGATACCCATATTGGCGATGGTCAAAGAGCCCCAAAAATGTCATACTGGATTGGATGTAAATCTTAGTCCAGCTGTGGATCACGTCACAACACATTCCCTTGTCTGGAATGCATACTGCTCAGATATAGCTTGACAAGTCTCGGAAACAACATTTAAAAACTGACAAAAATTAAAATCAACGACAACAGAGTTAACCATTATTTAATCGAGTATTAACTTGTATTTATTGGGTTTATTTCAGGACTCAACTCTTGCTGCAATATTCTTCAAAGGTAAACATTCATATCATGTGACATGTCTCAAATCTCTTTCCAAATCCAGCAGCTTAGAAGTTGCCAGCTACTTTTAACTCGCGAGCCCAGTTTATAAAAGCAAAGTGATGATGAACTTGCTGGTGAAGCCCCTTTAAACATGAGCTCGTAGTTTGTATGTTATATCATAGCCTAAGCAAAGTGATCCGTGAAGCCATTACATTTAAATAGACATTTTAAGAGGTTTCAAAACCACACACATCGAAAGTCGATTTTTCCGTATATTCTTCTCAGCGTTCACTCTCAAACTCCCACTGATGCTCTCTTGTGCCAGTACAATAGTCCTACTATATTTCCAGCAAAATGTAGTCTAGAAAATGGATAATTAATGTTTTGTTAAACTGTACTAGTTTAAATTCTTCAAAATTCACGGTTGATTTTCATTTAATTCACACCTCATGTCGTGTTCAAAATGTCATGTTTTGTTTTTGTTTTGGTATTCACATGAAGAATAGTGGAAAATATACTCTCACAAAAATATTTAGAAGCCATGGTTCTAAAACTCATATAAAAATTACTTTAAAATCAATATTTGTTTCGTTTAACGTTTAATCTAGCAGGGATTTCCCTGACGTAGTGGTTAAGCCGTTCGCATTGTGTTGACAAAGTGATTGTTTTCAGAAATAACTGGTGATAACCTCTTACAGCTAGGGTGCTATTTGCTATGACGCCATAGAAAACCCTCTGAAGCCATATTTGGAGAAGTGACACTGTAATTGGAAACCCGTATACCAGTTGCTTACAAGTGTGTTATCTCCGACACATTTTATAGTGACTTCTTTACTCGTTCTTGCGTAATAGTCGTATGTATACGTTTAGTATGACGTCATTTGCATTATATGTATGTGTGAACGTGGGATTGTGTGTGTATGTATAACAGGCAGGAGATACGATTTGCTAAAAGGGGAGAGGGGGATGCTAAAAACTGAGCTTTAACTTGGATTTCGTGAACTTTTTCTTGGAAAATTTACTATGGTGTATCTTTAGTGCTTTAAATCATAAACCGTGTGAGTATTTGTATGTTTTTACCATCTTTTGCACTTGTTTTGTAATTCTAAATACCACGTTCCATTTTTCTGAAAGGGGGAGGAGTTTAACACAAACGCTCACTCTCATTCCATATCAATGTTCTCTTTTTTAATATATATATATATATATATATATATATATATATATATATATATATATATATATAATCTTTAACAGGCTGCTATCTCAGTATAATACAAAGGAAAATAATTATCCAGTTGACGATTCCCTACTAAATCCACGGGACATCCTATCTGATGACGAAAATGTAAATTTACCAATACAAGGTAACATATGGAAGTTGTGATGTTAATGGACATATTAATGTGGTATGTCATAATGTCATGTGATATGTCTGTTGTGTACGTCATCATCATCCCATCGTTGGATGGAACAGCCAACTCCATCCCATAACCTTCTTAGTCACCTTTTACGACATGCGTGGATGGTAAACAGTGTTGCTATTCTTTGCTCCCCTTTTGGGCCCCGGCAACACACGGGCGGTGTATTGGATCTACTTTTATTGAAAAAAAATGATGACATTTTTATTAAAAATCGCTAATGGGGGTTTTGTTTTTGACTTTTGACCCTCATATTGTGACCAAATTCCTAGAACTCAAAGGCATGTTCCGATTTGCTAAAGGAAAGGGGAAGAGGAGTTGAAAACCCCCATATCTCCCTTATCTATGGGCCTGAGTAAGGTTGATATTTTCCGTCATCTGAAACATTAATAGAATACAGGACTTGGTGTCTGTGCAGCTGCCGGTGAAACTGAATGAAACAGTTCATGACATTACATCAAGGAAGTGTTTCCAGAATTCAATTTGGGGACAGCATCTGTGAAATAAACTCAAATCGAAAAGTTTTCCCCACCGATGGCGTCTTGCTTCAAACAGTTGAAGACAATGACACTATCATCTCTCGGTGCCTGTTAGCCCAGCTTTGTACATTTCATAGTGTCGACGTGTAGTATTTACACGAGCTCAGATCTACAGCAAAATACAACTTCCATTCGTCATTCACGAAATGACGCTCCAACAAGTATATTAATGTTTTAATGTATGTCGTCTTCCATGATCTCACATCCCAAAAAGTACATGAATATTTTGATGTCTGTGGTCGGCTTGACAATATCACATGAAAGGATTTTCTTGTGCCGAATCGCTACTTACGATAAAGAGTAGATTTTCCTGGGGAACCTGGAGAATACTGGTTCCCCGACGCTGAACACGAAATGGCACAGATGGATGAACAAAAATTCTGGTTTGATGTGATGCCCTGCATCTGGTGCAATTTGCAAGCTCCTTTGCATTAGAAGGTAGTTGGCATGAGATCACAGCGTGAAGGGGGATATTTACACTAAGCAACTACGACAGCAACACTATATTTCCTCTTATGTTTACCCAGCATTCATCAACATGGATGTACGGTTTTTGTTACTTGTGTGTTGTCAGAGACAAAATGGAAATTAAAAAAAAGAAACTCTATAACCTGCAAGACATTTAGCAGTAAGTGACTAAGAATGTTTACGATGATGTTGGCTGTCACATCCCAGTTGAATACAATTGACCCAAAAGCAGAGCTGAAGTATGAGGTATAAGGTAGAAAATAACAGAGAAAACAATCAAAACTATATCATACAACAGAGCATTCCTTTCTCCATAGTATTTAATTCTTTTCTAATAAGCATAAATGTGAGATCGAATACAGAAGAAGTATAGTCGTTGGATATAAGTAGTCTCTGTTCATTATAAGATTAAAATGGGTCATACACACCCATATATTACTCCGTGACAACAGGTGATTTTTATACAGCTGATGGCATATTATTCAGAGCATACGTCATGGAAACCCTGTCCCCTCACAAATACCTCTGAGAGCTTATAACAATCGATCAGCTGGATACAGAGCCAAGGGAAGACCGAGAAAGAGATGGACCGATAACATCACGACAACCCTTCAGCCAACACGGACTCACTACGACTCAGGCGTTACATCTGGCCTTGATCAGACATGTACAGCTTCCACCTCTTCGCTTAACGGCACGTGTGGATTATATCAACCAGCTTCACCTGGGGATAGACTATAGACAAGGAACTATATTGGTTGCCCCTTGACCTCTTGGCGTATGTGCAAAGTTTTAACAGCGCGTATAGTAATTTATCATGGAATTATTAAAATACATTATACGGCAATTTATTTTAAAACATACATTATTATTGTGATAGACATGTATCATTTAGCAACAATTGATTTCAATTAACAATAGTATTATGTTCTAATGAACTATAGTATTGTGCACTTAACATTCGATTTATGCGTTCTGCATCCAACATTCAATCATAAGCACTGACCTACTTGATTCTTAGAATGAACAAGGTATAAATGTTTTATTGTAAAAAAAACAAACCAGGAAGATTATTTGACACAAGATAATATGCACCGATTGCATGTAGGTTTGTTTATTTTTAAGCTATACGGTCATTTAGACTGCGTGGTCACCAGTGGCAAATATTAGTTACACTAAAAAGTTACAAGATTTTATATTATTGAATGTCTACATACACAACAAATTTGGAATGTACTTTCTTACTTGCACACATAAACCCCACCCTTCTTCTATATAGAGTAGGAGGCTTGTTCTCCAAACATTACATACCGCTGATAGTTGAAGTCTTCTTGGTATGAAATAACTCTGGAGATAAACGCCCATGATAATAGTTAACATGAGCTTAACGGCTCGTAATTCCTGGAAATCGAATTAAACACACAATTCTACATCCTACGATGTAACTTGTCACAAAATGTAACTAATATATATCTGACATAACTTTCTACTCTGTATGTGACTCGTATATCTCTGACATAACATTCTACTCGGTATGTGACTCGCGTATCTCTGACATAACTTTCTACTCGGTATGTGACTCGTGTATCTCTGACATAACTTTCTTCTCGGTATGTGACTCGTGTATCTCTGACATAACTTTCTACTCGGTATGTGACTCGTGTATCTCTGACATAACATTCTACTCTGTATGTGACTCGTGTATCTCTGACATAACATTCTACTCTGTATGTGACTCGTGTATCTCTGACATAACATTCTACTCTGTATGTGACTCGTGTATCTCTGACATAACATTCTACTCTGTATGTGACTCGTGTATCTCTGACATAACTATCTATCCGGGGTGTGACTGATATGTCTCTGACGTAACTGTCTAGTCTGATGTGATGAATATGTCTCTGACATAACACTCTAGTCTGTATGTGATGAATATGTCTATGACTTCTTCTTCTTCTGCGTTCGTTCTCAAACTGCTGCATATTGGCAGGATGTATTCCGGAGAACGGAATGCGTTGTATCATGGTTTACAGCATTGCTGCGATATCTGCTCCTTTCGGCCCGACACTTCAGACTTCAGTATGTCATTGGGTCACTGACCATATATGGGATGGGACAGCCAACTCCATCTCATAACCTCCTTAGTCGCCTTTTACATAACTGTCTAGTCCGTATGTGACTAATGTGTTCAGTAATTACTATAAGCTTTTAAAATCAAACATCATAATTTCTTTTCCTGTCAAGACATCTTATCTAGTCCTAAGCATGTATGCAGAAATAATTAAAAACATTACAAGCCAATACCAACAGGTTGTCTTTCTTACGGATGCTATGTCTGTCCTAAATTCAGTTGACAGCAATAAATTTCCAGATCTATATAAAAGAGGTGAATATCCAATGAAGTGCATTACTACAGTGGATACAATGCCACTGTGGCGTACCAGGAATGAAGAGGTAGATATGCAGGAAAAAGAGAACAACACAGTGGAAAAAAACACCAAGAAATCTCCTACCAGGAAAAGAGGACCATCATCAAAGCTATCAGGAAAGTCGACCACTCAAAAGACAACTATCACTATCTTGACGGAGGTGAGCAGGTTATCATCTTCTGCATTAGGACAGGATACAACAGATTCAATAGCCACTTTAATATATATATAATGGTTACATTACATATGTGTACATGTGGGTAGGAAGCAGAGACTACGGAACATATTCTACAAGACTGCATTAAAATAATTTCAAATGAGCTTTCAAATACAGCAACATATTTTAAGAAAGCCGAACTTCTGTGTAGACATGTACAACTGCTAACAAGAAGAAGAAAAAAACAACCGAATAATATCTGAATAAGCATGTTTCAGCAAGTGCAGATTAACTGGTGACCAATTCAACTTCATAACCCAGAAACTAGTGGACGGATTCTTGAAAAAAAGACATTGTAGTAGTTTGAATTGATATGGAACAAAATCTTCGATAAAGTCCAGAATCAAAGGCTAATTCTCAAACTACTGCAGAATGGAATCTACCACAGAATGTTATCCTGGATAAAAGTGTACCTGGCTAGCAGAAATAAATATGTTCAACTACAAGGTAAAGGAAATAGCATGGTTCAAATGGTGAATGGGATTCCACAGCGAAGTGTCCTATATCTAAATCTATTCATGATCTTCGTCGATGATCTACAGAAAACTCATACCACATGGCCTTACACTACTAAGTACAGAAAAATATGTAGAAGCATCACAATATCGTGTAGAGAATACCCTTTGCACGTGTATAGAGTACCCTGTACAATCTAAGACAAATGGTTAAAGTGAGGGGGTATGACCACATTTTCACTCTTAACAAAGCCACAAAAGGTAAAACCCTTGATAAATGGAACACTGCTAGTAGAAAAGGACTCATTGTCTTATTTTGGAATCACCTTTGATTTCAAGTTGACTGAGAAAAAACTATATTGAAGAACATCAAAAGAAAGGAATGAAACCATTTTCCATAATGAAGAAATTGGCTGGGAAAAACTAGAGGGCTAACTCTTTGGCCTGAGCAAAAGTTAACACAAGCAATGTTCCCGGTGTTTGCTTATTATAAATAGTAATGCGTAACAAAACATATATATGTTTTCCTATCCTTCTTCTTATTCAAACACATCCGTTCTCGAACTATTATTTTGTAGCAGGATGTAGTCAATCAAGCATAATGCATTGAGTTATGGTTTACTATTTGGTTGCGATATTTGCTTCATCCGATTGAAACATCCCAGTTCATTATAATTTTTAATTACTTTAATCTACAGAATTGGATGACAACCCAATCTCCCAGAAAACCCTATTAGTCGCTTCTTACAACTTGCATATACGGTCACAGCGGTTCTATGCTGGACTTCCATTTCAAATCTCGGTAACACACCGATGTTCTCCAACCTGAACCCCATTACACTGTTCAGTAACACAGCTCTAGAAACATGTCCAAGGTAAAGCACTGATGTGTTCTAACCTACATCATTATACTGTGATCAGTAACATCTTATGTCCATAGGTACATCATGATGTACCGCAGAATGTTACTAGCCGTAGAATGTTACGGAAATCAATGGTGGTCTAAGCTACCACAAATGCTTGTACATTACACATTCTCCAGCAATATGTCGGCTGTAATGAATAATGCTTCTATGAAGTATTGATAATGATTCTATGAACACTGACGCCACACAAATCTGTGATATACACTCAGAATTCATTCTACGTGGTAGAATCATTAATATAAATGAGTGCACTGTATTATTTTACGCATCCATTATAAACATTCTTATATTTATACAAATCCTCATTGTAACTACACATGTTTCATACTTGTTTTTATCATCTGTGATAGATTATTAATAATATTTGACCGTTAACTTATGTTTTAGAAATTACAATAGCCAAACGTGGACGCAATGTTGGAGCAGCGGATTACTCTTTGTGGCTTATAAGTATGTATTTCGAATTTAGTCGTTACGATTCATATATTTCTTTGCGTTTTTCTATGCAATAAGATATGTATTGTCTAAGACTACAAAGAACATAGAAGATTCGATTAATTGTACTTAGTTCGTAATCCATATGTACTCCGTAGCTCTCATTTGAGCATCACGGCGTATGTCAAGAGTATTACTTATAGCAAGTAACTCACAACTTCATTTGATAATCCAGAGAAATCTTTAAAAATGCACTTAAAGTGAGATGTATAATTCTACAGTAGCATATGCCCAGTACTGACATAAGGAAGAAAGCACGGTCATTTAGATCAGTCGCCCTCAACGTAAATCTTATGCCACCTACGAGCAATACTTGAGGCCACGGAAACAAGGAGAGGGTCACGGAAACAAGGAGAGGGCCACGAAGAACACTAGCATTCGGAGGCTTCAGATCCGTTCGAGGGGCACTGGAAAGTAACCGTTAGAATGATAAAGAAGTATTTTAGCATAGCGATATTTCTTTAAATTCCTTGTTGACGTGTAAAAACAAAATTATTGATCATTTTTAGACAATGGATAGGCGAAGAGGCACAGAAGCAAATTTGTCTCCAAATGGGGTCAGAGGACGAAATACATTTGATAACCATTTAAAACTTCTGATCTATATAGATATATAATGTCATGGTACGACATCACAAAGACAATTGCTGTCACGACTTATTCCCAGGACATTCTATCCTTGATTTATCGCTCGTTTAACTGAAATATGTACGAGCCTCGTTTGTGCCATGTCCTTCTCCAGGGTAGTCTTGGCTGTTGATCTCACACATTTTTTTTTCTAAAAGAAAGTCAGAGGACGACTCAGATCTCTGATACTCAGAAAATTGACCATTACAAAATGGGGCATAAACTAACATATTTTAACAAAATTGTATAACGGAATACTAAGATTTCACTTAAAGTTTGGATCAACAACTTTGTCGTCTACAGTAAATGCCTATCTTCAGAATTTTGATAAAGTACACAATCAAGAACTCAAGCTCACCACAAAAACTATAAAGTCTACTCCAATACTAGAAATGCAGAAAGTTCACATGTTGCAGCCACTAACATATAGAAGAGATAACGTACGGCTAATCCATGTAGAAAAGTATAGTAGCTTGACAATGCATCAAATGGAGGAAAAATTTAATGATCTATCATTTACCAGGACTTCTAAAATCTAGTAGCTTTGTTCATTCTGGAAAGAGGACAATATAAATCATTATCTATCCATGCAATCATCATACCTGCTATCTACCCTATAACCTGTAAAACGGGAGTAGACCAACGATTCCTTACAAATAAATACATGAATCTGTGATCTCGCAGAAAAAAACACAATTAATATACTGCAACAATAAACATGATCGACAAAGAATTTCTGAGCAATCATTGATATGTGCATTTACATATAAATCAGCTACAAACTACAGACAGAAATGAAAATGATGGCCTTTTTTGTAGCATACACTAATCATATGGCTGAAAGCAATGCATTCTCACAGGAATGTTGTGTTCCAACTTCACTGCTGAAGTTTAAAAAAGAGAACACACTGCCATGATTATCTTTGACTCATTTTCTTAGTGTCAACAAGTGGTCATCTTCACAGGTGCACTATATGTTCCGCTAGCTCGCATTGGTCATAAGTCCTTCACACGAGAAACATACATAGTATAGTTAACATCACAGCGATCAGAAAGGAAAAGTTTTACTTCTAATGTTTACTCAGCATTCATAAACTGGGATCTATTGGTTTTGTTAATTGTGTGTTGTCAGAAACAAAATTGAAACATAGAACATCAATTCTATGACCCGCAAAGTATTTAGGATGGATACCTACATGCAAAAGAGCAAGGGGTAGACCAAAAGAAACACTCAGAAGAATAATACTTAGAGAAAGTACAACAACCAATATTCATACTATTCAAGAACTGCACAGAATAGCTTTGAACAGACAGAATTGGAGAGATCTGACCTCTGCCCTATGCGCTAACTTCAGCACAAAGGTAAAATGATTGAATGAATAAATGAATATGATTGCATGAAGGATTGTGTATTTGTAAGTTAAGTTACATTAAATAGTTTCAAGATTTTGTATCATTGAATGCCTGCACACACAATACTTTTGGAATATACTTTCTTACATACACATATAAATCCCCCAATCCGTTATATAGCGTAGGAAACTTCTTCGAAAACTTTATATACGGATGATAGTTGAAGTCTTCTAGATATGAAAGAACTCTGGAGAAACACGTCCCTGCGTGTAGAAAAGAAGATCTTAACGTGGATTGAATTAAATACATAATTCTCAGTCTTTCGATGCAACTTGTCACAAAATGTAACCAATATGTCTTTAACATAACTTTCTTCTCTGTATGTGACTATTATTTCTCTAACAAAACTGTCTAGTCTGTATGTGATGAGTATATCTCTGACATACTTGGTTAATGTTTGTGATTAATGTGTTCAGTAATTACCATACGCGATTAAAATCAAATATCCTACATTTTTTTCATATTGCGAAATGTTATTTACGAGTAGTCCTACAAATTTATGCATAAATAATTAAAAATATTACAAGCCATTACCAACATGTGGTGTTTCTTACTGATGCAATGTTTGTCATACAAACACAGCACTTGATAGTGATAAACTGCCAGAACTGTATAAAGCACTCTGAGAAGTGAGTATCCAAGGAAGAGTATTACTACATTAGATACTATCCCATTGTAGCATACCAGGAATAAAGAGGCAGATATCCTGGAAAAAATGGAGCAATACAAGAACAAACATATCAAGAAATTACCTACCATGAAAAGAGTACCATCATCAGAGATATCAGGACAGTCTACCACCCGAAAGACAACTATCACTATCTTGACGAAGGTGAGCAGGATATCATCTTCCACATTAGGACAGGATACAACGGACTAAACAGTCACTTAAATAGATAAATGGTTATATCAAATATGTGTACATGTGGTCAAGTAGCAGAGCGTGCGGACCATGTCCTGCAAGAATGCATTACACTAATCTAAGAAAGGAACTGAAAATTATTTTTAGATTCAGAACATGCCACAACAGACTCACACAACACATGTATGGGAAGTTTGGAGTTTATGACATATATATGTAACCTTGTAGACAATCTCCAGGAAACACAGAACTGCCCACTGGCAGACACCACTAAAAGAAATCTATAGATATCTGAAACAGCTCTGGAGGGCAAGCTCTAAGGCCCTGTCTCGGAGTTGGTGACCACAGTTCAGTTTATTGATGAAATCCATATCAGCAACTGACTTAGACAGGAAAACGAGGAAGAACAAGAAATATAAACCAGCATCATTTAGCGTGTTTCTAACGTAGATCAACATAGATTTCTGTAACATTCTATTAGCAGCGCTGTTCATCTGCTACACAACTGTCCCCATGCTACGATTAACCAGTTTTCTATGTTCTTTTCCCCACATCACATTCCCTCTCAATCGTGACATTTGTTAAGAGTATATAATAAGCCCCAATGGTTTAAGCCTATTGAATGTTGATACCTGTTTTCCTTTCAGCGCTCCCTCATTACTTCCCCATTATTTTTTTTCTAGCTGTTCACTTGAATCTCAAAATTCTTCCTAAGAATCCTAGAACTCTACGACATATCATTTCTTAACATTTTGAATATTTTAAGCTGTGATGACATCTTGCTGATGTCTGAATTCATGAAAGTAACCAACCTTCCTGTATAGACTTCTCATCATAGGAAACTGATTGATAAAGAAGATGCATTGTCCATAATTCGCGTGTCTATGACACAAGTAGCCCAATGTGGCATTAAAGTACTTCTTTCCTCACCTACATTAGTACATTCTTTACTCAACCATTACATACATGTTCAAGACATGTTTGAACGTTCAAATGTTACATACTTCTGGAATAAACAGCAGGAGAAGGTGTTTGCTTATTATCAATATTAATGTGTAACAAAATATATATGTGTTTTTTTCTATCCTTCTTCTTCATCTGCAGCATTTGTTCTCGAAAATTCTTTTAGCAAGATATAGTCAATCAAACATAATGTATTGAGTTATAGTTTACTGCATGTCTGCGATATTTACCTCATCGGATTGAAGCATCCCACTTCAGTATGGATTTGAATTACTTTGAGCTACAGAACTGTTTAACCAATCCCATCTACAAAAAACCTCATTAATCGCATCTTACAACATGCGCAGGTGTTCTGTGCTTGGTTCAAATTTCAGACCACGGAAACACACAGATGATCTCTCTCCTGCACCCCATTAATCTGTTCAGTAACTCCGCTCTAGCAACTTGTCCCAAGGTATCACGTAGACGTTTGCTATCCTACAACTCATTACTCTGTGCAATAACACCGCTCTAGCAGCCTGTCCAAGGTAAAACACTGATGTGATCTAACCTACAACTTGCTACTGTGTTCAATAACACCGCTCTAGCAGCCTGTCCAAGGTAAAACACTGATGTGATCTAACCTACAACTTGCTACTGTGTTCAATAACACCGCTCTAGCAGCCTGTCCAAGGTAAAACACTGATGTGATCTAACCTACAACTTGCTACTGTGTTCAATAACACCGCTCTAGCAGCCTGTCCAAGGTAAAACACTGATGTGATCTAACCTACAACTTGCTACTGTGTTCAATAACATCGCGTAGCAAAGTATCATAAGATGTAATTATTGTGCCTCTCGCAATTAACTTTCTTTTCATCGAATCTCCTATGTTCTCAGTATGAGACGTACATGAATGTCACAACAGTCGATTAAGTAGGCTAGGGTGAAGCTGTTGACTGATCCATCAAATTGGTCAAAAGTGATCCAATAAACGTAAAATGTTACGGAAACCAATGATGACCTAGGCTAGTTCAAGCGCCTGTACAACACACGTTCTCAAGCAATATGTCAGCTTTGATGAATAAGGCGCATGTAAAGTCGTTGAGCAAAATTGCCACACAGATCCGTGCTATATACTCAGAAATCATTCGACGTTGTACCACCGTCAATATAAATTAGTGCGCTGTGACATTTTATGCATCCATTATAAATATTCTTATATTTACAAAGATATGCATTGTATATCCACATATATCAGACATGCTTTTATCATCTGTGATGGATTATTATTAATATTGAACTTAAACTTGTGTTTTTACAAACAACTATAGGGAAACGTGAAGCTGCAAATATTGGAGGAGTGCCTTACTCTTTGACGTTTAAAAGTATGTGTTTTTAATTCAATCCTTATCATTCTTATATTTCTTTACGTTTTTCTATGCAAAAATATATTTATTGCCCAAAAACGTAAAATATTCGCTCTATTGTACTCGGTTCGTAATCCATAAGTACATGTAGTTCTCATGAGAGCATTACGGCGCCTGTCAAGAGCATTACAAAGAAATAGAAATTTGACTCACCGTAATAGGTGATTACATGCAGGACTGTGTATTTTTAAGCTATGGGGTCTTTTTGGCTGTATGGTCACAAGTGGCTAACATACGTTACACTACATAATTACAGGCTCTTATATTATTAAATATCTGCACACTCAACAATTTTGGAATATACTTTCTTACTTGCACACATAAACCCCATTTCCTCCAAATAGAATAGGAGGCTTCTTCGCCAAACATTACATAACGATGATAGTTGAAGTCTTCTAGGTATAAAATAACTCTGGAGAAACACATCCCTACATATAGAAAACAAGAGCTTAACGGTTCGTAGTTCATGGGGATCAAATTAAACACACAATTCTACATCTTACGATGTTACTTGTCGCAAAATTTAACTAATATGTCTCTGGCATAACTATCTAGTCTGAATATCTCTGACATAATTTCTAGTCTTTATGTGACTATTGTAACTCTGAAAAAACTTTCTAGCGTTTTTGTGACTAGTATATCTCCGAAATGACTTTCGAGCATGCATATGTGATTAGTATGTCTCTGATATAACACTCTAGTCAGTATGTGATTAGTATGTCTCTGATATAATACTCTAGTCAGTATGTGATTAGTATGTCTCTGACATAACTGTCTAATCTGGATGTAATTAGTATGTCTCTGACATAACTGTCTAGTCTGCATGTGATTTGTATGTCTCTGATATAACTGTCTAGTCTGCATGTGATTTGTATGTCTCTGATATAACTGTCTAGTCTGTATGTGATGAGTATGTCTCTGACATAACTGTATAGTCTGTATGTGTCTAATGTGTTCAGTAATTACTCTAAGCCTTTAAAATAAAACATCCTAATTTTTTTTCCTATTAAGGATTCCTATCTAGTCCTAAGCATTTATGCAGAAATAATTAGCCATTACAGACCAATACTAACAGGTGGTGTTTCTTACTGATGAAATGTCTATCATACAAGCACTTGATAGGGAGAAACTTCTAGACCTGTAGGAAGCCATACAAGAGTTGAGTATCCAAACAAGGGTATTACTATATTGGATACAAAGCTACTTTGGCATTCCAGGAATGAAGAGGTAGATATGCTGGAAAAATAATGGAACGACACATACAAACAGACCAAGAAATCACATACCAGGAAAAGTGGACTATCATCAAAACTATCAGGAAAGTCGACCACCCAAAAGACAACTATCACTATCTTTACAGAGCTGAGCAGGTTATCATCTTCCGAATCAGGAGAGAATACAACAGACTGAACAGCCACTTACATAGATTAAGAATAGTTACATCACATATGTGTACATGTGGACAGAGACTACGGAACATATCCTGCAATACTTCATTACACTGAACCAATTATGACAGGAACACTGCCCCAGACAGATATCTACAGAAAGCTGTATGGGAGCACTGAGGAGCGTTCATTTATAGCAATATATATTAAGAAAGATGACTTGCTGTGTAGATATGTTAAACTTCTAACGGGAACAAGTAGAAGAAACAACCGAATAATATCTAAACAAGCATTTTTCAGCAAGTGCAGATTAACTTAGAACCAATACAACTTCATAATCTAGATAATAAGGACGGATTTCATGAGGGAAAAAGAGGTAGCATGGTCCACATTGTGGATGGAATTCCACAACGAGGCGTCCTAACTCCGAATCTATTCCTGATCTTCTTCGATGATCTACAGAAAACTCTTACCACAAGGTACAGGTTAGTATGTTTGCTAATGGCCTTGCACTGATAAGTACAGAATAATATGTAGACACGTGACAATTTCGTTTACAGGATACCCTGTACAATCTATACAAATGGTCCAATTAATGGGGTATGCCAACAAACTGAAAAAGAAACGACGTACACCATATTTTCCCTTTCAACAAAATCATAAAAAAGCAAAACTCCGCATAAATGGAACCCCACTAGTGGAAAGGAACTCACTGCCTTATCTTGGATCACCTTTGATCTTAGGATGACTTGGAAAAAAAAACAAGAAAGGCACGAAACGATTTCCCTAATGAAGAAATTGGATATGAAGAACTTAGGGGCTTGTTTTTCTGTCCTGAACAAAACCTACACAATCTATATTAGGAATGTCTTGGAACGTAGTAATGAATCGCAGCAACAGCATCAAGGACCATTCTTTAGATAAGTGAAAATGTACATAATTGTGAAATGCGATTGTTTGGCAGTTATAATGAGTCTACCCCAGTAATAGAAGTAGAGAGTTTGGTTTTCATATATTCCCTATAAGAAAGAATAGATGCAAAAATTGTAATTCAATCTACCAGATGTCCGTCTCTGGAGAACCACACTCTCAGCTACAATAAACAGTCTCTCCTTTAAAAAAGAATATGATTAAAAAGAACCAGATTTGTAAATGAGGCATAGCTACTTAGAGGGAAACTACAGATAACAGATATGCCCCTGCTAAAAGGTAGCCCATACAGACAATGTTCCCTTGAAGTCAAAAATATGTTCCAAATATAGAATATTCTACCTAATGCAAAGAGAAAATCTGATTAAGATCTAAGTGCTCTAAAACATATAGTATTTGCTCCAAAACGTCTAACCGTACCAGTATCAGTACCGGTACCACCGCCAGTATAAATGAGTGCGCGTCGACATTTCATTTTATGCATTCATTATACATTTTCTTATATTTACAAAGATCATCATTGTAACTCCACATATATCAGACCTGATTTTGACAAAGCTGTGACAGATTATTATTAATATTTGACCTTTAACTTGTTTTTTTATAAATTACTACAGGAAACCGTGAAGTTAACAATTTTGGAGGGGCGGATTACGGTTTGTGGAATCCACGTATGTATTTTGAATTCATTTGTTAAAATTCTCATATGTCTTTACGTTTTTCTATGCAACAAGATATTTATTGCCCAAGACTAAAAAGAACATAGAAGATTCGCTTTATTGTACTCGGTTCGTAATCCATATATAATCCGTAGCTATCATGAGAGCATCACGACGTCTGTCAAGAGAATTGCTCATAACAAGTAACTCTATAACTTCATTCAATAATCTAGAGAACTTTTTTTTTAATGCACTTGAAGAGAGATATATAATTATACAGTAGTATATATCCAATATTGACGTCAGGAATTAAGTATGGTCATCTAGATACGTCACGCTGAACTTAAATCACATGCCCCCACTTTGAGGCCAAGAAACATGGAGGGGGCCACGAGGACAAATTTACCATTCGGGGCTACAGATCCGTCCAATGTGCACAGGAAAGTAACTACTTGAAGGATAAATAAGTATTATAGAATAGTGACAAATCTTAAAAGGCCTTGTTGATGTGTAAAAAGAAAACTATTTACTATTTTTGGACACTTTATAGGCAGAGGGACATAGAAGCAAAATTGTCCACAAAGGGAGCCAGAGGACGAAAAACCTTTGAGAACCACTTAGAACTTCTGATCCATATAGATATATATGGTCATGGTACGACATCACAAAGACAATTGCTGTCAAGACTTATTGCCAGGATGTCTCATCCTTGAATTATCGCTCGTTTAATTTGAATATCTAAGAACCTCGTGGATGCCATGTACTTCTCTATGATACTCTTGCGTACTGTTCACACACAAATCGCGTTTCTGCGCTTATCCGACTTATTCTAAAGAAAAGTCTGCAGACAACTAAGCCTACTCAGAAAGCTGACAGGTACAAGCTAGAGCGAAAACTAACATATTTTAACACAAATGTGTATAGGAATATTTAGACTTCACTTAGTATTTCGCTCAACAACTTTGTCATCTACAGTAAATACCCATCATCATAATTTGGATAACCTAGAGAATCAATAACAGGCTCACCACAAGAGCTATGAAGTCTACTCCAATACCAGAGATGCAGAAAGTTCACGGTTGCAGCCACTAACATATAGAAGAGACAACGTAATGCTAATCCATGTAGAAAAGTATAGTAGCTTGACAATGCATCAGATGGTGGCAGGATTGAATGATCTAGCATTTACCAGGACGTCTAAAATGTAGTAGCGTTGTTCATCCTGGA
Source organism: Meghimatium bilineatum (assembly GCA_034231615.1). NCBI lineage: Eukaryota > Metazoa > Mollusca > Gastropoda > Stylommatophora > Philomycidae > Meghimatium > Meghimatium bilineatum. The sequence goes on along the minus strand of CM067299.1, from coordinate 75,911,131 downwards.
AAGAAAACAATATCGAACATTATCTATCCGTGCAATCATCATCCCTGATATCTAAGCTATACCCTGTAATATGGCAGTAAAACAACAATTCCTTACAAATAATTACATGAATATGTGGCCTCGCAACAACAACAAAACAATGAATCAACTGCAACAATAAACATGATCCACAAAGAATGTCCTGAGCATTCGTCGATACGTGGATTTACATATAAATCTGTTCCAACTACAGACAGAAATAAAAGTGCTGGCATCTTTGTCCTGCAGGCTTCGAAGGAAGGAACTAACAATTATTTTTACTATGTTACAGGTTTGGAAGAAAGAAACTAACATTTATTTTACGATGCCACTGGCTTGGAAGAAAGGAGCTAGCAATTATTTTTAGATTCAGAACATACCACAACAGACAAAAACAACACATGTATGGGAAGTTTGGATTTGATGACATATATATTTAACATTATAGGCAATCTCCATAAAACACAGAACTGCCAACTGGACGACAACACGAAAAGAATACTATAGCTGTCTGAAACAGCTCTGGAGGGACATGCTGTACGGTCTTGTCTCAGAGCTGGTGACCACAGTTCAGTTCATTGATGTAATCCATATCAGCATCTGACTTAGACAGGAAAACTAGGAAGAAGAAGAGCTATAAACCAGCATCATGTAAAGTGTTGTCTAACGTAGATCAGCATAGATTTCTGGAACATTCTATTAGCATCGTTGTTTATCTTCTACACAGTTGTCACCATGCTACGATGTCACAGTAACTAGTGTTTTATTTTCATTTCACCATCTCTTTCCCTCTCAATTGCGACATTTCTTAAAGTATATACCAAAGCTCAATTTTTCAAGCTTGATAAATGTTGAGACGTAGCTTTATTTTAGTACTCCCTCATTATTTTCTCTTTTTTTTATCTAGCTGTTCAATTGCTTCTCAACATTCTTCCTTAGAACCCTAGACTCTATGACACATAATTTCTTACCATTTTGATTATTTGAATCCGTGAGGCAGCCGTGAGGACCTCTTACTGACTAATCAATTCATGGAAGTAACCCACCTTCCTGTATAGACTTCTAATCATAGGAAACTGCTCGAAGAAGATGTATTGTCCATAATTCGTATGTCTATGACAGAAGTAGCCCATCTTTGCATTAAAGTACTTCTTTCCTCACCTCCATTAGTGAATATTGTTGCTCACAATTATTGCTTATGATGAAAAACTGCTTCTGTCATTTATATTTTGTTTTGTATTTCTTGTGTTCTTTTCCCATCTGCTCCCATTAGAGTTTTAATGTATTTAAAATGTTCAAAAACTTGTTTTAACGTTAAAATATTACTTACTTTTGGAATACACAGCAGGAGAAGGTGTTTGCTTATAATAAATAGACTTACGTAAAACACAGGTTTATATATCGTCTCAATGGGACACCATAGACTATATCTAAAACTAGTGGGTAATGATGGGCAATGATGAGCACACAAGAAATCATAAAAATTGCAATACACAAATCATATTCAACGTTTCAACCAAAAGGTCTTTATCAAGACACAAACAAAACATTAAAAGACGACGAATAGAAAAATTATCACAACGTCCAACGGAAATATGGAAATGATATGCCGGAAGGTCAGAAAGTGCATAAAAACGTAAATATATGTGGAAACGAAACGAACAAAAAGATGAGTAAATGACGGAACAAAAAGAATAAAGACAAAGACCACACCAAACCAGTACTAGACATAAGAGTGGTCGGAATTGAGTCCAAAAGGCTTGAGTGTACCCATTTCGAAAATGAGACGTTGTTACGTTGTTGTTGTTACGTTTCACGCAGTTACCTTGTATTGATTATAATAAATAATAATGTGTAACAAACCTCATATGTTTTTCTATCTTTCTTCTTTATCCACGTTCGTTCTCGAACACTTGTTCTTTAGCAGGATGTAGTCAATCAAACAAAATGCGCAGAGTAATGGTTTACTGCTTGTCTGCAATATTTTTCTCATCGGATTGAAGCATCCCACTTCAGAATGGCTTTTGAATTCCTTTGAACTACAGAATTGTGTAAACAATCCCATCTCCAAAAAAAATGCATTAGTCGCATCTTACAACTTGTGCAGCGCTTCTATACTTGGCTCCCATTTCAGGTTCCGATCTAGCAACTTGTACCAAGCTATCACGTAGACGTTTTCTATGCTACAGTTCATTATACTCTGCGCAGTAACGCCGCTCTAGCTGCTTGTCCAAGGTAAAGCACAGATGTGTTATAACCTACAAATGACTATGTTCAGCAACATCGCGTAGTAGAGTATCATAAGATGCAACTATTGTGCCTCGTGCATTTACATTTCTTTTCATCGAATCTCCTATGTTCTCAATATAAGAATAAATGTCACAATAATCGATTAAGTAGATTGGGTAGAAGCAGACATTTTCATCCCATTGGTCAAAAATGACCCAATAGTAGAATGTTACGGAAATCAATGATGACCTAGGCTAGTTCAAGTGCTTGCACAATACACATTCTCAAGGAACATGTCGGGTTTGATGAATAAGGCTTCTATAAAGTCGCTGAGCACATCTGCCACACAGATCTGTGCTATATACTCAAAAATCATTGGGCGTGGTACCACCACCAATATAAATGAGTACGTTGTGACATTTTAGGCATCCATTATAAATATTCATATATTCAGAGTGATCTTTATTGTAACTCCAGATATTTCAGATCTGCTTTTGTAATCTGTGAAGTATTATTATTATTATTTGACCTTTAACGCGTGCTTTTTTATAAACTAGAAACACGTGAAGCTAGAAATATTGGAGGGACGGATTACGCTTTGTCGATTCTAGGTATGTATTTGGAATTCAGTCTTTATCATTATCATATTTCTTGACGTTTTTCTATGATTGGTTGGTTGGTTGTTTATTCATCCAGCGGTCCATGGGCTCATGCCCTTTGACCCAATGCTATGTGATATATGCATGTGTTTGTGAGCTGATTTTGTTCCTAATAATGTGTTCCCTTTATCTGGCCCTGGAGGGAGAAGCATTTTCATGGTGTCATCCAGAGCTGGGCATTCAAATAGGTGGTGGTCAACAGTTTCATAGGGACGTGTGCAAAGCCGACACTCTGGAGTTTGTTGTAATTGTATTCTGTTCAGGTGATTGTTAAGATGTACATGTTGTGTGCGCAGTCGGAAGATGATACTCTAGTCTTTCCTTCCCAGGAGGTTGATGTTGTCTTTAGGATTTGGGCTGGTCACATATTTATAGATTTCCCTCCCAGTGTTTCCCATGGCCCATCTGTTCATCCAATTTTCTTTGTTCACAGATTTCAACATCATTTTAACTGTGCGCATGGTTGTTTTTATATATGGCTGTTCTTGTTGTGCTCCCATCTTTGCTAATCTATCTGCCTTGTCATTGCCAGGTGTTTTTGAATGTCCAGGAATCCACTGCATAACCATGCTGACATCATAAGATCTAATCATCTGGTCGGTTTGGTGATATATTTCTACCAGCTCAGGCTTACAATGTCTATCACGTTTTAGTGCTTGAAGAGTGGATATAGAGTCTGAAAATAATGTTTTGGACTTTTGATGGAAAGGCATCAAATATGGTCCTCAGGTGGTACACGGCATCTTCTAGTGCTGTTATTTAAGCTTCATAGTTAGAACATATCTCCACACAAGCATCAAACAACTCATCAGATGTTTTGTCTGGATAGTATATACAGAAACCATAACCTGCATTGATGGTGACTTTGAAAGCAGACCGATCAGTATAGACATGAATCCATTATTCTAGGTAGACGTATATTGTTTTCTGTGTTGTTTTCATAAGACTTACTGGGTCGGAACTTTTCGTTGCATTATCTCTTAATTGTGTCTTGATTTCCGGCAATTGAAATCCTGCACGTGGCGGTAAACATGTTTCTACTCTTTACAGTTCTTGTCTCTTGTCTGGGAGATGATAGCTGTCTTTTATTTCATTGACATGGCTCAGGACTGACTTTTTGTTTCATTTTGTGGTTTGGTTGCCAGTTTTCTACAAGTTGTTTATTTTGGTGGTCTTTGTTCATTCTTTTGTTTCTGTCATAAGCCTCCATTGCAGCCATATCTCTCCGCATCTCAAGGGGTTCTTCATGTGTATGTATTTCATATGCAGCCGTTGGTGTAGATTTTATTGTTCCACTAATAAGACGTAGGGCAGGCATTGTTATGCACTCTATCTAGAGATTATACATTTGTCTTGGAACATGTTGTGAGGCGTGCACTGTTGTATTCTAAAGCAGAACGTATGTAACCAAGGTATAGTCCTCTAAGGGTATCCTTGTCTGATCCCCATGATGTGCCAGTGAGTCTTTTCAGTAGTTGTAACCGTTTAAGTGCTTTATTTTTGATATTTTCTACATGCTTCTTGAGGGTGATCTGCCAATCATGCGTGATTCCAAGATTTGTGGAATGTTCTTCTCTTGGCAATGTATGTGTATCCAACCATAGATTGATATTTTCTTTGGCTGCTTTATGACATTTGGTAAAAAATGGAAAGATGGTATAAACAGTTTTCTCACAGTTTATTTTTAGTTTCCATGTTTGGCAGTACTCGTGTAGTCTTCTTAAATCTCCATTTAGTCTTTTGGCTGCACTTTCAACATTCTCATGACTTTGCCATATTGTTAGATCATCAGCATAGAGGACATTTTCAGCGTTGATATGTTTGGCAAGGTCATTAATGTAAATGAGAAAGAGAGTGCAGCTCAAAGCAGAATCAAGTGGTAAGCCTTTCTCTAGAACTTCTTTAGATGAGATTGCATCATTTATCTTTTTCTGGATTGTTCTGTCAATGAGGAAGTATTTTATCCAGTTATATAACTTTCCACTAATTCCCATCTCAACCATCTTCATTAATAGACCTTTTCTCCATACTCGATCATAAGCCTGTTGTAAGTCAAAGAAGATGGCTACAGTGTGTCTGTTTTCCTGGAATCCAACATGGATTTTCTGTGTCCACCTAAACAGTTGGTCTTCTGTGCAACTGCCTTTTCTGAAGCCAGCCTGTTCATGGCAGAAGATGTTTGAGCTCTCGGTGAACCAGTAAAGTCGTACGTTAACCATTCTTTCTGCCAATTTCCCAAGACATCACGTTAGGGATATGGGGCTGTAGCTTTTGGGTTCATCTGGAGGTTTATTACTTTTCAGGATAGGAAAGATGTGAGCATTTCTCCAATGTTTAGGCAGTTTTCCATTTATCCAGGTCATATTTATTAGTTTAAGGAGTACTTCTTTCCCTGATGTTCCCAAATGTGTTAACATTTCATTATAAATTGAATTTTGTCCAGGAGACTTTCTTGGCTTTAGTTTCTTCAGCCATTGTCGGAGTTCCTGAATACTGAAGTCATCTTCAAATATGGATGAACTAGAAGTTTGGACTTGTTCTTGCTGCTTCAGTAGGTACAGATGCTTCTTGTCAGCCTCGGACAGCTTCCCTACTCTGTTCACACTGGCAAAGAAAGTGGTTACAGTGTTCTGCCTTTATCTGATCTGTGGTGATTGTTCTGTTTCCATTTATCACAGGTTTATCGTTTGTTCTTCTTCTTTTTCCAGACAAATTGTTTATCAGCGCCCAACTCTTTCTACCATTTTTCCTTAGGACTAAATTTGTGCATGTTTTTGCCCATTTATCATGTTTGGTCTTCTTCACTATTAGTTTTACTTTAGTGAATGTTTTATTGTAAAGGTTTTTTGCTTCTTGTGGAGGTGTGATTTCAGGAGCGTCTCTTGCTTTTTTTTCTCAAGGATTCCAGCTTGCATTTCTTTGTTGTAGAATGGTTTTTAAGAATTTCCTATTGCACCTTGGGATGCTTTGTGATGCTGAATTGAGAATAGCTTTTGTCACCTCAACAGTAAATGTTTCTATGTCATTGCTTTTGATATTGCATAGCAGGAAATCACATTTTTCTTGGAATATTTTCCAATCTGCCGTGCCAAAATTCCACTGAGTTTTCTGTTTGAAATATGCTTTGTTGAGTGTAGTTATGGTGGTGAGGATTGGTCTGTGGTCACTTCCAATATCATAAAGTATTTCTAGAGAGTAAGAGTCTATTATATCAGATTTCTTCTTCTTCTTTCGTTCACTTTAAACATGTATATATCTGTAATTCTGTCTCCTGAATAAATCTCACTGTCTTTTGTAGTTCACACAGTGGTCCATAGATCTTTGATTCCAGTGTTGTTTCCTCTGGCCAATATGTCTGTCTCAGCATTTCATATTCATAGCACTCTTGAAGTATATGTGTGGCACTCATGTGCTGTCTGTCCACATCTACACATGGTTGTGTTGTCAATCTTGTACTTCGTGTACATGTGACTGCGAAGTAGATTGTGTCCCGTTCTGATGCGTAGAATTACAACTTGTTCTGATCTGTTCATAATGTGATAGTCATCTTGCATTGGTGTTTGTGGTTTTCTTACTCTATTCGCTAAACCCTTTGTTGTCTTTCAGCGTCAGGGGTAGAAGAGTTTTCTGGAGATGGCCCTCTTGTGTGCTGAATATATTGTGGAGTTTGTCGCCTCTTTTATTTCGGTGGTCCATCGTTTTCGTGGTCGACCTTTAGGTCTACCTTCACTGTATCTGTGTAGCATAGCTTGCTGTGGTAGGCTGTCTGATGGTAGTCTCCTGATGTGTGCAAACCATTCTATGTGTTGTCTCTTAATATATTCCAAGATTGGAGTGGTATCGGTTCTTTGTCTAATCACTTATTGACTTGATCATATGTTTTTTCTGATGGTAGGTTATTGGTACATCTGGTTGGTCTTCGACAGCACCTTCCTTAGCCAGTTGGTCTGATTTTTCATTTCCTGGTATTCCACAGTGAGAGTTTATCCACTGCATGGTTACCCTATATTAGTAAAACAGTCGGTTAAGTAGGTTTTGTAAGTCTGTTAGTTTTCCAGACTGGAGAACTTTAAGTACTGACCTTGCATCTTTCAGAAATACCACGGGCTGTGGGCCAGGGTTGTTCAGCAGTTTTTCAGTTGCTACCCTAATTGCCTGGATTTCTGCATCATAATTATTGCAGAATTTCCCTGTTCTGATTGTATCTCTAGGCTTGTGTGGATATTAATATATACACTTGCACCTCCGTTCCTCACTACATTCTGTACTGACCCACATGTGTATACTCTGACCCATATGTCTTGTGGATATTCCTCGTCCAGGAAACTGAGGGTGACTGTTCTTCGCTGCACACTGTTCTGTTCGTCACCGTTTAGTACTACTTTCACGTGGGTCTGAATGTTTATTGGTATTCCATACCTTTCACTCCAAGGGGTTTGTTCTGGTACAGCCTTAAGGGGTTGTTCATTATATCAGATGAACAGATAGTCAAGTCAGGTCGACTGAGAGATAGATGGCTCTTATGCAAAAGTGTTGTTACAGGCTTTGTATTTTGAAGGACTGACAGGTTTGTTGTTTCACAGAGATCCTCTATATATCTTCCTGTCTTATTGTGGTTCTGGTAACCTCAATTGGGCGAGTGGCCACTAAAATCACCAGCAAGTATTGTATTGTTTTGAGAAATCATGTTGTATCGATTTCAGGTAAATTGCACGTTGTCTAAGGTGAGCTGTATATGTTGTAGATTGTGTATTTTCTTCCAATTCGGCAGGTGGTCACCTTCTGCCTGCCTGTCTGTTAGCTGGGGGACATGTCCCTGGATGTTATTCCTGATATAAGTAATTATGCTACGATAGTTGGTACATTTACAGGCGTAGCTGGTATATCCTGGCAGATATGGGTCAGTGTCTTCGTTTATACTCTTCTGTAAGAGGGCCACGTGTATCATGTGAGTGTGTAATAATTTAGCAAACTCTAGTTTTGTGTTTCTTATACCACAGATGTTCAGTTGTAGGATGTTAAGCGTAGAATTTGTTTTATGATAATCTTGGCTCTGCTGGGTCTACTTCCAAGGTTTTCTGGGTTTAATGTTTTGGTGCTTGTGTAGGTGTTGTTTCTGTGTTGTGTATTGTGCATGTATGTGTTTGTGTTGTTGTTTTGGATGCGCTCCAGTAGTTAATTTCTCAGCCAGAACAGGCTGGTTACCCATTGCCTGCCGCGGACCTTGATAACCGAGGCGACATCCGATCTCATTTATAAATAGTATATGTTGTACTAGCATTATATTGCTGGGAAGTCTGTGGATTTTCGTCTCACCCCGGGCCAGAGCCAGAGAACAACTATCACACTACCAGGAAGGTAGTTTTCAACCTATGCACTGCTCCAAGCCACTGTAGCAAGGATATTGTTCACTGTGTTCATTCCCCGCCATCAATTGACTACTGGCTATGCCGAACTTCTCTATTGCTCCAGAAATGCAACGAAATGTACAAATCAAAAGTATTGTCACGTCCTGAGTCACTGTTAACCTATGATGAGCCTCAGCCATAGAAAAAAACAATGCTGTCAGTTTCCTCCTCCCCAGTGCTGCGAAGTAAATCTCTGGCTCCCTCCCAACCACAGATGGTGCATACATATGTAACATTGCAACAACAAAAATAAAAGTATGAGAAGCATAAATGTATAGATGACGTGCCATGAAGCTTCTATAAGAAGATAAATTCAATATAACGGCATGTCATCTACTAAGGTTTTTCTTTTGCATAGGTGGTTTTTCAGGTGGGCCATTGATGGACCGCATGCGTATGTTTTCTATGCAACAAGATATTTATTGTCCAAGGCTAACAAAAACGTAGAAGATTCGTTCTATTGAACTCGGTTCGTATTCCATATGTACTCCGTAACTCTTATTAGAGCATCACGGCGCCTGTCAAGAGTATTACTCATGTCAATTAACTCATAACTTCATTCGATAATTCAGAGAAATCTAAAAAAAATATGCACTTGAAGTGAGATATATAATTCTACAGTAGCATATGTCCAGTACTGACATAACGAACGAAGCAGTCATCTAGATCAGTCGCTATCAACGTAAAACATTTGCCACCCCGCCCTACTTTGAGACCACGGAAAAATGGATGGGACCAAGGAGAAAATTTTTAGATTCGGGGGCTACAGATCCTCCAAGGTGTACAGCAAATAACCGTTTTAATTATACATAAGTATTATAGAATAGCGGTATTTCTTAAAATGCCTTAAAAAGTAAAGGTATGTCCCATGGCAGCAATATGCCGTCGGGTATGAAGATAACTCTTCATGTACTAAGCCGCAGCATTTATTAGGTGGAATGACCAGTTCCCTTCCTTGTTGTCTTTACCTCCCCTAACTCATGCATTAGGTATTCATTTATAGCTGAGTTGACTAGAGGAATGGTAGTGTCAAGCGAGAAATCACAACCCAGATTTTTATTTTTGTCCGGCTGTGGTTTCGAACCTGGCACGTAAATTGCCTTTTTGATGTGTAAAAACAAAATCAATGATTATTTTTGGAAACTGGATAGGCGGAAGGGCACAGAAGAAAAACTGTTAACAGAGGGGATCAGAGGACGAAAAACTTTTGAGTACTACTTAAAACTTCTGATCCATAAAAATATATAAGGTCATGGTAAGATAAAACAAAGACAGTTGCTGTCAAGACTTATTTCCAGAATGTCCCATCCTTGAATTATCGCTCGTTTAACTGGAATATGTATGAACCTCGTATATATCATGTCCTTCTCCAGAATAGTCGTTCCTGCTGGTCTCGCGCAGTCACTTTTCTGTATTTATCCGACTTTTACTAGAGGAAAGTCTGACGACGACTAAGCCTACTCAGAAAGCTGACAGGTACAAGTTGGAGGGGGGAGGGGGGGTGACAAATTAACATATTTTAACGAAAATGTGTATAGGAATATTTAGACTTCACTTGGAGTTTGTATCAAGAACTTTGTTGTCTACAGTAAATATCCATCATCAGAATTTAGATAACGTACAAAATCAATAACAGGCTCACCACAGGAGCTATGAAGTCTACTCCAATACTGGAAATGCCGAAAGTTAACGGGTTGCAACCACTAACATATAGAAGAGATAACGTAAGGTTAAACCATGTAGAAAAGTATAGTAGCTTGACAATGTATCAGATTGAGGCAAGATTGAATGATTTAGCATTTACCAGGACGTCTAAAATGTAGTAGCTTTGTTCATCCTGGAAAGAGGACAATATCAAGCATATCTACTCATGCAATCATCGCCCCTGCTACCTACCCTATAACCTGTACAATGGAATTAGACCAACGATTCCTTGAAAATAAATATTTGAATCTATGGTCTCACAGAAAATGACGCAATAAATCTACTGCCACGATAAACATTATCCACAAAGAATTTTCTGAGCAGTCGTGGATAAGTGCATTTACATATAAATCTGTTCCAATTACAGACAGAAAAGAAAAGCTGACATCTTTGTAACATACACTGATTATTGAACAGAAAAAAATAAATTCCCACAGGAAAGTTGTGTGCTACATCTTCATTGTTGATGTTCAAACGAAAGAACACACTGCCATGATGATTTTTGACTCCATTTCTGAGTGTCAACAAGTGGTCATCTTCACAGGTGCACTATGTGTTCCGCGAGCTCGCAAATATCATAAATATTTCACACGGGAACGGGAAACAAACATGGTATAGTTAATAACATAGCCAACAAAAAAGGAAACATTGTACATTTAATGTTTACACAACATTCATCAACAGGAATGTACGGATAGCTTGTGTTACATCAACACAGATTTCTGCAACATTCTATTCGCAGCGTTGTTTATTAGCTACACAAGCTCTGCCACCATGGTACGATGTCACAGTAATCAGTGTTTAATCTTCATTTCACCAAATGTCACGATTGAGAGGGAAAGAGATTTGGTGAAATGAATATTAAACACTGATTACTGTGACATCGTAGAATGGTGATAGCTGTGTAGCATATAAACAACACTGCTAATAGAATATTGCAGAAATCTATGTTGATCTACATTAGCCAACACGTTACCTGATGGTGGTTTATAGTTCTTGTTCATCCTCGTTTTCTGGTCTATGTCAGAAGCTGATATGGATTTCAAGGAGTATATAACACGCCTTATTGTTTCAACGCTGTTAAATGCTGATAATTAGCTTTCTTTTAATGCTGCCTCATCACTTTTCCATTAATTTTTTCTAGCTATTTATTTTATTCTCAACATTCTTCCTTAGAATCCTAGAACTCTATTCAATATCATTTCATACCATTTTGATTATTTGAAGCCGTGAGGCAGCCGTGAGGACCTCTTACTGACGAATGAATTCATGGAAGTAACTGATCTTCCTGTATAGACTTCTGATCATAGGAAACTGCTCGAAGAAGAAGATGTATTGTCCATAATTCGTATGTCTATGACAGAAGTAGTCCATCGTTGCATTAAAGTACTCCTTTCCTCACCTACATTAGTAAATATAGTTGCTCACAATTATTGCTTATGATGAAAAACTGTTTCTGTCATTTATATTCAGTATTGTATTTCTTGTGTTCTTTTCCCATCTGTTGCCATCAGAGTTTTAAATTTTTTTTTATGTTCAAAACCTGTTTGAACGTTAAAATGTTACTTACTTCTGAAATAAACAGCAGGAGAAAATGTTTGCTTATTATAAATAGTAATGTGTAAAATCTTAACACAACTTATCTATGTTTTTCTATCTTTCTTCTTCATTCACGTTCGTTCTCGAACATCCGTTCTTTAGCAGGATGTAGCCAATCAAACAGAATGCGCTAAATTATGGTTTACTGCTTGTCTGCGATTTTTTCCTCATCGGATTGAACCATCCCACTTCAGTATGGATTTTGAATTACTTTGAGCTACAGAATTGTATAAATCATCCCATCTTCAAAAAACCTCATAAATCGCATCTTACAACGTGTACGTCGGTTCTATGCTTTGCTCCCATTTCAGGTCCCGGTAACACACAGATGTTTTCTATCATGCACCCCATTCTCTGTTCAGCAACACCGATCTAGCAATTTGTCTCAAGCTATCACATAGACGTTTTCTATGCTACAGTTCATTAATATGTACAGTAAGATCGCTCTAGTAGCTTGTCCAAGGTAAAACACAGATATGTTCTAACCTACAACTTGCTACTGTATTCAGTAACATCTCGTAGCAGAGTATCATTAAGATTTATTGTGCTTCTTGAATTTAACTTTTCATCGAATCACTTCTATGTTAATAGTATGAGAATGAATGTCACAATAGTCAATTAAGTATGTTGGGGCAGAACTGACATTTTTATCCCATTGGTCAGAAGTGACCAATTAGCTGTAGAAAGTTACGGAAATCAGTTATGACCTAGGCTAGTTCAAGTGCTTGTACAACAAGCATTCTCAAGCAACATGTCGACTTTGATGAATAAAGAGTCTATAAAGTCACTGAGCACAGCTGCCACACAGATCCGTGCTATATACTCAGAAATGCATTCGTCATGGTACCATCGCAATACAAATGAGTGTGTTGTGACATTTTAATTATCTATTATAAATATTCAGATATTTACAAAGATCTTCATTGTAACTCCTGATATATCAGACCCGCTTTTGTCATCTGTGATGCATTATTACTAATATTTTACCTTTAACTTATGTTTTTACAAACTGCTATAGGGAAACGTGAAGTTAGAAACATTGGACATGGGGATTACGCTTTGTTTATTCCAGGTATGTATTTTGAATTCACTTGTTATCATTCTGATATTTCTTCAAATTTTCCTATGAAACAAGATATATATTGCCCAATACTTAAAAAAACGTAGAAGATTGGCTTTATTGTACTCGGTTCATAATCCATATGTACTCCGTAGCTCTGATTAGAGCATCACGGTGCCTTTTACTCATAGCAAGTGTCTCCAAGCTTCATTCGATAATCCAGATAAATCTAGAAAATTACACTGGAAGTGAGATATATATAATTATACAGTGATATATGTCCAGTACTGACATAAGGAATGACGCACAATCATGTAGATCGTCACTATCAACGTAAATTGTATGCATCCCCTCCCACTTTGAGGACACGGAAACATGGAGGGGGGACAAGGACAAAAATTTAAGATTCTGAGCCACAGATCCGTCCGAAGGTCACAGAATGGTAACACCTTGATTGATCAATAAGTATTATAGCATAGAGATAAATCTTTAAAGACCTTGTTGACGTGTAAGATCAAAATTAATGAATGCTTTTGGACATTTGATAGGTGGAGGGGGACAGAAGAAAAGTTGTCCACAGAGGGGGTCAGAGGACGAAAAACCTATGAGAACCACTTAGAACGCCGATCCAAATAAATATATCATCATCATCATCAGGTGCCGTCTCCGCAACGAAGGTTGGCTGCAACGTATCTCCAACATCTCCTGTCTCTTGTCTTGGTGGTGCACTCTGCTAGACTGTAACCTGTCCATCGTGTAATGTTTCTCTCCCACTTGTATCTCTGCCTACCTCTTGCTCGCTTCCCTTTGACTTTACCCTCAAGTAAGGTCTTCAATAGGGTGTCATGTCTTTTAATGTGTCCAAAGTATTTTATTTGCCTGATCTTTATTTCTCTTAGTAGTTCTTTCTTCATATTAAGTGTCTTTAGCACCTCTTTATTTGTTTTCTTCTCTTTCCATGATGTTCTCCCTATTCTTCTATATACCCACATCTCAAAGGCATCAATTTTGTCTTCTAATTGTTTATTTAGTGTCCATGTTTCTGAGCCATACATTAATATGGAATAGATGTAGCATTTTATAATTCTCATTTTTAACTTGTTTGTAATTTGTTTAGATATTAATAATTTCCTCATGTCATTGAAGGTACTTTTAGCCATTCCTATTCTCCTTTTAACTTCTGTTTCACATCTGCCATCAATTGTGACTATGTGTCCAAGATATTGATACTGTTTTACTTGTTGTAGTTTCTCTCCCTGTATGTTTATGTTTACCTCCTGTTCTTCTGTGTCTTTGCTGATTATCATGGTTTTTGTTTTTAGAATGTTTATATCCAGTCCATATTCATTACTTGATTTATTGACTTGATCTATTAGTCTTTGTAGTTCATGTTCACTTTCTTCTAAAAGAACAGTGTCATCTGCATATCTAATGTTGTTTATTATTTTCCCATTGATCTTGAGTCCTGGTATTTCTTCTATATTTTTAAAGATATTCTCTGTGTAGATATTAAATAGGCTTGGTGATAAAATGCATCCTTGTCTTACCCCTCTTCTTATTTCTATGTAATAAATATATAAGGTCATGGTAAGACGAAACAAAGATAGTTGCTGTCAGGACTTATTGCCAGAATGTCCCATCCTTGAAATATCGTCGTTTAAGTGGAATACGTATGAACCTCGTATATATCATGTCCATCTCCAGAATAGTCGTGCCTGCTGGTCTCGCACAGTCACTTTTCTGCGCTTATCCGACTTTTACTAAAGGAAAGTCTGCAGACGACTAAGCCTACTCAGAATGCTGACAGGTACAAGCTTGTGACAAATTAACATATTTTAACAAAAAATGTGTAAACTAATCCATGTAGAAAAGTATAGTAGCTTGACAATGCATTAAATGGAAGAAAGATTGAATGATCTAGCATTTACCAGGACGTCTAAAATGTAGTAGCGTTGTTCATCGTATAAAGAGGACAATATCAAACATTATCTATCCATGCAACCATCACCCCTACTACCTACCCTATAACATGTACAATAGGAGTAGACCAGCGATTCCTTGAAATTAAATACATGAATGAGTGGTTTCACAGGAATGAAACGCAATGAATCTACTGCAACAATAAACATGATCCCCCAAAGAATTTTCTGAGCAATCGTCGATACGTGCATTTACATATAAATCAGTTCCAACTACAGAGAGAAATGAAAGTGCTGGCATCTTTGTAACATACACTGATCATTGAACTGAAAACAATAATTTCCCACAGGAAGGTTGTGCACCAACTTCACTGCTGAAGCTCAAACAAGAAAACACACTTCCCCGATAATCTTTGACTCCATCTATGAGTGTAAGCAAGTGATAATCTTTAGAGATGCACTATGTGTTCCGCGGGCTCGCTAAGGTCGTAAATCCCTCAAACTAGAAACAAACATGGTAAAGTTAATATCTCAGTGAGCAGAAAGAGTAGAATTGTACTTCAGTAGGTACCATCTCACTGTCGCGTGTCTGGAAAACAAAGATCGAAGGAACTGGTAAACAAGAGAGAACAGTGTATTCAGAAACGCAATGAAGCCTCTTATCTTAAACAGAAACGAACTAGACAAACCATCAAAGTAAAAATAATGCTATAGACGGTGCATACTACTGTCTAGACCTGCAATAAACAGATTAACACGATTATAAAGTCTGAAAACAGGAGTAGTACCAGAGGAGTGCTACATGGCTATCTTATACCCGTGCCAAAACCAGTCAAAGATTCTACGGACATAAAATGTTATCGCATCATCACACTGCAGAATGTGTACGGTAAGATTCTGGAACGAATTGTTGCTAAATGCATAACCACCCCTTGATCATACGCTGTATAGCAAACGTGCTAATGTGTAAAAAAAAAGTCGCTCTGAGATTTGGATCCCGGACGTCTGAGATCAGAATAATAGCACCTGGTCTGCCACAAGTCCCCAGTACTGTTTAATGTATATACATTGAGAATTGCTCAAGTGCAAACCTCCAGCAATTGTATATTTCTAACATACGCTGCTGATATCCTACTATACAACATGGGCAGTAACAGAACACATATCGCTGACAGTGTACAAAATGGACTAGATCAATTGTCGATATGGTGCAGAACATACAATGCTGTGATCAATCCCTCGAAAGCAAAGGTCGTCTGGTACTCCTTAAATAATAATTTGGTCAATGACACACTGCCAGCTGTTAGTTGCATGGCTCATTCGTTGAAAGAGAACAGGGCCTTAAATATCTTGGGATAATCTTTGATAGAAGTCTCTCATTCAACGAACACGTCACAAATATGTTTTAGAAGGCTAAAAGAGGGATCAGTGTTATCATGGTTATGGCGATCTTCGACATGCAGCAATTGGTACTTTTTCTGCTTCTGCAAGTGATGGTGCTATCTGTCATAGATTATGGCCTCGACCTACTAATACTGTCACAGACACAAGTCGATAGATTGGAAAATGTCCACAATGAGGCAATTAGAGCGGTACTGGGGTGTACTAGAGATACGCCCATCTCTGCTATGAGATTTCTGCTTGATCACCAGAGCATTAGAGTGCGACATTAGGTAGCACAAGTTAGGTCGTACCTTAAAGTGACAGAATACAACCACCAACCATTACACCAACGTCTAGATGAGTCAAAGGGAAAACGAGTCAAGCGTGGCATATCATGGATGGCAGAGGCCGAAGACACACTGCGATGAATATGTGAATTGGAAGAAATAGGAAAGGGCAGTAAATTGGTGGAGGTAAAAACTAAGAGGAAATCACTGACTAAAGTAATAATACAACTAGACAAATCGTGTCGAAAATGGACGGACGTCAGGGCTCAGGATACAGTGCATGAACTCGTCCGGCTACACTCGAAACCACAAAACATAATTATATACACAGAAACACAACTAGCCTCCTCTGTTAAGTTCCGCTTAACAGAAACACAAATAGAAGCGGTTGGAATTTTGTTGTCTACAGAAACGGCGTGGAGTTGGTTGAGAAATCTTCAGCATATTCTACTGTCACATCGAGCATGAGGATGGAGATATAGGGAGTTACTGCAGCTGCAGCACTTAATTTGTAGATAACTGATACATCAACACACTCGGTAATACTCACAGACTCTCAAAAAATGTTGCGCAAGATATAAAAGTCCATGCTAAGAAAAGAATGGTGGGACTTATTGAACAACTCAGTTGTCCAGAGCATTACATGGATATACTGCCCTGGTCATGCTGGGGTCAGAGGAAACGAGAGAGCCGACTTATTGGCAGGCAATGCGGCGATAGACAACACAATGCAGACTTAATGAAGGCAGTAATAAATTCATTTCAAGGTGCACATTATGTAAATGAGGCTGAGAACGTACACATACAGAGAATGTTAGAAATGGGAGTATCTAGAGGTGAGGGAAGGACAAGTAAATTTGTTGGAAAGTCCCGAAGATCACACAATCAACACCTGACTGAGACTCCGAGTCTACATACACTGGAATGGCTGCTGGAGCGGATGGCGGAGCACTTATGGGAATGTCCCGCGTGCTGTGAAGCCAGTTTCTAATCAAGAATTACACACAGTGTACTTTAAGAACAGATGAACATACCTCTGAGCATTTCCTGCAGACCACAGAACAATTGAGAGAGATATGCTGCCCAAATAACTCAGTTAGTCATCAACCACAGATGAACTCCAGACAACCGTAGTGTTCATGTCAGATTGTGCGTACAAAAGAAAGAAAGAGAAAATATATGCATATTTTTTTCTATTTCTTTATTGTTCAAGACACTTTAATTTATCTGTTGTTATTATGGGTGTTTATATACTCGTACATGAATTTATTATTTCAATGGCTTTGCCTCTCTCTCACTCTCTCTCTCTCTCTCTCATTCACTATGTCACTTTATACATCTATTTCTCTCTATCGCTAAAATATAAATTGGAAGCATTTTCTCATAAGATCGTAGCGATCAACACTGGCATATTATAATTATTTTTTCCAACTCATTATAATATATTGAGTACGTTGTTTCTGCTTTGTGGACGATCTGGTTGTGCAGGCGGGGTTTCAATCTACCTGGACCATCCGAGACGATTTATGTACCACACCGCCCGGAACCCTTAACCATATACTACTGCATCTCTCTGTATCACTGTCTCTCGCTGTCTAATGCTGTTTCTCATTGTATAATGTTGTTTCGTTGTTCCTTATTTTCAGTCTTTCAATAACTCGTTGTATTTATCTGATTCCCTTGTAAATTATACAATTATGTGGACTCATAGGACGTCATCCACCAAAGGTGACGCTAGTAGACTTTTAATGTGACTTTCATTAGCTATCACCACAAAGTGATCAATGAAAATAACGAAAAACGTCAAATCACTGTTCAACGATGATGCCTTATGGCGAACTATAGGATGGCGAGAGAACTAACAATTAAATATCCACTCGTCGAAGGCCGTTTTGACCTATCGACAAAAACAGAACAAAACACAACCTTACTTGCGTGTCACTTCGACAGGCTACTTCCTTCTTTTAACTGATTTGTGAGACATGTGGTGACGCATATTTTCCACTGAAGGAATGCAGGGATACTTTCTATGGACTGTGGAAATAAAGGCCATAGAAGACGCCGCGACATGTACAGGAAGGATTTTGATTTTACCTCCGAAAGAAAAAAATCATGTCTCAACCGTGGATTGAACCCGGGACCTCAAGGGCCACAGAACGGCATTCTAAACACATGGTAATGCGCTCCACTATGCCATGCGTGTTTCTATTGATAGTTCAAATATGCCTCCGATGAGCGGATGTTACGCTTAGTTGTATCACAGTCTATACATGCTGTTGTGGTATAATTAACTAGGGACTGCTCTTTCTTGAACTTTCTCCTTGTTTCTTTATGTTCCTCCAATGGTGAGGGTATGGGTCCTAAAATATTTTGCATTTCTTAGGCCGGTTCTACTTCTGAAATTACATTTCTAGTAGTTCTATCCTAAAGGGCAAGACGGGTGGTAAAGAGTTTACCATCTTTTTCTTGTTTTCTATTTGTCATGTCCAACTTTCCTGGGGAGTGAGTTCGCGACATCTATCATCTCTCTCTCTCTCTCTCTCTGTCATTTTCATTATCTTCGCTTTAACTGTCTCATGAAACACGCCTATTATCTTCATCACGATTTGACATCAATAAATAAACATGATATTAAAAACTTAGAGACAATAGAAATGTGATTCTATAGAATAATGCTGAAAGTATCATGGAAAATAATACTCACGTGTAAAACAGGTAATGAAGTCCTACTGAATGATGACTAAAACACTACACACTAACACTAACGGATGTAAATATGGTACATATAACAAAACAATACACAGAATATAATCAACAGATGGCAATACACAGGACAAAGTCGACGTTTCGGACCAATAGGCCTTTTTCAAGACAAGGACACAACATACAAACATAAAAAAACCACAAGTAAAAATGAATGCGTATCCGAGTGAAATGTGGTACTAAGATAGATACCGGAAGCATACGAACAGGAAGTACACAAAGACGATAATACAGGTGGAACGAGAGGAACAAAACGATGACGTAACAAAGACCAATACGACCGAGAACTAAGCGAAAGAGTGGTCGGAATTGAGTCCAAATGGCTTGATGGTACCCAACTCGAAAATGAGACGATTTTCGAGGGCGTACCTAGATCTATCATCGGTGGTGCAGGATCTGATGGCAGTGACATGAATGTCAAGGACACCACGGTGGCCATCGCTGTTGAAGTGATTGGCCACAGGAGTGGGTGTTCTGTGTTTGATAGCATGCAAGTGGTTGCAGAAGCGGTCGCTCAGTCTAAGGCCAGTCTCACCGATATATTGCTTACCACAGCGTTTACATATGATCACGTAAATAACATTACGGGATTCACATGTAAAGGCCTCATCGATGGAGAAACTGGCCTTGGGGAATGAGATGGAGCGCATCTGAACCACATAAGGACATGTGAAACAACGACCACGTGAGCACCGCACGGTACCAAAATGGTCAGGTGCAGAGGACCTGAGGTGGCTGTGGACCAAGATGTCCTTCAGATTTTGTTCCCCGCCTAAAGGCCACCAGAGGTAATTTGTGGAAAGCGTCACGGGTGTCAGAATCAGACTGGAGAAGGGAATAATGTTTAAGTAGAATATGTTTAGACTGAGCGACCGCTTCTGCAACCACTTGCATGCTATCAAACACAGAACACCCACTCCTGTGGCCAATCACTTCAACAGCGATGGCCACCGTGGTGTCCTTGACATTCAGGTCACTGCCATCAGATCCTGCACCACCGATGATAGATCTAGGTACGCCCTCGAAAATCGTCTCATTTTCGAGTTGGGTACCATCAAGCCATTTGGACTCAATTCCGACCACTCTTTCGCTTAGTTCTCGGTCGTATTGGTCTTTGTTACGTCATCGTTTTGTTCCTCTCGTTCCACCTGTATTATCGTCTTTGTGTACTTCCTGTTCGTATGCTTCCGGTTTCTATCTTAGTACCACATTTCACTCGGATACGCATTCATTTTTACTTGTGGTTTTTTTATGTTTGTATGTTGTGTCCGTGTCTTGAAAAAGGCCTATTGGTCCGAAACGTCGACTTTGTCCTGTGTATTGCCATCTGTTGATTATATTCTGTGTATTGTTTTGTTATATGTACCATATTTACATCCGTTAGTGTTAGTGTGTAGTGTTTTAGTCATCATTCAGTAGGACTTCATTACCTGTTTTACACGTGAGTATTATTTTCCATTATGTTCTACTAGCAGTACCACCTTCTAAAGTATCATGGACGGACTAAAGGGGAGGTACTGAAGTGTCAAATGCAAGAAGGGAGTTAATATCTGAAAGAGACAATCTTTGTTTTTTACGACAAGTTGTGAGACATGGAGGTCTGGAAAACATAGTCACAACAGGCAAGAGAGATCATGGACAACAACATGAGAAAATATTAGTCTAACGCCGTGGCATGGCAAAGAGTCAACAACGATCCTGATGAAAGATACTGGAAATAGAGAGTTAATAGAGATCCATGACCACTTACGCCAGTCGGTACGGTACCTGATGATGCTGAGATTTAATAGCAATACATACTTTAATTAACACCGTATCAATCAATCAATCAATAAACCCATAACCCTTCAGGGTCGTAGGGGTACCACATTGGATGCTTCAGCACACAGAGTCCTCCAGCGAATTCTATCGCCAGCGATGCGGATGAGTGTGGAAATATCTAGCCCTGTCCATTCCTTGATGTTGTCTGTCCATGTCTTTATTTCCCCTCCTCTGCTTCTTCCACCCTCGACAGTTCCCTGCAGTATTGTTTTTGACAATGAATCGTGCCTGCATACATGTCCGAACCATGCTAGTTTTCGTCGTTTCACTATTGAAAGCAATGGCTCCTGGACACCTGCACACATCTCTAATTTATTTCTTACGTACACATTGGTCTTATGTTCCCTATAGGAAATTCGGAGAATTCTTCTGTAGCATTTATACTCGAAAGCCTGTAATCTTCTCTCCATGTCCGCAGTGAGTGTCCAACTCTCACAACCATACAACACAACAGAAAGCACCATATACCGTATATAACACCGTATACTCCTCATTTAACATAAATACACATATTAATTAACTCCATCTAAGATTTTGTATCAATACACGTACATGTTAACTTCATACAGCTTTCGTATCCATACACATGCTAATTAACTTCATCCAAATTTAGTATCAATATAAATTTCAGTTAACTTCATCCAGGTTTAGTATCAACACACTTATTACATTCATTAACATAGTATTTACTGATAACTAATCAATATAATTCCCTTGTCAACACAGAACAGAAATGATGGCAACTCACAAACTGTCCAGTGTGTGGTTATTGACAGAATAAAAGACAAAATACTTACACAGCCTCAACTTAACAGACAAGGATCACATTCGTATCGTGTTTAAACATAAATTGTTCATGTCAAGCTTGTACAAGTACATTTTATATAGTAATACACCCGTTGTAACATTCATTAAAATATAGCACATTTATCGTAAAATACTAACATGACTTCTGTAATGTTGCTAATGTTGTTGGCACCTTTGTGCTTTACGTATGCAATCTTTGTAGGACTTCATAATATCCATCAGTGTATTTGTCCTGTAAACTCTAACTTTCTGCAAGATTATTCTGTTTATTGTAACTTCATCCAATATTATCCTGTAAACTCTTATTTTGTTTAAGATTATTCTGTTGTCTAAGTGCATGTATCATTTTACCGAAGAGTATAACTTCATTAAGAACTGGTTGATCATTAATTTAACACATTAATATCATAAAAATTAAATATGTGTGTTACTGGTTTCAAGGATTTCTAAGCTTTGATGTGGTCTCCAAAGGGCAAGAGAAAGCGAGGAAGACCAAAAGAAACTTTACGTAGAACTATTACAAGAGAACGTTTCACCATCGGTATCAGAAACAATGAAGATCTAAAGCAAATTGCAATGAAACGAGAGACATGGAAATCTATGACATCCGCCCTATGTGCCGTCTTTGGTCCTAGAGGAACTACTAACTTCACTAATAAGTAAAAGTGTCATATGTACACGTTGTCATATATATTTTACTTATGCATCATAAATAAGTAGCATATCCAGGAGAGGATGTAGTATTCGTCATATCATTTCAAAACTTGCTGATATTGAACTAATGTTCCTTCTTCTTCTTCTTCTTCTTCATCTGCGTTCGTTCTCAACTTCTGCAGATAAGCAGGATGTAGTCCGGACAACGGAATGCGATATGTCATGTTTACAGCATTGCTGCGATGTCTGCGCCTTTCGGCATGACACATCCGACTTCAGCATGACTTTGGGTCACTGACCATATATGGGATGGGACAGCCAACTCCATCCCATAACCTCCTTAGTCGCCTTTTACGACATGCATGGAAGGTAAATAGTGTTGCTATTCTTTGATCTTCCTTCTAATATGAGTAACATAAAAGCAAAACTGTAATGTAACAGGGGAAACGTGGAAACAGCGTGAAGAAGCTGTGCTAATCACTTGAAACACACAGGACAAACACACATCTATTTCACTGTCTCTCACTCTCACATCTTCTCTTTCTATTTGATGTCGCCCATGTGGAACAGCGGCATGAGCTTCTAGTTCAAGAATGCAAAGACGAGGGATAATGTCATCTCTCTAGGCATGTCGTAGAAGATGACTAAGACAAGTTGGGAAATTGGCTAACAGCCTGTAATCTGAGAAAACATCATTGTCAGATCTGGTCTCAATTTCTTGTTTTTGTCATGAAATTGACAAAATGAAGAAGATGCAGTCTTGCGAAAAGTGCACATTTGTCCTTTTGTAGTAGACTTCACTGCGAATGGGTCAACAGATCTGACAGAAGAAAGTCGATATAGTTGGCGCAGGTGTGTGACCCTGACTTGGCGTGTTAATCCTGGAACAATGGCGAACTGAAATGCCTCCCTTTGGTAAGACGCACCCATGAGTCCCCTTATACAACCATTCATTGTGGGCAACCGTATATCTTATATAAGTCCGATGTTTCCTCAGTTACTCAACTGAGTACATGTCATCAAATTATCATCGTCATCATCTATTTAATGTCTCTTCCCTTCGCAAATAAACTATGACATATCTAGGCATCACTTTTGATAGTCTGTCTTTCGCGAAACATGTAACACAACGTACTTCACGTTCCCCGGCAGAAGTCCTGAAGTTTCGTGCTGGTTATCAAAGAGCAAATGCAGAAGTAGAAGCGATACTTTCATTTGATGTAGATTAATATTTGTCTACAGAATTCACTCTCGACGCTGTCACTTGCTATATGTGAGTGTTATGTGTAGTCCAGTCAATAATTGTACTTGATACTAGTCATGTGACGTATTCCTTCAAGAACGTTGTCTTCCCAATGAACTTTCTGAACCTCTCTCTCTGTCTTGGGCGATGTGGCTTGCATTTTCTAGCGATGTATTCATGTTATATTTAATGTCGTCAGTCCATCGTCTTCTTGGTCTGCCCTTTCTCCTCTTTCCAGGTACTCTTCCCTCCATTATTTGTCTTTCTAAACAGTTATGTCTCTTTATATGACCAAACAGGCGTAATTTTCTTTTTGTTATTGTGTTTAGTAACCAACACTATGGAATATTCAATGTGTTTATAATATCTGAGTTTCTGATTTTATCCTTCCATGATATTCTAAGTATCTTCCTGTAGCATTTCAGCTCGAAGACCCTCTTCGAAGACAGCTCGTTGATCCTCTTTGCCGCTGTTTTATTTAGAGTCCATGTTTCACAGCAGTATGTTGCAACCGGAAAAATAAAAGTTCGTAACATTAGCACTTTCGTTTCTATTTTGTTGTTTTCCCATATGTTTTTCAGCCGTGTTATTTTGCAATATGCCATTGCCAATCTCTTCCTTATTTCTGCCATGCAGTCTCCTGCACCGTTGATGTTGGCTCCTAAGTATTCAAATTTATCCACACATTCTATCTCGGTACTGTTTATTCTGATTTTTGGTTGTTATGTTGTTATATCTGTTGACATGATTTTTGTTTTCTGCGTGTTTAAATACAAATTTTGTGCTTCCCTATATTTCTTTGTGTTCTTGATTAGTTGTTCCAATCCCTTTATATCATTTGAAAGAAGCACTGTGTCGTCTGCGTAGCGTAGTTCCGGGATTAGGAATCCACCTATGTTTAAAGCGTGGTAGTCAGTGTTGTGTATGTCTTCTCTCACGTTCCTCATTATACTTTCAGCGTAGATGTTGAACAGGTATGGGGAGAGTGTGCATCCTTGCCGTACTCCACTCTGTACCTCAAACCACTCTGAGAGATCGTCCTCTAACTTCACTGCAACCTTTTGATCTTGGTAAAGTTCCTCTATTAGATGAATCAGATGTCTTGGGAAACCCATGCTGTTCATTATCTCCCATAGTTGCTGGTGTTGGACGCAGTCGAACGCTTTTGAGTAATCTATGAAACACATGTGCAGGTCAGTTGAAAATTCCCTACACTTTTCTATGATCAATCTCATGTTAAGAATGTGATCTCTTGTTCCTCTGCCCGATCTGAAACCAGCTTGTGTTTCGTTTATCTCCATCTCTAATTTCTGTTTGATTCTTTGCATTATGATGTTTAAAATTATTTTACTTGCTTGACTTATAAGGGCTATAGTTCGGTAGTTAGAGCAAATCTGAAGGTTGCCTTTTTTTGGGAGGAGTTTAACTCTTTATATCCACCGAGCCGCTAATATCTACATTTTGAAGACCCACTATGCCGAAAAGCCGCTCAAATCTACATTTTAATATGAATTTACCATCGTGTTCGGCATAGCAGGAAAATCCTACGGAGACAAAGAGATATATAATGATTTTTTCCATTCATCCGGCCATGTGCCGCTTTCCCATATTTTGCAGCAGAGTTTGTGGTAAATCTTGATTCCGGATTCGCCGCCGGCGTGTATCATTTCTGTTGTTAAGCCATCATTTCCTGGGGCTTTACCTTTCTTTAAACTTTCTATTGCGTATCTTACTTCTTCCCTTTGTGGGTTCTGGCTCTTTTTCATATTCGATTATTGTTCTGTTTTTGGTTTTTCTTGGGTCATTATACATCTCACTGCAGTATTCCTTCCATCTATGTAAGATATGCTTCCCTTCTGTTAGTATGTTTCCTTGTTTATCTTTCAGCACTTTTAATGGTGTTTGAGGTTTGCTGTCTCTTTTATCTGTCGTACATTTTCGAACATCGTTTTACTGTTACCTTGGCTTTTCTGCCCTTCTATTTCCAGGCATATTTTGTTTATGTAGTTTTGCTTGTCTTGTCTAATTTTTCTTTGTATATCTCTTGACAGGATTCTATAATTTGTTCTGTTTTTACAACTATTTTTGATGTGTCTTCTTTCTTGGATAATGCTCATAGTTTCTTCTGATATATACTCTTTCTTCTTCTTGCTCTTTTTGTGTAGCATGTTTTTTGCACAGTAAAGTTCGATTAATCCATTGGAAATTTCTAGGCACAATATTCCCGTAGGTTGCCATTACTTTCGGGAAGGAGTACTATGATACTAGTACCGTCGATATATCTACGGTTAAAAGGAGTGGTTTCCCTTGGAAAAAGGTTGTTTCCCTGTTTTTGTAAGTAGGCTTAATTCCCGTATTTATTATTGATATTTTTTTACAACTTTTAATGGGGAGGAGTGTATCCACTTTTTGGCTTGTTTCCTACCTAGTATTAAATGTCATTTTCTGATTTCATATAGGGATGGATTTGAATCCCTATATCTCTTATCTACGGGCGGTGTTTGATACTGTTTCAATATTATGTGGTTTTTCTAGATCAGCAGCAGTTTATAGAAGGCAGCATGGTTTAGGGCCTATATTAAGCAGACTTGCCAATAAATTTGCTGACCAGCAACGAAAACATTAATGTTAAAATGCTTAACGTCTATACATTAATTAAAGTTTCCGTATGTGCGTATCAAACATCCTAACCTATGTTAATGGTAGGCAACCGTGACTTCAGCAAGTAACATCAAAGAATTGACGTAGTATTTTCCTCCCTCCAATGTTTAGCTTCGTATCTTTGTTCAGAAAGCTTGTAATTTTATATTTTCTGAGTTCACGGGCCAACGCATATAGCAATTTAATGAATAAGAATAGCGGGCCTGCAAAAATTACTTGGGATGCAAATTGTCGCTCGCGGGTCGTACAGGCCCTATCCACTTCTGATAGTCTAAATTGTCGCCCGCGGATCGTATAGGCCTTATCCCCTTCTGATAATCTATTCTACGATTATGTTGTTTGTTCTGTAGTGGAATCTTTTTCTAATGCATCCTTTTATAACAAGTTTCTTATTTAATAACACGTTCTAGAATTATTCATTTTCATTCATACATTTTCCTTTTGCGCTGAAGTTAGCGCAGAGGTCAGATATCTCCAATACTGTCCGTTCAAAGCTATTCTGTGCAGTTATTGAATTATAGGACCTATTTATTATTTACCGTTTGTATAGACCAATGGTTGAGCCTATATAGCGAATTTCTGTACTACTTACATATTTCGTAGGTCCGGACAAAGTTGTTATAAATGGGGTTTACATTAAATAGCTAGCATCAATATGACATGATTATAAAAAACATTTAAAGATAAAATTCAACTAGAAAAAATACATGTAGGCTATTGTTAATCGCAGATTTGCGATTTATGTTTGTAGTGAATAGTGTAGTCCTATAGACCTATAACTAGGTCCTAATATAAAAATATCGGCTCTATGAGCTTTTTTTCGTATTTGTATGAAATTGTAATGAAAATGTGGGGTCTTTTATACAAGTTATCATCTCAACACGTGAAGAGGTAGACCTGCGTGTAATCGTCTGGAATTTGGAACACGTAGACAATACATTTTGTCCAAATTACTCACTTTTAATTGATTTAGTTTTTTTTCTAAACTCTAAAGTGTCTTCAAACCTGTTTACTTCCAGAAGGATATTTCTATATTTAAGCCTAAAAAAACATTGTGGATATTTTCTGCTGCCCCTTTAGGACCCGACAACACATGGACGAGTTTCTTTAAACTTGTTTATATTGCATTTATTTGAATGTGTCATTATTGAAGTTCATTTACATTTCTTTGTTTTAGAGTTTATTTTTATTTGCTCTTATTAGAGATTATTTATATTTGAATTAATAAATAACAATAATTGAAAAAAACATCTTATTCAGGACTTGGATTTTAAATCTATTATGAATTTGTAAGAAACACACATATCCTTAGTATTGCCAAGAGAGCTAGAATGGCGTCAAACGACTGGTGTCAGCATAGATGACAATGAACAAGGGGTAGTTTTTGCATTCCTCAAGTAGGCCAATATGCGTCTGTTGGATGAGGATAATATTGTGGACGAGACTGCTATTAAGACATTGAAGGAATTTGTAAATACTCGGGGATATAGTAGAGAGAGGCGGGTAAAGGGTAGGATGAGGAAGATATAAATCAAAGGGATACAGAAACTATCAACATTGATATCTTTCATCATCTGCAACAATAGATGCAACTCCTATGGGAATATGCATGAGTTCAGATAATCACTAATCAATATTGTCAACTGTTTCTAAACAACTCTCTGTCTCTGGTGTTAATAAGTTCAGTTGGTGACATACTCCCAGCTCATCCAACAACATATTTCTTTGTCTTTCTCTGTCACTTGATCTTTCCAGCGGTTACTAAGTTCTAAAACTACTCAAGCCAGTAAGATCAACATTCTAATAGTCATGGGAGACATGAATGCAAATATAGGGGCAAGAAGACACAAGAACATTGTAGGACACTTTGATATAGACGTCACCAGAAGAGATCGAATGAGAAATGAAGACATCAGAAAGATAGTCAAGACCATATCATGCAAACAATATATAGAGATTCAACAAATCAACTGGTTCGACACCCTATGCGAATGGAACCATCACAACCAGCCAGACATAGGTCTACAACACCAGAGAAAAAAACAGCTACAAAGCAAGAAGAAGAACAAGAAGAGAAAATTCAATCAGAGAGATTGCTAAAACAAAAAAACACAGCCTAACCATGGCAAGTGCAACAAAGTTGGCCAAAGACAGAAACCTTAAAA
The DNA here is from genome assembly GCA_034231615.1 of Meghimatium bilineatum. Classification (NCBI taxonomy): domain Eukaryota; kingdom Metazoa; phylum Mollusca; class Gastropoda; order Stylommatophora; family Philomycidae; genus Meghimatium; species Meghimatium bilineatum. The sequence continues at coordinate 75,882,751 of CM067299.1, read as the reverse complement.
CACCCAACAGCATTTTTGGAAAATATAATTGATAGATAGATAGATAGATAGACAAGAAATGACATAGGAGAAAAGACTCATCTTATACAGTTCTGCGAGGAGAACAACATGACCATATGCAACACATACTGTGAACATAAAATAGAAGAATATATGCATGGAAAAGTCCTGGAGACAGAAAGAGTAACTAGATATATATTAGTTTGTTCAACAACAGATTTATAAACAGTGTCAAGAACACTAAAACATATCCAGGAGCTGATATAAACTCTGACGATAATCCAGTGCTGAGCAAAATATATGTTAAACTGAAAAAGATAGAACATAGAAGAAATCAAGATCCACAGGTAGACACATAAGCACTAGAACAACTAGATATACAGCAAAAATACCTTGTAGATTTTAGGAATAGATATTAACATTTTCTTCTACTTGAACCCCAGGAATTGCAAGCGTTTAGCTCTTACTTCCTATATGCAGTGGGGAGGTTTCTCTGAGCTTTCTTTCATACCCAGGGGCCTTCAGTTTTCAGCTTAGTACAATGCCTATTGAAGGAGCCTTCTACTCTGAGGAGGTATATGTCACGAGACCAGCTGATAGTTTGCATGGGTCACCTTTGTTTGTCTTTCTTCCGACACGGCGCTTCGCAGCTAGCAAGCTGTTCCCGTGTAGGAAGACCATTCTATTACCACCCTATGTGTCCCTAGGTACCACACCTAATATCTTCGGTATGAGCCGTGTTGGGCAACGGCGGCGGTCAAATTAGACTCAGGGTTAATACACCTTCCTAGACGAGGTGCTGCTTTGTAAACACGGCGGGGGTCTGGGATTTGACATGCGCATTCCTCACGCACTCACCTCGTCCGCTTGAGGTGACCTTCCGAACCATCGCCAGGAGCCGTCTGTGTATTTTGACTCTTCGTCATTGCGTATAGGCCTATTACCCAGAGACATAGGTAAAATATGAATCTGAGCTTCGCAGTGGGCCTTTGGGCACTGAGCCCAATTCTCTCTGTATGAGCCATGCTGGGTAAGCATTCACACGGAGGCTAGAAGAAACATTTCATGAGACTACTTGAAAACATATCTCAAACACTTCAGGATTGACCCAAGCTCTTGGAATAACGCACCACTTGGTCGTTCAGTCTGAAACAATCAGATCAGAGTAGATATTAAAAGTTTTGAAAAGGGTAGAACATTGAAAGTGATTCAAAAAAGATAGAGATTAAAGGAGAGATCAATTTTTCCTCTCTCATGACCTACTACATTCCTGCTCATACTGCAACAGGTCTTTCAGAGTCAGGATTGTACTCATCAGCTATCAGAGCATGAGTACAAAAATCAAACCAAATTTGACCCTTCTTAATATCATGGTCATCTTCACTAGCAAAGGAGGAACATCAAAATCATTTTTTTTAAAACAACAAAAAAAAACAAGACAATAATTAAATATATAATACCCAAATACAATATCATGTATGGGTATTTCTGCTCTTGTAAAGCTTTTATTGGGTTCATGAATGTTGTTTAACTGATTAGATTGACAAGCATAGAATAGTTTAAATCTACATAAGTAGCATTCAACATGGTTCTCATCATAGTAACAGTAGTATAATTACAGCAAGAGAACAGAAACAATGGCTATTATTTAGAAACATACCTGTTTAAAGATGTTTAAATATTGAGCTAATAAAATTAAAATACCTAGACACAAATAACTTGAAATGAAAAGCAAGACAAAGAAATAAAAGTATACAAAAGTGATGGAGGTTTCAAGGAATTTGCTCAAATAAAGTAAAATAAACTGTTATAAGAATTGTAAGAGCACATAACTTTTGAGAAGTAGATGGCAGAGCAGTAAGAGCTGTTAAATAATCAAGAGACCATGGTCTGAAGCTCATGTATAGGTTAGGATTTGTTTTTCTCTCTAGAATAATATTAAAATGACACCATTGACATACTTTGTTTCTCAAAAACATCTTTCAGATGATACTATAAATCAAAATGTGTCATAACTAAGTAGAAATTATAACTAGGAAGACACATTGTAAATGAACACCTCCTTGCAATAAGGTCAACTGCACTAACTCGGCTGGAGTGAGAATAAACATAATGATTAAAAAATATGTTTGCAACAATCAGTAATCTTTAAAATGAAATTTTTACAACTTATTTTAGTTAATTAAAAACTAAAGGTCAAGATGGCTTTTCTTCTTTCATTCGCTTGAAATGTGTCTACATTTGTAGTTTTGTCACATGAAAATACTTCACCATCTTTAATAGTTCATATAAATGCTTCTGATTAAAATAGATTTAGATCGGACCTCCAAGTGAAGTAATCTCAAAGGATTGAGTTGGATAGCAACTGTTATCTTTCGATTGATAATGGGGCAGACTAAGTAAAACTATATACCAGATGGTGAAATATTTAATTTTAAAAAAAAACAAGTGTAGCTGTGGACTACATCTACATTTTCTTGAAAGTAACCTTTCCACTGCAAAGTCAGCAGCTCTTACTGAACACTTTACTACACCAACGCTCAGTTGTATTTACCCATGTTTTGATCCATTGACTACACCAACACTCACCGCTGTTCTTATCCCTTTCCTATACCAACACTTAGCAATACTCTGTTCACTTGCCTAGACCAACACTCAGGTGCTCTATTCACTTGCTTACACCAAAACTAAATGATGCTATTATCACTTGCCTGCACCAACACTCATCAGTATTCTGATCAAGTGACCACATCAGCTCAGCAGTTCAATTGCCTACACCAACACTTATCTGTGTTCTAATCACATGACTACATTAACACTATGCAGTGCTATTGAGCAGATACCAACAGTCATATATATTCTGATCACCAGAATTTACAACACATTTTACGTGCCAACATTCAGACAAATAAGACAACACAAACCAAGGCTCTGTGATAGCAGCATTATGACCACTTCACTACCCAAATACTCAAAGAACTGTGTTTCTTACAAGTACCTACTGTTCTCATCATTCTCATCAGTAGCAACTACTAACACAACCACAAATATCAACCTGGACTAGTAAGAGAAATTACACAATAACATGAAATTAACCATTAAAGATTAGACTTGCCAGCTACAACCTTAAAGTTACAATATAGCAATGAAAGAATGGTCACAATCAATTTATCTTAAATGAACCACACAAAAAAAACTTTAAAAATTGGAATGTTCAAAATCTGCAACATTGTTACAATTGTAACATTACAAGCTTAAGTAAACAAGTTCCTCCATTGTATAAATAATTCTTTCCATTGAGATCTGGTATAAAAGCTGTCAGATCTACTGTACAAATGGGGAAATAAAAATGACAATTGTGTTGCACAGAGAAAGAAATTTTTACAGTAAATATGTTATACAGTCCAAAATGAAAAAAAAGAACATTGAAATCTCCACCTACAATGCATTGCATAAAAGTCGACTAAATTAAGAAGTTTGGGCACTGAGTTGCAGCCATACATTATGATCTTCCACTGCTTTAAAGCAATTTCTGATATTTCCATAATTTGACTATAAAAAAACACCTTTGCAGACTCCAGATAATTTGCTTCTGTCCATTGTTATATTGTCCATTGCCAGTTTCCATGACAGTACTGGCTCTTCATAGCAATATATACCGTATACATTCGTTCTAAATCCCACTCACTCATAAACTGCCCCCTCCCCTCCGATTTTGGAAGGAGAAAAATAATAAAAAATACCTGCTTACTTGATTAACTCCTATCCCTTACTTATACTCCTTTCCCTTGAAAATGGAAAACCAGAAAAAGTAAAATAAAACATCACTCCTATCATTATTGCCTTCAATTGGGTCAACGGCATGAGTCTATGGACAGCTGCAGCAGCAACCAACCAATCACTGGTAGCAAAATTCATTCAAAGTCCGATTCGATCTGAGTCTCCAATGCAAAACTCTTCTTCTGTGTTAATATTGTCCTCAAACACGTTGTTGCTAAAATCTTCATTCACACTGGTTTTTTTCCTTCATCTGATTCATCAAATAAAACATCATCTTCCGATACATCCAGTTTGTTACTGATTTCTGAAAATGATTTTTCAATCATATCGGACAAAATTAATCCCAGCTCTAGTCACTGTTCTATTGCACGGTAGATCGAACGTCATGGGAGTTTCATCCACATTCCCGATCTGAGATAGTTCAAATGACTATTTTCTGTGTTGAATTATAAATCTCTGAAACGATTTTGTCTTCAAGGTCTTTAAGCAGCTTTTGCACTATTTTAGTCAGTCAGTCAACCTGTTTATCTGTCTGTTATCTATCTATCTATAAGCTGTATCCCTTGCAGCGTCATGGGTAGAAGAGTTCTCTGGAGATGGCCTTCCTGTGTGTGTAAGCTTGTTCCTGTGGCTTGATTTCTGTGATCCATCTTTTACATGGTATGTCTCTAGCTTTATAGCCATTTTGTACTGACTTCTGAGTACTCTCCATTGTTTCCTACAAGCAATATTACTAGTACTAGTTTCTAGTGTTGTTTCAGTGACTCCAAATGGTTAAACTGTGTTCTAATCTATTTTAGTGCGCTGACGTAAGCATTAATAATAGTCTTGTATAATGCAACTCTAGTGTCTATGTTTACATTTTTGTTCTTAAAAATACGTGTCATCTGTCCTAGGATCTGGTATGTTTTGCTGCATCTATTTTATATTCTTTACTGTTTTTCCCTTCACTTGTTATAATGCTTTCTAAGTAAGTGAACTCCTTTACTTGTTTAAGGTGTTTATTATATAGAGATAGTGACATTTCTTTCTTTCTTTGCTATGCCATTATTTCGGTCTTTTCAATATTAATCTTCATGTTGAATTTTTGACATGTTGTATGGGTCTGTTCATATGTTCTTCATATGACTGCTTTAATTCAGTCAGTTTTATTTCAATACTGTACCGTCAATCGCAGCATTATCTGTCAATGAGTTAGCTATTTCTTTTCATCTGACTCCAGTGTGACCCTGAAAGTATATCCATGTAATGCTCTGTACAAAAGAGTTGTTCAATAACGCAACCCATTCCTTTCTCAACATGTTCTTTTCTATCTTGTCCAGCATGATTTAAAAGCCTGAGTATTACCAAGTGGGTTGATGTATCAGTTATTGACCAAATCAGTGCTGATGTAACTCCCTCTTATCTCCCATCCTCATGCTCGATGTGATGGTAGAGTATGCAGATGATCTTTCAACCAACTGCAAGCCATTTCTGTAGGCAACAAAGCCCCAACCAAAGAAGCCGGAATATGTCGGTAATTTGGGGCTTCCTATGTGACAGAATAACACAGCTGTTGTGAGCGGGCAAAATTAGCTGTATACAAAGCGTCGACTATCAGATAATAAGCTCACTTGTTCATAAGCCGACCACCTTCCTCGATTTTCCCTTGAAAATTTTGTAGTCGCTTTAGAACGAGTATATACAGTATATATACATAAATACACATTACTGAAACATATTAAAAATGCACCACCTGTATAATCCAGGAACAGAGTGTGAAATTTAAATATAAGTGTTTACAAGTTTACAAATTTGAAATCTGTATTAATTTTCCTGTGAATCCATGCTAGCCATTAATTCTTGGATTTGACTGTTATGCAATACATTGCATGCTGTGCAGGCAAGGGAGAAAACCAAAATAGCAACCAATAATAAACAGCCTTTCACACTATTCTTAGTATCAGGCACGCACGCACGCACGCACGCACACACACACACACACACACACATAACACTTTCAATAAACAGAAAATAGAACCTGCTATAGAACCAGACAATAGAGAGCAACAGCGATAAATGGCAAAATGAGACTAAACAAAAAATTAACTTGAGAATCACCACTAATATTATATAAAGATGATGGCTTAAATTAGGTCGGCTTAAATTAGGTCAGAGTGGATGTCTGTGTCAATAGCAACACAAGACAGTAACACAAAGGATAAGCATGAGTGAGCTTGGTGACCAGAGTGTAAGTACAAGAACTAGTTCTCTTGTATAGCTGTTACAGAAGTTCACCATTCAGTGGGAGTGGTAAAAAAAATGAACATAGTTGCCAATGACTAAGTCAGATGTGTTGAGCCATTGGTGCAAATAAAACAGCAACACAACACATTTCCATTCTCTAGGCTACATCCTGCTGGAAATCCAGTAGGGACCATTGTCCTACTATAAGAGAGATCCCATAGGAGTCTGAGAACGAATGCAAAAAAGGCTGATGGAGACATCATATACAGATATGATCAGAAAGTCTCTTCTGCATCAATATATATTTCAAGGTATTGTTGTCTTATATAGGTATAGATATTATCTGTTTTATATGGGTATAGATATTTTTATCTCTTTTAAAATAGGACCATAATGCTGTATGATAAAAATAAAACAAATCATTAAGAAGCATCAAAATTAATAAAACAAACTTTATGTCATGGAATGCTCATGGTAAAGTAAAATATATATACAATATCATTGGGACAGAACTTAAAATAACAGTACTTGTACAACTACCGGTATACACAGTACATTTTTTATGAAATAATAGCAGAAAAGGCTTTCAATGCAAGCATCAGGAAGATAGTGAAAATAAGAGATCTGAGGAAATGTTGCAGCCCTATATTCCACTGAACAGGAAGGACAAAGTCAATCAAGTAGAACATCATGCAGACATGAAATGATACACATACAGGATTCTGCTATCTTATCATCAAAGCTCATGAGAGTTCTATTAAAATAACAACTTTCATAATAAAATAACATATTCTGATGTCATATATGCATATAACCACACATTTCCATATAGGTATACAATGACAAGACCTTGGAATAATTACATAAGAACTTATCTATATACAATTTGATGATACTACATCTATAGCTTATGAGAGTCATTTTAAAATTATACATGCAGAACCTTCATGAAAAACTCACAAGAACTTTTATCAGACAAATAAAAAAGTTTTGTCAGATTTTCATGACAAATAATTTAAAAAAATAACTTTTCACAGACAGATGAAAAGTTGTACATGTCACTTTCACTACAGTAAAAACAAACAAAATATTTTCATAGACAAATGAGAAATTATGTATTTCCATGATGAGTTGCTAAAGCTTTTCAAAATGATAAACTATACACCAAACTTTCACAAGACAAGAAACTATAGCAACTTCTCACTGACAAATGATAAACTATACACCAAACTTTCACAAGAAACTATAGCAACTTCTCACTGACAAATGATAAACTATACACCAAACTTTCACAAGAAACTATAGCAACTTCTCACTGACAAATGATAAACTATACACCAAACTTTCACAAGAAACTATAGCAACTTCTCACTGACAAATGATAAACTATACACCAAACTTTCACAAGAAACTATAGCAACTTCTCACTGACAAATGATAAACTATACACCAAACTTTCACAAGAAACTATAGCAACTTCTCACTGACAAATGATAAACTATACACCAAACTTTCACAAGAAACTATAGCAACTTCTCACTGACAAATGATAAATTGCAAATGGCATTCTTTATGAGGGATGAATTACAAGAGTCATTCAGAGACATAAGAACTTGCATATGTTACATTGATGAAAAACTGTAAGACGTTTTCACATAATTGTTAATTATACTCCAGACTTTTTTTTTTTAAAAAGGAACTTTTTATAAATTATACAGTTTACTTTCACAATAAACTGCAAGAGCTTGTCTCAAATTATAAATTACACAGTAGACTTTCATGAAAAATAACTTTCCAGACAAATTATACATGCAATTCTCCATAACAAAACCACATTATTGGAAAGTCATTAAAATAAAACGTAACACTGATAACCAAATGCTAACTGTAATATTAATATAAGTATATATTTTTTTCAAATTTGAAAATATTACATCTATCTATAAACTATAGATTGCATATTGCAATTGTTATCTATAGACTATATACTATATATTGCAACATCTATCCTAAAATTTGAAGGCTTTTCTAGTGGCATGTCAGAAACTTTGAGAACTCAAATATTCATGAGAGCTGACTCTGAGTTGACAGCACAAAGAAAGAACTGGAAACCTTAACTTGTAAAATGTGACTAATGGAAGCCAGTAAATCAGAAAAGAAGCTAAACCCAGTAAAAAGTCAATAAGAGGATGCTCGAACATCAGGACAACAGTCACATCCAGTAAGAATGTTAATAAAATGTTAACAGAATATGCAACATGTAAAGCCACTACAAGCATTAAAATTGGTACCAGATGGCAAAAGAAAGAGAGGAAGACCAAGAGAGACTCTGTGCAACAACCATCAAAAAGGGTATGACTATGGGTCTCAACAACATGCACAAATTACACACTGTAGCATCACATTGTTGAACCGGAGAGCACTAGTTTCTGCTATATGCACCATTTTCAACTCTGAAGGAACATACCGTAGATAGAACATCAGCCAAATCCTGTAAAAAAAAGTCAATAAGATATAAGATGTGTCTAGAACATCAGGACAGCAGCCAGACTCAGTAAGAGGACAGTGTATCAGGACAATAGCCATATTCCAAATAAGTCACTAAGAGGAGGCCAATACATGCAGAGAACTGTAGTATGTAAAAAAAAGAAAAAAGTGACTATGAAATGACTATAAATGAGATCAGAAACTTTTCTACATCAAAAATGTATTTATTTACGCATTGATTTTCCAACATATGCTGGATTTCTATTGTAGCTGGACAACTTGGTCTGGACAGACAAAATACCGGTATGTATGTAATAACAGAAATTTGCTATATACAGTACAAACAATAAAAAATAAATATAATTAGGGATTTTGAAAAGTGTTGTTATATAGGGAAATTTTTTATAAAAGGATGCACTATAGAGGGATTGCACTGTATTCGATTTCGAGTAGGATGTAGTCCGGAGATAATAGATGCTATATTCACTAAACCATTTGTTGCGTTTCAGCGTCAGGGGTAGAAGAGTTTTCTGGAGATGGCCCTCATGTGTGCTGAGTATATTGTGGAATTTGTCGCCTCTTCTATTTCGGTGGTCCATCGTTTTCATGGTCAGCATCTAGGTCTGCCTTCACTGTATCTTTGTAGCATAACTGTGGCTGTAGCATGCTGTCTGGTGGTAGTCTGCTGATGTGCACAAACTATTTGATTTGTTGTCTCTTAATATATTCCAAGATTGGGGTGGTGCTGGTCCTTTGCCTAATGTTCTCATTCCTCACTCTGTCTCTTAACAATATTCCTAGGATTCTGTGTAAGCAGGCCATTTCAGCTGTCCCAAATTTACGCTTGACTTGTGCTGTTGTTGTTCATGTTTAGCATTGGTAGCACAGCGTTGGCATAATAATCGTTTTGAATAGTGTTATTTTGGTGTTTAAATCTACATTCTTGTTTTTGAAGATTGGTGCCATTTGCCCTAGGACTTGCTTTAGAAAACTCTCAATTTTACTATGAGACATTGTGTTCTCATTGACAGTTTGCTAATCCTGTCTCAGTGTCGTATCAGAAAATTCACATGGCTACACCGCAATCTGTAACACATACAGAAAGAAACCACATATTCCATGCGAATAGTCCTGAAACATTGAAATGAACTTCCATTTGCGATCACAAGAAATAACACAAGTGTCACTGCTTGCCATTTTACTGGAAGCAGATGCACTGTGTCAATGTTTCATTTATGTCAATGGTCCTGCACATTCAAAATTCGACATTGGTATCTACTACTTTGTGTTTAACAAATTTAACTGAACAGTGGATATCTATAGTTTTAACATTAGTAGACCAATCATGCATTACAACCTGTTAACAGCATTGCACAGCAGCACCTTCGCCCCCCCCCCTCAAATATCTGAATACTATTCATGGCCAATATTGCTTAACATTTTTGGTAATGTCTGGGTTACTATTGATATGACTGACAACAGACACCCACATTAATAAAAATAAATAATAGTCTGTTCATGGGATGCTAGTATCCTCCATAAGACAACTAACTAGAGGCTAAAATAGTGACAATATTTTATCAAATTAATTTCTACAGGAAAATCCATGGCTAGGTACATGCTGAGTATTTTATCTGCAGCAGGAGGTAGGAAGATCATTCCATTTCCTCCCTCACTATTCAATCCACATGAACAATTCTGACATCAAACTGTTCAGAAATGGATAGGTACCAATAATCAATTGAGTTAGTTTGTTTACATACAATATTGTGTTAGTTATGGAAAATTTATTTCAGAAAAAAATGTGAAAAAAGCAATAAAAATGTGTGCATACCCAATCTTGTATCCCAGAAGACTGACTCATAATCCATTTATTTTGAGATAATACACATCCACATACATCATGAACCATTTTGAAATACTCACAAGTATTGATATATACAGAATTTCGTATAAATGTCACCATGTCTTGACATCAGCAAATGCATACAAAATATGCAATTTTCATACAATTTTATATTATTTACATTTTAACATCAAGGACTTATGTACATATCCTTGGATATATATATACAAGTTATTCTATTTTTATATAAAGGTCTGAATATTTACATCCACATGTCATATTCCAAAAAGCATTTTTTTAATGTAGATATGGCTGGTCGCTAAATGTATTGCATATGTATTTAATGCAGAGCCTCTTTGCTGGTGTACTGCAGTACACAGTTGTGGTCATTATCAACATACTTGACCAAATGCATAGCAGTTGCATATTGCTATTATTATCTAAATTATCAATGATATCTGCTGTTAATAGCTGACTGGGAAAATCTAATGCTGAAGATGTCTCATCTGAAGGTGCCTTCAATCCTGATATGCATGTTGGATCAAATTTGAAATCATTTATAGTTTTTGTTTTTTCCTCATTCCATATTCAATGTTGAGATTTAGATTCATTAACAGTGCTAGGCTTGGTACTGCTTGTAGCCATCATTGTCACCAAAGCTAATTTAGGAATTATTGCCTAGCATATTTTTGAACATTTCCAAAGCATGACTAGCTGTTAAACACCAAGGAGGCCTAGATTCCATTATTTCAGATAAAGTAGCAAAATTTAACACAAACTGAAGATGTTTATAAGTTATGATAGTAATGTTGTATAAAATAGTTGATGTGTGTGGCTTGTGGCGTAGAGGTTCTCCAAAATGTAGATATTAGCGGCTAGGTGGACAACAAGAGTTCGAAGATTTACAGTGTGGCCGGTGTTGCTGTCACAGAGGCCAAAAGTTTTGTCTTGGTAATTCTTCGACTTGGTTGTGGCAAACATCTTTACTTGTATACTCACGTCTACTATATAAGGTTTTACATCAATTATATACAATACTACGCATGTTAAGGTTCCATAAACTGCAGTATAGCTCCACTTTTCCCTAACTGTTCTTTCAATTTTTGCCCCATCTACTATCTATGACTGTAGGTCTGGAAAATCTTTAAAAACATTTAAAGACAACCATTCGTTAACTTTGTGTTCATGAATACTAGTAATTTGTGCGGTATGTTGTTCAGGATCTTTACGAAGCTGTAGTTTTTTTTTTATTGAAAGGAAGGGTACACCAGGAAAGACAGTGGAGTATGCATTCTTTTGTAAAGTAGGTATTTGTTGTGGAATTACATGTTCAACACCATATTCATCTGTGAATTTGTCTGAATGAATAAGTTCAGTTGACAGAAAATACTTGCTACATACCAGACTTGATTTAGTCAGTGTCCAGTCCTATCGTGGGATGCATTTAATCCACTTTTTTCTAAACTCAATATCAGAGGGAAATTTAAATAGTCACATAAAATTTGGTTGTATGATAGATTTGCAGCCATGAACACAACACTTTAGAGGCATATCTGCTGCCTTTCTTGTATAACATTATTGTGTGATATATTAATATGACAATATTAGAAGAAATAATATATACTTTCTTAAAGATACCACAACAAACCAAGATTAATCAACACACAGTATAACACTCTGTCCATGTAAGGCCGACCACGAAAACGATGGACCACCGAAATAAAAGAGGTGACAAATTCCACAAAATACTCAGCACACAAGAGGGTCACCTCCAGAAAACTCTTCTACCCCTGACGCTGAAAGGCAACAAAGGGTTTAGCGAATAGATAGTATAACACATGCCAGATCAATGGTAGACGTTTACAAAAAGGTGGCCTTTTCCCGGTCACGTGATAATTCTAGCCAACTGGTCTTCTACTGCCGATAAGTCGCAGTATGCTGATGGCCTTTTGCGTCTTTACAGATGTCCCGATGGAAGCAGGCCAGTGTAAAACTTCAAATGACTATGAAGCCCTAAACTTTTTACACACAATTGAATGTCCGGGAAGGTCTTATGGAGAAAATGCTTTGCCTATTAGCACTAACTCCCTCTTGGCTCTAGTGATTAGTTCCAAGAGAAAGGCAGCACCTTGGAAACAATAAACTTGGAAACACCAATAAACTTGGAAACAAGCAGAACAAATGTGCATGTATGTTGTGAACATTAATGATGGAAGAGGGTTAGTTCCTAAACATATCAACCATAACAAGAAAGCTAGTATTTTAGTCATATGAGGAGACATAAAAGGAACGAAAAATTTGTAATGAAAGGCATGGTGTCCAGTAACAGGAAAGGATGACGACGGACAAGAGACATCACACAGTGTTTTAACTTGTTCCTAGATGAAGCAAGTCAGCTTATCCAGAACTGTGTAGAGTTGAGAATCTGTATAGAACACTACATTCTGGAAAGAATATGTTACAAGAAACATATATATGTGTTGTTATATTCTATTCACAATGCAAAATCAAAACCACATGTTTTTTACTATAATGACTTTTAGGCAGTATAAATACATTTGGTAGGTTGCTATTGCTTTTTGTATGATCTGTATGCATAGTTGCTTCTGATGGGGATTGAACAGGATACTTTGGTCATCTGAGTTGCGCTCTATTGTATATTGGTATGTATATATAATAATAATTATATGACCTTATTTGTCTTGACGTACGGTCTGAAGCATGCCTTAACCAGATCGAGTTAATTGGGCATGAGCCATACATGTCTTCTCATGGTTAAATCTGCAGATCAATGAGTACTTTAGTTTGTTTCTGAATAAGCATCGCAAAATGTCATCACTGGACTGTTGCACCTTCGTTCTTCTGCCCTGTTCAGTATTGAATTCGCAATTACACAGGATTGTTCTTCATGTGACGCAATCTTCAGCCAGCTTTCCCTAGATGTCAGAAGCAATGATAAATGCATTAATTGATTCTTTTCATACACCTTTGTATCACAACTTTGGTCTGCCTCTTCTTCTAGCACCATGTGAGACATCTCCGTACAGTATTTGTCTTGGGATATGGTTGCTGTTCATCCTCTTTATCTCCATACCTATCAAATAGCACATATTTTCTCTGTTTGTAAATATACTCAGATTTTATTGAATATATGCTAGTGATCTTTAGCTTTCATTTTTTAGTGAAATACTCTTAAAGAACATGAACCAAATTTTGGGTACAAAATACAATATTTCAGGGTAATTTAGGGCTAAATACAGAATGATCCACCCTGAGTGATGATGAGATTTCCTCTTGACTTCCTGACCGTAGATAACAGAATCAAGGTGTGGTGAGATCAGGCATATCTTATAAGCAGTGTGGATACACTTCACCCATTACATGAAGTGATTCATTGAGACGGGAATCGGAGCATCTATGGACATGTCCGGTGTACGCTGATGAGAGCATGAAGTCATAACAGAATAATCCTTCTGGAAGTTGACAGATATGTTATCTCACATAATTATAAGCTGTAAAGTTCATCAACAGATGATAATAGTTTTCTGATTGGGAAATCGATTGTATAATGACATCTTGAATAACAAGAATACAAGCAATGGTATCTATTAATAGCATACATTGTTTGTGATAAGGCATTCAAAGTAAATGGAACACTTTTAACAGTACAGTTTTCATAATTTATATAGACTGTGTATAAATTAAATTCAGACATAAAGAACACGATGGCAAAATGTGTTTTTTTTAAAAAGTTATACAAAAAATACAATTATAAATTTTTAAAATCCATGTGACAACCTTTGCTGGTGAAATTAAGCAATAAAGTTCTCCAATCTCATTCAACCTGTGCTACATTGTACATGAATGCAATTCATGCAATGAAGCATGCTGGGAAACTGATGTTCTCAATGTTGAACCAAGATGAAGAAGTGGCATAGTAATGTTAATATTTTGTATCCAGCTGCTCCATAGTTTTCCTTGAGCTGTCAGACCAAATCTTCTACAGTTGCAGGTGCAAAACGGTATTTGACTGGGTGTCATTCTCATATGATGGCAAAATCTTCTGATTTTGTTTCATATCTTTCATGCCAAGTGCATTTTCATGTAAGGCTTAATGCTTTTCATTTTGTCTTTCCTAGTAGCATTGATGTCTTTCCATTGATATATTTCCCTGTGAAATATATATTGATATAAATTTGTGGCACAGCTAACCTGATTTATGCACCAACAATTCCCAATGTGGTTGGCTCACCAATCTCCAAGGTAATATGGCTGACTTGGCTTGTGTTTGGGGAAATTCTGAATTATTGATGAGCTAGTATTAGTGCCCTTCCTCTGATACTTAATTTTCTAAAAGGAACCAAGCATATATGTGGGACCCTTAGTGCAAAGACATCAATGTAAACATTTTGCTCAATCAGAGATCAATAGGAATAAGTTAAAAGTTCTGAAAGTCCTAAATGTATTAAACTGTGAATAGAGTGTAGAACCATCTAAGCCATGAACCTAATGATGTAATTTATATATATATATATATATATATATATATATATATATATATATATATATATATATATATATATATATATATATATATATATATATATATATATATATATATATATATATATATATACATACATACATACATACATACATACATACATATATATATATATATATATATATATATATATATATATATATGGGGGAAATTTCACTTTTTAAAAATAAAATAAGAGGTATTAATGAGCAGATAACACACTATATGAGTGTATATGCATATACACATACAAACATATCCGTCCGTAATTGATGACCATTCAGCTCAACTGGGATGATGATGTCTATGGTGTGCCCAGCTGTTACTAATGAGTCGTATGCGAGCCTGGAATTGTCTACTGCACTTCGAGCATGTCTGGAAGGAATCTGTGAGACATTGAGCCACTATTACCTATTTTTTTAGCATGATTTTGTTGCACAGCTTGTCTGAGGTTGACTGCAGCTGTTGCAACATCTTTATTCTGCAACGCCAGTAATGTATGTCTATCTTGAAGTGAGTCAGTAATATCTTAAAAGTGTCTTTAACATGCTCATTTTGTCCTCCGACCATGTGGGAGCCAGTTTGGAGTTTTCCATATAACAACTATTTTGGTAGACGATGATCTTTCAGATAGAGAGATATAAACTTGCGCTGAAGTTTGTTTAAAGTGTTGAAGAATTGCACCATTTGTCGACCACACTCTCTCTTCTTGATCCAACAGTGCTCCAGTGACAAAGTAAATCAAGATGATTGGTCTTGTACCAGAATGCAGAATGGATGACCATCGTGTTGTAAGTGTCTCACAAAACACATTGTGCTTCACAAAACTCTGCTGTTATGTGTCTTCCAGCCCATTGAACATCAGATGTTTCATCCGCACTATCATCCATAACCTGGCTTCACATGCTCTGACAGGCACATCCTGTATTTACCTCTGGGCCGGAGTCCCTTGGTTACCCTCACCTGGTGGCCAACCCGTAAGTAAGTACTAGGGTGTGGCCACTGTCACATGCTGGAAACTACTGACATACATACATACATACATACATACATACATACATACATACATACAAACTAGCTTCAAAAAGTTCCCAGTTAGTGGATTATATAGAAATAATTAACAATATAATTATCTACACATTTACTTCAAAATAGTTTCCTTCAGTAACTACACACTTTTGTCAACATGCACAGATCTGCTGGAAACATTCAAGGTACTCATTCTCTGACACCTCAAGCAGCTGTCTTGTCATATTGGTGATAATGTCATCTGGATCCCTGAATAGCTGTCCTTTCAGTGCTGATTTCAGTCGATGGAATAAAAAATAAAAAACAACCAGTGCAAGGTCGGGAGAATATGGAGGCTGTGTCAAGGTAATCAAATTGTGTGTTTTGCAAGGTATTGCTTTACCAGTAGGGATCGATGTGCTGGTGCATTGTCATTAGCATAATCCAACTGACTGTTCTCTATTTTTGTGGTTGTTTTCTTCTGATTGCATTTCATTTGCGGTATCACAATATGCTTTATTCATGTTTACTGAATCAGGGACAAAACCAACATGGCAAATCCATATATGGCAAAACAACAAATAGGTTGTTGTTAGGTCCACTAAGAGTTAAACAATGTTAGTGTCTCTGATGGTAACTTCTCAAGCAAAACACAGAATTTAATATTTGTTCCTTGTTCAATCAAGGACATTTTCAAATCTGATGATACGACTAGCACAACACACAAACATGTGTATCTTCTCTTCCTTGGTATATGTGAAGGTCATGTCCATTCATCAAGGTCATTACAAACTTCTAAACATATAATCTCCATAACATCATCTTTCATTCAAACACTAATCAACTATTCAAGGACATTTTTGAAGCTACCTCAGACATGATGCATATTTATTTATTTGTATATCATGAAAAATAGTTTTAAAACTACATTAATTACTTCAAGCACTCTGCTGCTCCTCTGTCCCCATTCACCCAATAAATTATTTGCACTTATGATCCTGATTAACATGACTAATATCAAACTGTGAATCACAACCACACAAGACAATTGTACCATAATATTTGAATAACATCAACTGCACACACATTTTCCACCCCTTTTTCCTTGTCATTCTTGTATTAATATCACAACCTCCTCAATTGTTTCTTCACAATTCTATGTCTACAAATCTCTCCATAGTACATCAATAACATAAGAAATTATCTTCTACTTTTTGTCAAAAGTGAAATACTATATACTTGTAGATGCTACATAGAAGTTAAATGTAGCATTAACAAATCTTCATGTTAATACAAGTAAATACAATTTGATAAGAAATATATATTTTGCCATATTTCAGTGCAGATGAGGATAGAACCCAGTGAGAGTATGAGTTTATCACTATTAATTCACATGCCAGGTGGAAGATATTTACTTTCAGCTCAAGATTAGTGTTATTCTGGCATTCTTTTTGATGGGAAAGTTCTCCAGAGCTTTTTTAAGTCTCAGGTGACTCTTTTAATCAATTTTGCTGTAGGGTGCAATGCCATGAGCTGGACATTCTTCTACTTGGGAGGGAACTTTACAGTGACTTGCTTGCAATCTCAATGCATACTGCAGACAAAAAGATTAATTCCCTCCCAGCAGCTTAGGTATGAGTCTTCAGAAGGCTTCATCCGTTAACCCAGCGGTTCCCAAACATTTTAAAGCCATGGCGCCCTTAAATTTCAGATTATTTTCGGCGGCGCTCTTAAGCAAATCTAGAGACCTGATAATTTTAAGTCTAAATCTTACATTTAAATGAATTCTATGCTATGCTATAGGCTTCCGCAGCGCCTCTGGAGACTCTTTATGGCTCCCCTGGGCACTGTGACGCACACTTAGGGAACCCCTGAGTTAACCTAATGCAAAACATCCTTAGTTACCTATTAATGATGATGATGTTGCTCCTTCGCAAGCAAAGATGAGCATGGCATAAAAAACAATAAACACGTGTAATAGAAAGTGATGAAAAAAAAACACACACAAAAATTAATGTTTGTCTATTTTGGTTTAGGTTTGTGGGTTCATAGATGCCAGAGGAGTCCGATTCATGCCACAAAAGTTCTGCTGCAGTAGATGCATGCTTCCAGAGGGTCCCGAGTAAGAATGTTTTCAGATCTTTCCTTTCATTTCTGTGTCTGGTAGATAGCCCGCAATGTTCTTTCTAGTTAAAATTTTATGACGCTAATGGTGATCTGAATGTGCTAAACTGTGCTATCAAGAACTGTAGTCTTCCAGAGGATGGGATCAATGCTACAGTATTTAAGGGAATTCTTTAAGTAATCCTTAGTTGCCTATTACAACTTGCATGGTAGCTAGCAGTTTTACTATTCTTTGCTCCCCTTTTGGGCAGCAGCTTTGGACGTTTGGCCAATTATGTTATATCAGAGCTTTCAGCAATCACAAAATAGTGGTAATAGTTCTGGAAATCCAGCCACAATAAATTCTAGGATATTCCTAGTAATGTTATCACTAGTGGTGGTTATGACTGGGGTAATCCTGCCATCACAACTGTATTGTAAATGTTACATATGAAATGACAATATAATAAGAAGTTTAATTTTGTTTAAATAAAAATAATAAAATAAAGCATTCATAAATAAATAAATCAAGGAGTTCAGTTTAAAAATGAAAAATATTTGATGGGAGTGCATAATTAATGAGAAAATGTAAATTGATATAAATAATGTCAGAAATACACTAAGACTACTAATTTATCTAAGTTGCACTTGCAATTTCTTATTTCCCTTGAATAGAACTCCTGAATTGTGCATGGTAATAAAATTATCTGATGTGTCAAATTGGTGACCCCTCCCAACCCTAGCATTTCCAGTGTCTGGATGTTTCCTCAATACCAGGGTTTTTTTTGGGGGTAAAAATAAGAAAGTGCAAAAGATCCACCATCTAATAGGTGTTTATATATTTAAACTGCATAAGAACCAAGCTCACACTCTGTGATCTTACTCTTTTGAACTTCTATTATCTAGAACGGGTCAGCAACCCATGGCCTCGCCCGCCTGCCCAAAGTACCTATAGCTGGTCAGGCGACAGTCCTCAATAAATTTCATAAATGCTGACACACACTGAGCTTCTAAAGATAATCAAAGTGCTTATTTCGAGTCTGGTCTAGAATGACATGATCAATGTGTCTGCACCTAAATACACATATATAAAAGTTCATTAGTTAGAAAATGTTAAAATATAAATTTTAAAACATTAACATGGGTAATTACGCTTTCATATTTGATTTTTTATTGTCCTCGATCAGCTGTGTATTTCAGCATCTTGTCCACAAACCAAAAACGGCTGCCGACCCTGATCTAGAACAATTCATCTTATTGTCCACTTCACTGTTTATTACTAGTTACTCAAGATGATGCGTAAGCCTCATAAAACAATGCAGAGAGTTCACCTTCACAGTTTTCATTTTTAGGACTCATCAATAATGAGGTGTGCATCATCACTTGTCATTATTATTACCAATTTTTCAATGAAATCCATATTAACTATTAAATTACAACGCATTACCTTTATAATTCTGTCATTAATGAAACTTTCTTAACCACCCTTTTCTCTGAGGCCACCCATCGTGATTTGTGTGAGTTACTGTCATTTGGCGATGATATGGTATCATCTCTAAAATTGTCAGGCTCAACTAACTCACTAACTGAAGTTTTGGATGTCACGGCCGAGGACTGTCTTCTTGAGACTGCTTTGACTCTTGCCAATGATGTTTCCTAAGATTGAATATGAATAAAAAATGTAGAATTACAAACATCACAATGTGGTCTACATCAAGATATCACACATAATAATGCTTATACTGTATGCTCTTGATTGTATAGCTGGTGAATATTACAAGTTCTTAGTGGCAGATTGTATAGCTGGAGAACATTACAAATTCTTACTGGCAGATTGTATAATCAAGTGCCGTCTCCGCAACAAAGGTTGGCTGCAACAGACCGCCAACACCCCATCTCTTGTCTTGGTGGTGCACTCTGCTAGAGTGTAACCTGTCCATCTTGTGATGTTACTGTCCCACTTGTATCTCTGCCTACCTATTCCTCACTTCCCCCTCGATTTTACGCTCAGGTAAGGTCTTCAACAAGGTGTCATGTCTTTTAATATGTCCAAAAGATTTTATTTGCTTGATCTTCATTTCCGTTAATAGTTCTTTCCTTATACTAAGTGTTGCCACCTCTTTGTTTGGTACATTGTATAGCTGGTGGATATTACAAGTTCTTCCTTGCAGATTGTATAGCTGATGGATATTGCAAATCTCTCTGTACTCATGATGTACCGCTTGAAACATTTAACAGTAAAGAAACATTTACAAGTAAATTTAGTACTTTAAATTGTTAGAAGCAAAGAGTAAAATGTGTACTTTTTTTCAGATATAACAGTAACATAGCACACCAGCATAGTAAAGCACACACTGAATACAGATCACAGTTTACAATAAATGCAGCAATTGCAAAAGTATACATTTTAAATTTATACTAGTTGTGTATTGGGTTATAAATAGGAATTCTAGTTCCTTTCTCCCTCTACTGAGGTATATTTTGGAATATGGTGTTAGGCCTGTACAATATCACATCTAGGAGTCAGCATCAAGCTTTCTCCCTTTACTATCCTGGTAGATCTGGTACCCATTTTCTAAGGCTTGGTCAAGGGTCAACCTAGAAGTCAGTTGAATTGGAAATTTAATTTTGATCAATTTGACTAGGAAGTCAGTGCATGCATTACATAGACACAGATATGTTTCATCTTATAGAAAGAGATAGGAAATGTAAAAGTTCAAAAGTCAGTGAATAATAAGAAACTGGACAATACAAGTCACTAGTTTTGTGCAAAACAATCTGTTTTTAAAGTGTACATTCGAACTGGATCCGGAAGACTGCACAAAACATCTGGAATTATGTGCTCAACAAAATAAAATTAAGACAATTTGATATTTCTAAACATGGAGTTTATGCACATTATGTTAATCAGTCTAGAGGTTCTTGTTAAAGTTGTCTGATCATGTCACTCCAACTATCATGCTATTCAGCCTAGAGCTGGGTGTCAAAGTTGTCTGATCATGTCACTCCAACTATCATGCTAATCAGCCTAGAGCTGGGTGTTAAAGTTGTCTGATCATGTCACTCCAACTATCATGCTATTCAGCCTAGAGCTGGGTGTTAAAGTTGTCTGATCATGTCACTCCAACTATCATGCTAATCAGCCTAGAGCTGGGTGTTAAAGTTGTCTGATCATGTCACTCCAACTATCATGCTAATCAGCCTAGAGCTGGGTGTTAAAGTTGTCTGATCATGTCACTCCAACTATCATGCTAATCAGCCTAGAACTGGGTGTCAAAGTTGTCTGATCATGTCACTCCAACTATCATGCTAATCAGCCTAGAGCTGGGTGTTAAAGTTGTCTGATCATGTCACTCCAACTATCATGCTAATCAGCCTAGAGCTGGGTGTCAAAGTTGTCTGATCATGTCACTCCAACTATCATGCTAATCAGCCTAGAGCTGGGTGTCAAAGTTTTCTGATCATGTCACTCCAACTATCATGCTAATCAGCCTAGAGCTGGGTGTCAAAGTTGTCTGATCATGTCACTCCAACTATCATGCTAATCAGCCTAGAGCTGGGTGTTAAAGTTGTCTGATCATGTCACTCCAACTATCATGCTAATCAGCCTAGAGCTGGGTGTCAAAGTTGTCTGATCATGTCACTCCAACTATCATGCTAATCAGCCTAGAGCTGGGTGTTAAAGTTTTCTGATCATGTCACTCCAACTATCATGCTAATCAGCCTAGAGCTGGGTGTCAAAGTTGTCTGATCATGTCACTCCAACTATCATGCTAATCAGCCTAGAGCTGGGTGTCAAAGTTGTCTGATCATGTCACTCCAACTATCATGCTAATCAGCCTAGAGCTGGGTGTTAAAGTTGTCTGATCATGTCACTTCAACTATCATGCTAATCAGCCTAGAGCTGGGTGTCAAAGTTGTCTGATCATGCCACTCCAACTATCATGCTAATCAGCCTAGAGCTGAGTGTCAAAGTTGTCTAATCATGCAACTCCATCTTATGATCTCATGATGTTAGTTCAGTAAATAGTTTGATGTCATTTAATCTTGACGTCTTGATTCCGATGTTTATGAATGCAAGTGTGATATTGCTGTGTCTGAAAGTCCTCTTGCTTCTGCCTTTGACTTTTCGGTATATTTAATAACCAAACTTCATGTGCCACTGAATACAGATGAGCTGGGCCAATGGTGCATATAACACAGTGACACAAAGCATTCCCATTCTCTAGACTACACCCTGCTGGACAACTAGTAGGTCCTGTTACAAGAGAGAGCATTGTCCTGGTGTTAAGTCATTTGATAATTTGTCTGCATAGGATTGCATATTGACTGTAATAGACTATTACAAGATAAAAATGATGACTAACATTTAAGACACATTTTTAATGGTAACAATGATTGAAACATTTACTAAGAGATTGGAGGT
This sequence comes from Meghimatium bilineatum, assembly GCA_034231615.1. Taxonomy (NCBI): domain Eukaryota; kingdom Metazoa; phylum Mollusca; class Gastropoda; order Stylommatophora; family Philomycidae; genus Meghimatium; species Meghimatium bilineatum. The sequence continues at coordinate 75,860,332 of CM067299.1, read as the reverse complement.
GCAGAACTTGTAGATGTCTATACCCTGAAATTTTAATTCTGAAAGCAATTTGTCCAAATGTTGCAAGCCCATAACTGAAACTGGTATTAATAAACAGAACTGCTCCTAAATCACTTTGGACACTGATGTATCCAAAAAAAATATGCAGCTAAATAGAGGTGAAGGAATCTATATAGAAGCACCAGGTGATAACATAAAATGTCATATCCATAGGCAAACATTTCATACATTTTACAGCTGAAATTTAGGTAATGAAACAGAGTCATGTTTTCTGACAGCTGCAAGCAATGGTAAATGCTAAAGACTAATGTGATGCTCCATCACAGGAACAATCAAACAAAAGCATTCAGTTAGTTATCGTTCATTCTCATAAGGTGTCCAAATAATTTTATCTGTTGTTTCTCAATGTATTCTGTGCATGGTCTTATACCGATTCTTCTGATTTCATCATTTCTCATTTTGTCTAGTTTGGTCACTCTTGTGGCTCTTCTCAGGCATTTCATCTCTCACATGTTTTAAGTTTTTTTCTGCTGGACTGCTCTGCACAAAGGAACTCAAGCAAATTGAGTCAATGTACAGAAAAGTGTCACCCAGCAAGCCTTGCAAACACAGTGAGACAGAAAGGCACCCTAGTCATCTACTGCATCTTAACACACACTCAACTGTAATGACCTTGTTTTTATGCAGAGATCAAATGCAAGGGGGCAAATTAATGAGGTTGACGACATTGCACAACTCTCCATAGCTTTAAAGCAATACTCATCACCCAAGCTGTAGTTATATGGCTCTGTGACATCATCTTACAGAGATCATCTGTGACGGCAAAGGTATGGGTTAAAATTCTACAGCAGGCAATTGTGCATCTGACCCGTTCACAAGGCAATGACAAACTACTGAAGATATTTATATTGCCTAGAAAATCAATACAGCCACACAAAAAATGAGTTAATGGCTTCATGTGGCTACAGTGGGACATGCTACCAATCATGCAAGTTATGGCATCAAACTAATTATACAACAGGTACCTAAAAAGATAAAAATTAAATGAGAGGTCCAGCCGCTTTCCTTCATCTTAAGCTTCCTCATTCCTGCTCACACAGCAGCAGCAGCTTTTTCAGAGCCCAGATTGGACTACTTATCTATCTTGAGACTAACAGGAACTGAACCATCCATTCAATGGCACCAAATCGCCTAGCAACTCTTGCACACATGTTCTTCCGTACTTGACTAACCGCATCTCCAAAAAAAAAAGATGCGATTTTGTCAAGCCATTCAAACCGTGCACTCAAGGTCACCAGAATGGACCAGTTGAGACAAGCACTACCACAACAACAACAAACATCCCGTACAGGTATTGAAATATCCTCAGTAACAACAAACACATAACATAATTCCCATTAATCTCAAGAATTTTTTAATTGACCTCTGGCTTCCTACTTAAATTTACTTGTATAAACAATTATTTGAAGCAAAATTGTGTTGTCTATATATGTTATCCATGTTTACAAGAAGACCTATTGGCCCTTGTATAACTAATACGGATATTATATGTTAAATGTCAAAATGTCCAATACCTTTTCGCATTGATCTTTTCCCTTTTATCTTTCCTGTTGTCACTATATTCTCAATGCTCCTATTCTCATTATATGCCCAATAAATGTTGACTGTCTTTTTCTTATATTATCAATAATGCATCTTTTCACATCCATCCTTCTAAGACATACTTCATTAGTAATGTTTGCTGTCCAAGGAATGCGTAACATTATTCGGATAAACCACATCTATGCTGCCTCCAATGATTTTTGTGATGTTTTATTTATTGTCCATGCTTTACTTCCATAAAGTAGCACTGGTTCAATGTAGCATTTGAGGACATGTGTTCTAGTATCCATCGATATGGACTTGTTGCATTGAATATTTTTCATTTTATGGAATGCCACGTTTGCTTGTCCTATTCTGCTTATAATTTCGGTCTTGCATTTACCATCTGAAATTAATGTTCCTAAATATTTGAAACTATTCGCCTGTTTTAAGATTTTCTCATTTAATACTATTTTGCTATTTGGTTGGATACTATTTCCTGATATTATCATTGTCTCTGTCTTTTTTATGTTTAAACTCTATAATAGATCTTGGAGATGTTCTTGGCTTTCTGCTATCAACACAGTATCATCTGCATAGCTTAGATTATTCATATTGTGTCCTATTTTAACGCCTGGTATATTCTTAATTGATCTCAAGATATTCTCATATGGCATTGATAATCAGCAAATAGCAATTCGCTGATTGTGTTATTTGATTCCTTTCAGATTCTTCTCCCTTATTATTGTGCTGTTTACTTTCGTGTTTGAGATTCTTTTGTTATTATGTCCATGCATATGTTAAAAAGTATAGGTGAGAGCACAGATCCTTGTCTTACCCCAGATTTTGTTTCAAAAGATAAATTCATTCTGTCTGTAGTTCTTACTGAGCTTTGGCAGTTTTGGTGAAGAGCTTTTATATTTGCTAATAACTGACCTTTGATTCCGCAATTTTCTAGTTTTTTGTTTTCCATAAAGTATTTCTATTGATTCTATCAAATGCTTTTTCCTGGTCTATGAAAATTGTGTTTAGTTCATCATATTGTCATGCGTTTCACTTATGTGTCTCAAGGTTATCAAGCTAAATAACAGCTAGATATTTGTCAAACTTTACATTAATACGAGGTTATCAAGCTAAATAACAGCTAGATATTTGTCAAACTTTACATTAATACGAGGTTATCAAGCTAAATAATTGATATTTGTCAAACTTTACAATAATATAAGGTTGTAAACAGGTTTTTGGTTACCAATAAAGTGTTTCTGCTAATAAATTAACAAAACCATGCTTGCAAATTGCATATTATGGGTTATAAATTCAAGTAATCATTATAAGAGCTTGTATAAAAAGCACAAATTTACTAGACAAAAATAGCATAAACTTTAGCTACAGTGATTTGTAAGTCATTGCAGTGGTGAGCCAGATTTGTGTAATAGTAAAGTGTGCTCAATTAATAATAAATTGATACATAATGTAATCAGCTAAAAAATAGGTAGCAAGAATTTCTAATTTTGAGGACAATTTTTCATCCTTTACTATGCAACTGCTCTACTATGGACACTATTATCTGTTGAAAAGCACTGAGCACTTATGGTTACATCAGGTGTGTAGTGGGAGATTCTCTATTAGTGGGAGATGTCTATTAGTTTTCATCTGAACTGTCTCTTGTACAATAATTATAACCAATTTATACTGTATGTGAAATAACCTGTAGAAACAAGTCTTCAAACTGAATGTTTTTGCCAAAACACTTTGTTCTAAATAAAAATATGTGCAAAAGCTACTACACATGCAGTTATTACATCAGTTAATAATTATAATAACAGAAAGAATAGAAACATCAGTCTATAATAACAGAAACTACAAGCAGCATGCAATGGCAATAATGTAGCAAAACAGCAATGATGTATAGACTGATAAGAGAACCTCAAGGCTGATATACAGTGAAATCCCTCTATATTTCATCCATTTATAATAAAATCCTCAATTACTGTTATTGTTTATTGTCTATACTGTATATAGCAAATGTCTATTATTGCATACCGGTAAAAAATTTCTTTGGTCTAGATCAAATTGTTATAAGGGGACAAAATAAAATTAAGTGATGGAAATAATGTAGAAACAATAACAATAAGTTAATAAGAAAAACTAAAAGAATGATGTGATGTAAACAATTTAAGGTGTTTAAAATCATAGAGGATGGACTTTGGGCTCAGTTTTTCCCTTATGTACTCTGTCCCATTAGCAGAGCAGCAAATAACCAGCCAAGATTATCACTCAAGATTATGTTACTTTGTAACCAGTGATAATCTCTGTATGTTTAATTCCCAGGAAATAAAAGCAATAGAGCTCTTGTATCCTGTGTAATTAGCAGCTTTCTACAGTTTTATTTCATACCCAGATGACTCCAACTCTCAGAAATGTGTGATGCTTTGAGAAGCCTCCTACTCAGAGTGGGTAGAAACATAATTGTATAGATGATGTGTTGTGGGACTTCAGCATGAGGAAAGTCTCATAATATAAGCACTACATTAACCTTTAGCACCCTCCTGGCGACACATTTAGCCTGAATTTTTGAATTCTGAAGGCAAAATCAGTCCGCCAGCGCATGGAACATGATTCCCCCCAAAAATGCCAGAGTTGTAATTTTTTTGAATAAATTTTATGGCAACTCAAGTAGATATATTATTTAACTTCCTGTTTCTGTTATAATGGCATCAGGAGATGTGTGATTATGATTTTGAAATCCGAACAAACTATAGCCATCAGCATAGAGGAGAAGCGACATGACAGTAAATCCGGTTTTATATACTTATATTTTATCGTATATTCAGTGAAATCATTATTGATTGTGACTCGAAAGTGGAAATCTTGAGAGGTAAGCTCTTCAAATAGATTAAATAAAATAGACCACGAGGTTTTCATTATGTAAAATATATAATATTCAACAGATTTGGAGCAATCAAAAATACAATAGCTCTACATCTAGATAGGTCTAAATCTGACTTTTATCACGTTCTCACACATCGTATCACACACACACAAACAAAACTTAAACCAATATATGCAGAATTCAATACTTTATTCATATGTGCAAATATTATTTAAATATCTCTAACAACAAAAAAGTTATCATGATTTCAAAACAGCCACCAACGATTATGTAACATTTCCAAAACTAATTTAGTGGCAGTCAGCGGCAGGAGAGAAATTACATAATTGTAAACATAGGGTGCTAAAGGTTAACTCATCCTGCTTTGTGGCACATGGTACAGACAACAACTATGATGGCTTAGGTACCATGTTCACAACCTTATGTAAGCTATTGTACATCCAGACTGTTCAGAAAGCATTGGCAGACTACTGAATGTATTTATATTGTCTAGAAAATCACTACAGCCAAAAATTTGCTGGGTTGATAGTTAAATACTGAATATAACATGATACCAATTTTCATTTACTAGGATTTTGCTGTTATGGTTTGTTCTGCCAGGCCACTGGTCAAACCTCCAGCATGCAGAGTAATAGCCCTTAAGTTCCTAAAAAAAACACAGGATAATCCAGATGAAATTTGCTGATGGGCAACTTCTAGCAATTGCTGTAGAAATAACTTCATTTATCTACAAACCACTTTATCCAATGCACAAATGACATGAGCAGTAGTGTTTCTTCATAAAATGCACCAATGATGCCACACAGTTCCACAATATATTCCCACAATTCATGGGATGTAGTGTCACCAGTAATGTAAATGTATGCACAGCAACTTTATGGACACCTTGTTTATTTCTTTACAAATTCAACATAATTTGAAATAATGTTTAATATACTTTTAGGGTGTGTGTGTTCATTCTTAAACTCTCACTGAGTTTCCCTTGCAGAAGAATGATGCCCCCAGGTTTTTTTAGCAGGATGTATTACACAGAATTGAAATGCATTATGCTGTCATTTTATTTGCACTAGTGGGCAGAGACACATAAAACTACATTGTGTTTTCTTAAATACTTAATATATAATTTTGAATTCTAGAGAGGTTGCTTCATGAGTGTTTATGACACAAAACATTCACTGTCTATTAGTAATTGCAAGACTTTAACAACATGCAGAGTTAGCACTTCTATTGAAAGCACATTGTTAGTTATGAGGAGAACATGCTATTAGCTGCTTGGAGCACTTACAACAATAGCCACTGGATCTTGGCTACCAGGTACTGGTCTCCGTCCTCTAGTCTGGTTACCATCTTGTGAGTTTACTTTATTAGGAGGTGGAACAGTAGGAGGAGGAGGTGGACGGTTTTTCTTTAAACTACGTGTGGGTCTAGGTTGCCAGGTGTTGTCATGTATGTCATCTATAGACTTAGATGTAGATGAGACTCCTGGAGCAGGTCTGGATGAGGCACTAATTTTGTTAACATTTTTCTCAGATGTGGAAGAAAGAGACTCCATGCTCTCAAAGGGATTACCTGAGTAATCATCAAACTCACCCTTGACTTCAGCATCTGAAATACTTGATACAATTCTTGCACTAGCAGCTACATCTTCCTTATCTGCACTGTTTTCTTTGTGTAAATTTGTTTTCTTGGAATTTACTTTTATTCTCAAAGGAACTGCCTTAGCACTATTTACATTGCGATGTTTTGAAGGATTCTCTATGAAACTGTTATTGATGTGAACATCCTGTGAGGTTGATTGAGGGTAGAAATCAACCAGTGTCTCATTGTTTTCCAAAAGTACAGATGTACGAGGTTTCGGTATTGGGGCAGGTGAGAAAGATCGTGGCCGAGCTGCTGGTCTTATCAGAGAATTGTTTTTTGAAGTTCTACTAGCAGGTAACGGTGCAACCTTTTTGGGCTCCTCATGAAAGGATGTTTTGGATCTGTGTGACAGTGGTGGGGAAGGCGAATGTGAAGGTGGAGATGAATCTCTAAGGAGGGGTGAGGGTGATCTTGGATGGGGTATAGCCTCCTGTCCAATGCAAATAAAAGAAACAGTATAATAGGATGAAAGTAGATACATAATATGACATAGAAAGAAGATGTAGTAGACTAAAAGGAGATACAGAGAATGATTAAGCCGAAATGCAGAGAATGACACCAAAGAGACCAAAGAACTATCTATTGTCTTTTCTGTTTTTGATGTAAGGCATCAAAGGATTGAATGACGATCAGTTTTCGGGCTATAGCATATTTGGTCACTTAGTATGCAGTAATATTGTGACATCTCAGAATGTTGGTAACTCATTCAATCCACCTTCTTCTTGGTATTTCTCTGTATCTTGTTGTTTCCATTTTTATGTTGTATGCTCTTGTCGATGGCTAAAATAAAGCTAGACATTACTTCTATTTTTTCTATGTTAATTTTCATTTGATTGAGGCAACTTTCGTTGAGTAGGTTTATGTGATCTTACACCTCTTCAGATGAAAGAGCTACACAGGGTTAAAGGAAATGCTGGGAACTGCTGACAGGAATCGGGGAAAACATAGGGTGTGAGTAGATGAATAGAACAACATAGGTTGAAAGGATGTGAAGAGATGCAGAAAATAATGCAGGCTGAAAGAAGATGCAGCAAGTGACATACACAGAGACATGGTTAATGACATTGAAAAATAGGATGCATATAACTACATAGGAGTTAAAGGAGAAGCAGGGACAACATACTGAGAGGAAATGTCGAAAACATATGCTATGGGGTGAGGAAGACAAACTGATAGCAGGTGCACAGAAAAACAGGTTGGAAGGAGATGCAGATAATTACTTAGTTAATAGGAGATCCTGAGAAAGAAAATCACACTAATTTCAACTCAAATGAACTACATTCACAGAACACAAAATGTGATGTTTTCCTCTGTCAAATTCTAATGAAGAAATAGAAATGCATATAAGGAATGGATATAAGGACAATCAACAGTATTAGATACTAGTCAAGTACACAACTTTCTGTAACAAATTGTTTTAAATAAAAAGACAAATACTGACTAGGCTAGTACCTGTACATAAATGTATGTAACATTTTGTTTCACATGGTTGCTATTTAATTTTGTTTAAATCCCCAAGAATTACAAGCAAGATAACTATTGTATCCTCTTGTGTAATTAGAGCTTTCTTCAGTTTTATTTCATGCCCAGAAAGCCTCTCTCAGGAGTGTGAGAGAAGAAGCACCCTACTCAGAGACAGTGTAAAAACATTATTGTACAGATACAGAGTTGTAGAGCTTCCACAAGAGAAAATTCTCACTCTATGGTAGTGTCATATACTAGGGATTTTCCATGGATGATGATTGATCTGGTGGAAACTTGACTTTATGTTGCAATATGTTTCACATGATGAAATTCTCACTACTTGACAACTGGGAGAAACTGCCAAAAGATAGCATCACATTGAAGGCTGTATGGTCGTGCTAAAACATTTCAGAAGTCAATATTATGCAACGCTGAAGAACAACGTCTCAGTCACAAGGAGTAGCTGTCCAATGATGTAATATTCCCATGTTTCTTCTGCAACAAATAAAGTGATCGTGGATTGGCAGATTTAGCCACAAAAAGGCATGTTCAGCTTGTGCCTGTTTAGCTACAACTCATAATTCAGATAATCTATCAAGAGGATTAAGACCATATAATGATATTAAGTATGATGACCCATCAACCAGTGTGCATGTGTGTGTACATATATGTTCTTCATTTAATGATTTGTATGATCTACAGCAGATGTGCTAAAAATACAGCCTACGATCAATTCAGCATGCCAAGACATTTTTACTGGCCCTTCAGGCTTATTTAAATGTATTCATTGGCATTTTTAGTCATAATAACCTCTCCACTAACCTAAATTATTAAAATATCACATATCTTTTCTCTCTTATCTTCTATATCTTTTACCTTCAATTTGTTATGTAGTTGTTTTTTTACTGTTCATGATTCACTCTCATATAGCAAAAATGGTTTCTCGACTGATTCTTCCATCTGCAGGTATCAAACTACTCAAGTATATAAAGTTATTTTGATATTGGTGCTAATACAGAAATATATAGGTTTTTCTTTTCTGGTTATGACTTTGGTTTCCATATATATATATATATATATATATATATATATATATATATATATATATATATATATATATTTTGGCATGGTGTGTGTGAGTGTGTGCGTGCATGCCTGATGCAAACTTGATTGCAGTTTGTTTGGGTTTTTTTTTATTACATCATTATTAGAATAGCGGTAGTGATATAGTGGTAGATGCTGGATATGGCATAATTCTAACAACATGCATCAGGAGTGGAAAGTGGGTCATGACTACAATTGAAAGTACAATATATTATACTGTAAATGAAAGAGTTTCATATTTACAATATGATTCTAATTCCTTTGATGAATACAACACTGTACAAATACTTGTGAGGACGTGTTAAAAATTGTGTTCTCTGACAGCAATCTTCACTACTAATAACTACACAGGAAGAAATATTTCCTTTATAAGTCAAAAGGAAACACAAAAGTGATTACATGGGGTGAAGAAGTACAAATACCATTAAGCTATAATATTTGGAACTGTTAAAGAAATGATAATGACAGTTAAAATAAATAAGGATAAGCAACTTGTTTTCCTGCATATGTATCTCTCATGAGATAATTGAACAAAAAAATAACTGAAGGAATGAAGCGAAGCACAGAGGGACAATAATTAAGGAACTAAAATATAATGAAAATATTCTACAAATTACCATTTATAAAATAAAAATTGCAAGGAGAAATGTCTACTGCCCTCAGTGGCCTAAGAAGCATTGACAATTGATCACAACCTTGTACATATTTCACAGTTAACAGACAAAAACTACACTTTATAGGAAGACTGTTGTCCCTTAAATATTACAAGCAATATTTAAAATGGAATCACCATCAATACACTTGAGGTGTCTCATAGGTTCCTAACCTCTTTCAGCTGAAAGTGCCTGAATCAGAGCACTGAAACAGTAACTCTAGCAATTATTCTGTATTCTCCACCTACCCAAGTATCAATTTTAATATCCTCTGTTGCTGAAATCAAGCTCACTACTTCTGAGCTATGTAAACAACTCCAATATACATTATAAAAAATTGCATTAAGTGATTCAGCCTGATGCAACTCATATGAGTCATTAATGATTATGTCTTGAGACCGAAGATACTCCATTGTCTTGCAGTTTGTGCCATTTATTTTGTCCTTTTTGGTATTTATATCAACATAAGGATGGTTTCAATCGAGTGTAATATGTCCACATTACTTCTTGCATGATTTTGATGTGTATTGATATCAATTTTGTAAGTTATTGATAAGTTTTGAACATGGAGGTATGTGGCATCAGTTTTTCTTATATTCTGTATATATATTTTCGAGTGCACTTATTTTCGTAAAAAAATAACTATTTTATTTACTTTGGTTGCATTTATTATTGAAATCCAACCTGGAAACTGCTATTTAGCATGGTGTTTGCAAATTTATGCTATTTGTAAGAGAAATCTTCCACATTCTTGTCTGACATTTCTAGACCTAATCTCATGGGTCGATGATGGAATTTGTTCTAAATAACAAATTTTTGAAACACTATGCATATATGCTATACATTTTTGTGTTAATAATTTGATTATCTACAAAACTAATACAGTTTGAGTGGAAGTTATTGATTTGGAAGTTTTATACGGTCAAATATCATGTCCGAAATAATATTTATTAGTCATTTACACATTTTATTTTCTTGTTAAATTAAATTTGTATATTTTAACATTTTTTTTTCAAAATGAACCTGTGATAATCACATTCTCTGTCCATTTATGTTTCAAAATATATATATATTACATTATAATGAAGTATATTTAGAAGTACTATTTCTTGTTCCTGTATGCATGCGAGAAAAAAAAAATTTATTCTGTTCCAAAGCTAAATATACTCCAGGCAGAATCAGTTAATGCTTTATGAGATGTTTAGGTTTCCACTTTTGAATAAGCAAAGTATTACATATTGATTTAACCAATTGACTTTACTATTAAATATACTGTCCATCACCACAACAAAGCTGAGATTAGCACTTTAAGAAAATGTAGTGAGACAGTCTCACAGTAAGGACGTTCATGTTACACTGGATATGCTACTGAACATATAAGTGGGGCCTAAGAATTTAACAATATTTGCAAAGTAATATTGCATAGGGGGTGCAAAGGGAACCCAATTCTCTCGGTAGACCCAGGGTTAGCATATAACCAATATCCCAAATGTACCTCCTCGTGGTGCACCCTGGCAACAGAAATACAGCGGCTCATGCTGATTCTGGCTAAATAATTTGGGGATCGTGTCTGAGAATGTTGAGGTAGCAGATGGAAAGAGATTTGACTGCATAAGAGACAGACAATATCTCTGACACCATCACGCACCAACATATGCAGCAGCACTGTCAATGCACAGTGACGTTAGTCAGTCCAGTCCGAACATTACAGCGGCAGCCAATGAGAAAGGCACAAAAAGGTAGATTCATGTCGAGAGACTAAAAGATTTCATACTGAGTACAATGAAAGGGCAGAACAGCGGTAGAGAGCAGCGCCAACTGCAAAAAAGAAAGTGAAAATATTCCAAGGAAATCGGAACTACAAGCTCCGTTAGCTCGAGACAAGCTTCTAGGTACCGGTGCTCCTTATGGGCAGATACCCAGACCCAATCATGGGTGCCCGGCAAAGCAAGAAGACCTGGCCTAACTCTAATGTCAAGCCTTCCTATACCGGAAACATGCTCGCAAAGAGAAAGGATTCCGTACCCGATGGGCTCAGGCACAAAAGGAACAAAGATGACAGCCCTGGCCCAACTCTACTGTCAAGCTTTCCTATACCGAAAATACACTTGCAGAGTGGAAGGGTTCAGTACCCAATGGACTCAGGCACTATTGCGACAAGGTCGCTCAGCTTTAGAACGCCTTGCTCTCAAAACGCATGGTGTGAGACTCGAACTTGGGCGGGGGGGTTCACGATATCAGTGAACGACACCTCAGCTAAGAAGGCGAAAGAGCCAGAGTTCAACTCTTCTGTTGAGGTCTTCCTCATACGAAACCAGGCTCGTGGATAAGAAACGGTTCAGTACCCGATGGGCACAGGCACAGTACGTCCAATTACACTAGGTAAGTTCATAGATGGTGGAACACCTCGTGCGAGATAGATGTGAACGACAATAGTCTCTGCGAAGAGTCACTACACACCAGCGTGCCCGGCGACAGATATTCAGGCTATCATGGGCCAGGGAAGTCTACTACCCGAATTAAAGGCATGATGAAATCGGATGTGCTGGACCTCGGAGTGGTCAACTAAGGTGCAAATAACACAGTTTTACTGTAGAACTTGCAGCACAACGTACTTCACGTTCCTCGGTGGAAAGTGAAAAATAATTGAAAAGTATAAAGTGAAAAATAAAATGAAGAAAAATCTTTATAATTAAAAGAAAATACAAACTCAGGTGAGTGAACTCATTACCATCCGGTGGAAATCACATGATATATTTGTTGTGGCTATATGAGAGAGAACACAGAAGAAAATATAGCATAGAAGCTGTGCTTAAATTGGTGATTTCTCTGGCACAGTAGGGATAAGCCATTTTCTTTGTGCTCAAGAGGTTGTGGGTTCGAATACAGCTAGATGCAACTTGTTTATAAAGGTAATTTTTTGGGGAGATCAATGGGGATTAACATTTTAAGCAACAGAATGATGTGCTATGGTGGTACTCTCAGTAGGAACATGCTGCTTCATTGAGAGGGATGGAGTACATATGAGGCAACCAGAGCACAATTATGTCAATCCTCTACGACATTCCAGCATTTTTTCCCATCATTTATGCTTCTATTATTAGTATTATAAATATTTTAATGTGGTTTGTTTTCTCTAGTAATGATGTACAGCCAAACTATTCTTAAGCAATATATTTTATGCTGTCTCCCCATCAGTTTATTTTAAAGCTATATTATAAATTTTACTACAATAACTATATGACTGCAGACAACTGAATACTGATGGTGATTGACAAATATTAGGATAAATTTACAGAGGTACACCATCTTCTGTTTGTTCTCAAACTCCTGTAGATTAGAGAGATGTAGTCCAGAGAATGAATTCTCTCGTGTCATGGTTTACAGCTTGTCTGTGATAAATGGATTTATTGGTCCGACATATCTGATTCTAGCATAGTTTCTGGGTCACTTTAACCCTCTATGGAATGAGACAGTCAACCCCACCCCACATATCTCCTTATCCATCTATTTAATGCTAGCAAGTAACAACTTTGCTATTCTTTCAGGTCCTGACAACTCACATATGAAGTACATCATTGTGTACTATGCTTGCTGAAACAGGAGATCTTTGATAAAAAAAACAATTTTATCCATTTCACTGCTGACTCTCCGCTAACCTACAATATGAAACTATGCTGTATATTTTTTCTTATCCTCTTTATCTTTTCCCTTAAATTTGTTATGTAGATAAATAAATGTAATTTTTTTCTATTAGCACAGGCTTTCTTTTAGTATCAACTCCATCTGTACCTACTCATTTTTCAAGCACTCCATGGAGTTTTTTTCCATATATGTGTAGCCTCTAGCTTCCTATTAATTTGTCTTTTATTGACCACGATATGATTCACTTTTTTATTTCTATATTTCACTGAAAGAAATTTTTTCACAGGATGTTTTTCATTTTATAAAATGCTGTTTTTGTATTTCTTATGTACCTTACCTATATGAAGTTATGAAGGTTACTAGGTAGTAATTGATGAACATGTTACAATATTAGGTCATTCATTAAAGGTAAAGGTAGGCCCCATGGCAGCAACTATTAGGTGTGGTGATCAGTTCTCTTCCTTGCTGTCTTTACCTCCCCTAATTCGTGTGTCAAGTCATTCACTATGATGCTACAAATCAGGGTTGCCATATAGTTGAAGTTTATAGTCAAATTCTGGTAACCATGCTGCAAACTGAGAAGTAAAAGGTAGGGTTGTGTGTACACTTCTTGGAGATAGCCACCATTTATCCTTTTGATATTTAGCCAAGTCCTTTGTTCCTCCCTTTATTACAGTGCTATCAGGCATTGCAACTTTTCTTTACTTTTCAGCAATCAAGACAATATTGTTAGAATATCTCAGATTGTTATGCTATGTTCCAGGAATATTGTATATGCACCACATAATCATGTTGCTGGACAAAGAAAACCATCAGGTGATTGACATATGAATACCAAAGGGTAGTCAAAAATTTGATGAAAAATCTTGATAATTAAAAGAAAATACAAACACAGGCGAGTGAACTCATTACCATCTGAAATATGAACATATTCTGTAATTTTTGTGACCATATCTAATATATACTATGTTGACTGTATTTCTACATCTGCCTAATTATTTTACTTTACTCACTGTTACTATGTAGTTTCATGGCTTTGCATCTTGTATTCTGATTTCTCCACAGCTGTTATACAGTGCACTAAAGAAACCATTAAATATGTTGAAAAAATGTATCATTATAAAAACTAAGAAATAAACAAATTACAAGAACTAACCTGAGAAATATTTGCTGTTTTGGTTTGTGTAGATGGTAAAAAAACATCACTGCTCTGACTAGCATTTCTATGTCGGCTCTCCCCCATATCAATGCTCCTATTATGGTTAGAGTTTTGATGTGCTGTTTTCCTCTGCATCCTGAGATCAGACTGGATGGGAAAGGAATTTTTTATGGGATGATCTTGTTCACCATTAAAAGAATCATCCACCAATTCAGTATGCCCTTGCCTACCGTAGCCACTACTGTTATTGACTGAATAGCGAGGTTTGCGGTCAACGCTCAATGAATCTGGAGAATCCTGATCTAGAGATGTTCTTGAGCTTCTGTTGTCACGAGCACTTCCAACACTTGTTTTATGTGGCACACTCTCATACCTAGAAATGGTACAGAAATCATGTGTCATATGCATTTGAAAAACATGCATATTTAGGTAAGAATGACTTAATTTTATGTACTTTAGTTAACAAATTTGATGTAACAGCTCTCTATTGTAGGCTATGATGACAACACTCTCAGACTTTTGTTGCATCTTTCTGGTGTGTGGCAGATGTGTCTGAAACGTCTATTTCTTATATAATTTCCTGTCACATAATTTCCTATAATTTGGGACACGTATGGTCACAATTTGATATTTGTGTATTTATTATTTATTTTTTTTCGATAGCACATTTTCTCAATGCCTACAATTTTCTGTTTCTCAGTGATGTGAGCACATTTGCTGGAGTTGCTGCACAATTTCACAAGGTTGAGGTAGAGTAATTCCTGGTAAACACAACAGATGATCACCAATAATTTGTTTATAGTAGTGAGAATTCAAAGAGCAATCACAAGACAAAGAAATTATGAAAAAAAGTTACAAAATAGTTTAACAAGACGAAACAGAAATCTTCATATTTTATATATCCAAAATATCTCAATCAATCAATCACCATGCCAAGTGGTTTAGGTGATCATGTTGTTCCACAACTCTCTATCTCTTAGTGTTGTTACGCATGTGGTTGCATCTGTGGGTCTCACCAATAGCCCACTAGGAAAACCACCCGTGCAACAGAAAACTTTAGTAGATGAAATGCTGTTATATTGAGGTTATCTTCTTATAGAAGCTTCATGGCACATCATCTATACAATTATTATGCTGTTATTTTGATGTTGAAATGTGTTTCATGTTTACTTGAATATATGTATGCACCCTCTGTGGTTGGGAGGGAGCCAGAGATGTACTGTGCAGCACTGGGGAGGAGGAAACTGACAGGACAGTTTTTTCCTATGACTGAGACCCATCATTGAGGCACAGTGACTCAGGACGTGACAATCCTTTTGACTTGAACATTTGGTTGCATGCCTGGAGCAATAGAGAAGTTCGGCATAACCAGTAGTCAATTGGTGGCGGGGAATGAGCACAGTGAACCCTATCTTGGCTGCAGTGGCCCAGAGCAGTGCATAGGTTGAAAATTACCTTCCTGGAGGTGTGATAGTTATTATCTGGCTCTGGCCCGGGGTGGGCCGAAAATCCACAGACTTCCCAGCAATTTAATGCCATTTAATGGTATTGGGTCAAAGGGCATGAGCCCATGGACCACTGGATCAGCAACCAACCAAACAACCTTAGTGTTCTTAATAAGTTCAGTTGGTGACATTTTTTGTGTCACAGTGGCAACCCATCCAGAAATTTCTCTTTTTGTCTTCCTGTCTCTTCTACCCTTGATCTTTCCGGTGGTTACTAAATGTTAAAGTTTTGCTTTCTCATCACATGCCCTAAAAATCTTGACTGCCTGCTTAAAATTTTTTCTAGATTTTGTCAATTTACTCCAGCATATCTGAGGACTTCTACATTAGTTTTCTTGGCCATGGAATTTTCATCATTCTTCTCAGAAACCACATTCAGTAACCTTCAGCACACCTTGAGCTTTGTTTAATGTCCATTCTTCACATCCATAAAGAAGAATTGAATCAATATAATATCCTAGCATTTGAATTTACATATGCATCTAGGCTATTCATCTAAGACAACTTAAAACTGATAGAAAACTATGTTCGCCTGCATCTGAATAGCAGAACTAGAATGGAATTAGACCAGAAGAATTACAGCTTTAGTCAACCTCTACACCAAAAATGGCGGAGAGTTCTACAACAGACTAATCACGACTACTCACCATTTTGAAAATTCCTATTCCACTCCTACACTTGCTAGATTTTATTGATAGCCATGAACCATCATGCTATACCTTTATTAGTCAATTAATTTCCAATAAATAGCCAATAAAAGTTTGTTTAGTCCATATTATATTAGTTTGGATATGAAACAACATATATACAACAGGAATAGGTATTTAGGAGGATTTTATCAATGTTGCCACACATTGCTCAAATATTAGGCACATCAAGAAATTATATTTGTGATTTTTTTATATGGTGTTTTGAGATTTTTCCCCCACTTTTCAAATTCACAAATTGTTCACAACTGTCATATCATACATGCAATAACAACAAAATCATTATTATTGTCATTATTCACTCCTTTATTTACATGTGCAAAAATTATTTTGATATCTTTACCAAAATAGATGCCAGACCCAGGGGGGAAATTGCATAGTTTTAATTCAGGGTCCTAAAGGTTAAACATGCCCTTGGTTGTGGAATGTCAACACGGCAAGAGTCCTGAAGAGTTCAGAACAACCATAAAGACTACATTCTGGAAATATATCACCTGAAGAAGTGTACGCACTGCAGCACAACTTACCCATTGTTCTTTGTGTAATCAGAAGTCCTTGACCTGTATTCTTTACGTGATCTTGAGGTTTCAGGGACAAAGCTGATCACAAAAATATATGTTATGTTAGATCAAGATTCAAAGTAATAAAATAATTTTGAGTCAAAAAAATTAGTCAAAATTACCAAAACTGGTGGCATAAGGAAAAACTCTAATAAAATGGTGATGTAAGAACTAGGTTCTGTCCTAGTAGATGCCAATACGTCGTTCAGATTTTTAATCCCACTTTTTAGATAGTCACTGCGAATGACAATTCACTGAAATTTGATGCTACATACAATAACAAACATTGCTGCTGCTAACTCAAACATGGCGGTTTGAGTCTCCCCAGGAATAAACATCGGTTGTATTTCTACAAAGCAGAAAAAGTACTACCTGTTGATAATATCTGAACTCTGCATTCCTTCTGCGTGCTACATACAGGGGTGGGGGGGGGGCTCTCTCAGTGTATAGCGCGCAGGAATAATGAGGTCACAATACAAATGATTGCCACTTTTCTACATGTTAGGGAACACAATGAAAATAATGGCGCTCTGCACATTGCACGAGTGTTGGGTAGAATGGAATGGAGATACAATACACACCGTGTTATATCTCTAAAGCATCTTAAAAGTTATTATGCAGAATTTATGTGGGCATTTAGGACAACAACCATAGACACCACATTTCACGCTACTCTCGTTTTTATGCAAGAGTACTTGTCTCAATAAAACCTGTTGCCTTATTTCTAATTGTGTCCCTCGTATAATGTTTTCAGTCCATGTGTAACCTAGTTAAGGATAAACTTCATTCCTCTGTTTGTTCCATTTAATATTGTTGGTTCTCTACTAGGACAGTACCTAAAACTATTATAAAAATGAAAAGAAATGATGAATTTTTAAAATAAATGAAAAATTATTAAACTCAGTGAATAAGGAGAGAAAATTATCAAACAGGCGGAACAATGCAGAAGGCATAAAATTTGGAGCAAAAGCATGCATTTTTTAGAAATATAATTGTGAATAATTATAAAAACTAATAATAAAAGTGCAAGTGAGATGAGAAAATACAGCTATTTCAATATAAATTTTTGTTATTTCATACTCATGATTATTGGTCATGATGAATACAATGATCATTCATACTCATACTCATTTCAACACCATTTTCTTACCAACATTGTGTTATCAGTGTCAAACTTGGACATTAGATTCTAGAACAATACATAAGATTAACACCACTGAAATGAAATGTGTGAGACGTATGATTGGAGTTAACTTGAGAGACAAAATCAGGAATGAAGCACTAAGGAAACAATTAGGGATCAAGCAAACAATAGAATACATACAGAAACAACAAGTTAAATGGTACGGCCACATAACCAGACAGAAAGAGCAAAGTATTATCCAAAAAACACTTAACAAATGATACGAAAACAGGAGACCTAATGGACGCCCTCGTAAAAGGTGGATAGATAGTGTATTAGAGACACTCTGAAATATAACAGCAGAGGAGGCAAATAGAAGGGCAAAAGACCGTACACTCACTCTCCCCTCAACACCGAAAGGTACATGAGGACAGAAAGAAGAAGTAGAAGAAGAAGATTATTGGATTTGTACTTATGTTTTTAGATTTATGGATAAAAAAATATGTTGTCCATGCTGTATTAAAATTATACATTCTGAATTAAAACTTTACATTTAACTAAGTATATTTTAAAGGCAGCCAAATAGGAATACGGTGAGCCTGTTTTTTTTCTAAACTCGTCTCCTAACTTAGTATCCCCTTGTATACAACAAAAATTATTATTGGTTTAAATTACAAATACACTTTGCTAGAAAAATATGCAAAATTAAAAGGTAAAAGTTTAGTGATGTAAATAAAAAGCTGCAAGCATAAAAAAAGTACACTGAAGTAACACATTCTGTAGGTAAATACAGTGCACAGAAAAATAATAATTTATTGGTCGGCATCTGTGACTGTCAACAGTGACACATCAGAAAAAAGGTCAAGCAAGTTTGACCATGGTTCAACCTCATAAGTATGAGGTTGGCGACCAGGGTGTACTATGGGAACCAGTTCTCTTGTACAGCTGTCTACTAGAAATACGATTACAGAAGTCCACCATTCGGTGGAAATGGTAAAAACACTTAACGTAATAGTTACTCCTGTTGAAGTTGGAATTATCAAGACACTGGTGCAAATAAAACATATTTCTGTTCTATGGACGACATTCTGTAGGACATTGTCCTGTACAAGAGAAATCAAGTGGCAGTTTCAGAATGAATGCCTCAGAACAGTTATTGAAGAAAAGTAGAATGTGAACAAAAACAGATGTGGATTAAAACAATGTAGGTATTTAAAAAATAAAAAAATATTGCAAGGCAAAATTACAAGCGCAAAAATGTGATTTATCATATTAAAATGGAAAGCAAAAATTTAAGTAGCACAGTAAAATAATAAAGTCAAAATTAAAATATGAATCGGTAAACATAGATTAAAAAATGATGTGCAAGTGATGAAACCTCTACCTTTCAATGTGTGTATTTTCATTTTCTTCTATATCACAGTCAGTAGTAACAGAAAGGTCTGCACGCAAATTCTGTGTGACGATACCAGATTCTGATTCACTGGTACTAACATTCTCACTGCAAGCAAGGAAGCCATATGAAGTGTGTGATAAAATAATGGCCAACAGCTACACAAGACACTTAAATGACAATAATTACTCTAGAAAAATAGGAGATGGGAAAAACATATTGTTTTTAGCTGAATAGATTTACAAATGTTACCACACTTGTTTAGAAACTGAACGTATCAGCTAGAAAAAAATACTTAATTTATTTCTGTAATTTCCTATCTCCTGCCATGGTGGTATTGTTGATTGTTCATCTCTTAATGTTTTCTTCCCAACTTTTATTATTGTCTTCCCCTTGGCAACAACTTTTCCTGAGTAATGTATGGAATAGATTGAAGTTGTTTTCACTCCATTTTGTCATATGGAAAAATGCTGTTATTTCCATGTTTTTCCTTGATATATGGTCGGTCATATTGAGGGTAATATTGTCAGCATTACAACAAACCATCTGTACTTTCCTGTATTTTTTCTTGTATCCATTTTCTGATGCATGGTCAACCATCAAATAGTATGTATTCTTGTTCAACCATATTTCATATTATAGATTTCAGGGAATTGTTAGCAGTGCATTCTTCAAAATATTTAATTTATCATTTAGATTTATCTAAATAATAATACTAATTTTACAGAACTTCTTTATTTATTTTTGTGCCCTGTCAACTTCTATACTGTCAATTCTATCTTAAAATCATAACTTAAAGCACTAATTTGTCTAGTTGTTCAGTTCATTGTCTATTATTCAGTATCAGTGAATGAATTTATTACATTTCATTCAAATTATTTGCTTGACTCTTAAAGCATGTTTAAATGAATGTGCCCATGCTGTGTCACTTATGCCAGCACGCTTTAGCGAGAAAACATAATAATAGATGTAGTAAATGCACATCGATAAACAAATGATAATTCTCTTCTAATGCTTAGTGTACTGTGCAGGCAGTCAACAGCATGGAAGTGTGCAGTTTCTCACAGCCAAAGCATGTGAACCAACCAACATTCGTCGAAGAATGCAGGCAATGTATGGTGAAGAAAATATGTTTTGAAGACAACAGTGAAGGATTGGGCAAGAATTTTTCAAGAAAGGGCAACATGTAACAAGTGATCTTCCACAGCTCTGTCAGGCATGTGTTGTTGTGACAGAAGACAAGACTTTCGCAACATGTGGGCAAGCATTGTCATGCAACAGCATGACCATTGTCATGCAACAGCATGACACTGCATGACAACATGTCAGGTCGCTTATTCTTGATGATGGTATGCAGCTTGTCTAGTGTGCTCTTGTAGCTGATAGCATTGATGTTCACACAACTTGATGGCTGTATGCAGCTTGTCTAATGTGTTCTTGTAGCTGCTAGCATTCAAGTTCACACTTGATGGCTGTATGCAGCTTGTCTAGTGTGCTCTTGTAGCTGATAGCATTGATGTTCGCACTAGAATCTTTGTAGTCCACCAACAAGAGTCCTGCTTGTTAAAATAAGGTAGTAAGCATAACTTTTCCTGCAGAAATGTCATTTGAATTTATTGCCATTTGATGATCCAGGATATTTCCATTGCATGCTGGTTGCATTGTTGCATGGCTCAAAGTGATTGTTGTCTGCCATTATTTGCGCAAAAAGTGCACTCCCTTCACATGGTAGTGCTGCAAATGGTTCAAACTCTACTCCATTCATTCTTTCTTATGATGAACAAATACCTTTCAATACTTCAGCTTCAGTTTCTTCCAAACAATCATTTGAGCTGTTCCTAATGGCAGAGATATCATTTAGCTAGTGAATGCAAACTTTGGCTATGGTCAACATATACTGCTGCATCCATCTTGGTTATGGTTTCTTCTGTCACAACACATTCCTGACACCGCCATGGAAGATCATTTGTTACCTATTGCTGAAACATACTTGCCCAATCCTTCACTCTTGTCTTCTAAATATATTTTTCACCATACAACGCCTGAATTCTTTGATGAATGTTGGTTAGTCAACATCCTTCGGCTGTAAAACTCAATCACTGCTTGTTGGTCAAATTTGAACCAAATTCGTTATCATGCCGGCCATATTGTCGACTGCCTGCACAGAACACTTAACATATGAAGAGAATGACCAATTGACCATTTATTCATGAATGTGTACTTATTACATCAATGATGCCGTCTTCACACACATCACATGTTGGCATAAGTGACGAAACATGGGAATGTTTCATTTGAACACTTCTCATAATATCCTTTACCACTAATGTCCATTCACAAACCGAGGACATGATTTTAATGTCTGAAATGTGACAAGAGTCTAGAATCCATTTATAGTCTGAATTGTAGAATCTTATTATTATAAGAATAAAGGGACAAGCAAAATCATGCTAAAAGGAAATTAACACACACTTTAGCAACCATAAGATGCAAGATCATTTCTTTCATTTGCCCCACTCACATTACTATGGTACCTGAATGAATGAATGAATAGGCCCACTGTATTCTGGAAACAATACATCAAAGATAATACAGCTGAACCTTCCTTAACCACCTCTATAGATGGCTTGTTACAGGTGGTGCCACTTTGGAACAACAGACCGTACTCTCCCGGACGAATTGTTTGTATTCAGTGTCCAGGCGTTCTGATGTGGAACTGTGCTAATGAATAGTAATTAACTAATTATCTTGCCTCAGGGTTCACACAAAATTACAGCAGACAGGAAAGTCTAAGTGGGAAACAAGTCTAAGGTCTAACACTCTAGTAGACAGCCATGGTTTGTGCATACTGTGACCTTTGTAAAACATCACGTTTCCTATTCATGTTTACATTTACCGATACATCACGACGTGGAAAGTGACAAGTGATTCATCTAGGTAGTGTTTCGGATGAGGAGAAAATTCATGGTAGGCCTACTAATTGTGACAAACATTACATTTTGTTGTACACAAGCTAAATCCACTTTAAATTTGTCTATTACTATTATAGTTTCTACCAAAACACTACCTGGTAGGCCTAGATGATAATATGAGTTACCAGCAGATCCACGTATTTCATTTGTTTTCACAGACAATATTATATGCACCTACACGTTACAACAGCTCGGTTAATATATAACATCAGATGCTGGTATATTATAACCCCAGGCATTTTATTCTGGCTTGAACATATCTCACAAAAACATGCGAATCACTGATTTTTTGGATTCTTTTTACCGATAAGTTTTTTCACTCTGTTACCAGTTTTAAATCCTTTAATTTATCTTGATCTACTTTTTCACATCTTGAGATGTCCATCCTACGACAACCTATAAACCACATGTTTTCTTTATGCTGCCATTCATATCTGTAAGCATCGTGTGAGCTACTTTTTGATATAGTTAGTGGCCGAAAGAGATGCAGGATCTTTCTTAAGTACAGCAGGTAGAGAGTAGGGGTATATCTTGTTCACTCATTCATATCTTCATTCTTTGGTTTTTTTTCAGTGGGAAAAGATAGAGATATTTATTTAAGGGGAATCTATGGGTGGGGTTCTCAGTGGGTGGCACGAACATCTTACATCAGTCCTCACAGATGTACTACATGTTTATTGGTCTCTGGTAAGCTCAACAAACGTACGATTACGTTAGCCATTTTGTATCAGCCGGCAGTCAGTGACGTCACAGATTTACACACAATTTGTGATCTGCACCGATTTTATAAAAAGATACAATGTAGGTCCATCTGCAGGTATTGGACCAAAATATGTTATACTATGCTGAAATTGAACAAAAACTGTTGTTTATACAATATTGGCTAGAGAAAAACTATAAACCTTTAATAGAACCTACAAAACAATAAATGCAAAAAAAATCAAAACACACTGTATGTTGGTTTTAAAAGATTTCTTTAACCCTCTTAGGCTATTATTTTCAAATGTCATCAGTTTTACTTTAATGCAGTGGTGGTCTGTCTTTTTTTTAGTTGAACAGATTGGACATTTTCAGTAAGGAAAAGCAAAGTGGTTCCAAATACCAAGTAGTATCATCTGAACTCAGGAGCTAGTACTTCTACTAGTTTTCAATCAGTCTAACTGGTCAGGAAAAATGGTTTGGTAAGCCAGATTTGGTTCATAGGCAGTATTTTGCCCAACTACTGCTCTAATGTCTTATATCCTTTGTTTGATACCAGCTCTCTGACATAAACATCAATTTAGTTTATTGCTATACTTTGTTTAACCAAGCACATTGTGTTTTGTTATTTAGATGAATCAATAATAGTATACTTGATCATAAAATATTAAATATTTCAAAGCAGAAATGAGCTACTTATAACAGCTACATAAAATTAAAATTGAATATATTGATTATGAACTAACCAAAGCAAAATAAGAAACCTCTAGCTACCATGTATGCAAATGCGTCAAATGGGGTAAAAAGAATATAACCTTAAAACATTATTGCACCAGAAGCATTTAATTATAATATAAATATTTGTCAGGAAAAAGAGTTTTAACCAAGAGAACATCTTACAAATATTACATTATTGTTATTAAAATTCTGCATATGTAGATGACCCTTGCCAAGGTGATTGGCAATAGTATTGTATTAACAATGGCCATCAATATGTGTAATTGACATAAAATAATTATGGAATTTATAGGTGTCAACTAATACACATTCTCCGTATTAGTACAGAAATGGACTATTTCCTGAATACTGCCATATTGACAAAAATATGCATTTATTTAAATATACAGAATTCAATTTTAGGGGAATGATTTTCTTCTCTGAAGATTTTTACAAAACAGTATAAAGGTAGCTACCAATTAAATCATTTTTTTGGCTACATATGACAAGAGACTACCTGGGAATTCCATTCCTACTAAAAATAGTGCTTTTTGTGTCTATTTTTAGTAATGTCTGAGGAAATCTTGCTTGTGACATGTCTGTTTTATGGTTATTTTTAGACTTGGAGGAAACTTCTGAGGGAAACCCTTGGAAAAAATATGCTGATTCTGGGTCACCACGAGTTAATCACATTCTAATTAGATCTGCGTGTCTGTGGCTTTTATGGCATATCAATGCCTAAACTAAAAATTGTTATTAAAAATCACCATGCAGTTCTGTGCATGTTATTTCTATTTGGAAAAAAAACCAGTGGAAGTATCTTGAATTGACTTGATTGAAAACGCTGAAGTAAGTTTATTTCATTATACTGATTTATGTAGGTGTATCAAATATGTTTAATATTTTGATAAAGTAATACACTCAGTATCTGTAATAATTGTAGGCCTATTTAATTTAGTCATACTAGACCACAATCACATATTTTAATAAATACAGTTGATTTCTATTATAATTAAGCTTGACGTTTAGTTATTACATTTTTGAAAGTATTTAAAAAAATATTAATATTGATTTCTAAATATATGTCATGTATTCATGTCAAAACATGTCTGCTAGTTAGAATGCTGCATGCTTTCATAGGTTGTCGTCATGACAACACTGGCATATAACATAGTTTAAATAGACATTTAATATAATTTTATTTATGTGCGATGAACTTACAAAAATTAGGCCTAACATATATATACATACATATTTGTGTGTGTGTGTGCATGTTTATATATATATATATATATATATATATATATATATATATATATATATATATATATATATATATATATATATATATATATATATATATATATATTTGGGCCTAATTATAATACATTTTTTAGAAATCCAACTTCCAACTACTGATTATTAAATGACATTAGCAATATGAAAATAATATTCAATATTTTGCTGTCAGTTTTGCATATCTGAATTGTCATTGAATGAGTCGAGTATTTCCTTTCTGTAAGAGACTTTACAACTCTTGTCAATATAAATTTGGTAAAATGTGTCTTATTTAGGTCCTGCAAAAACATATTTCTAACTTATTCTTTTTATTTGTAATTTTTTAATGTAATAAACATACTAGGCACATAAATAAAGTAGCCCTAATTTTTATTTTAGAATCTAGGCCAGGGGCAGAAATTGCATAATTTTAATCTGGAGTTCTAAAGGTTAATAAATCATTTACTAACCTGTGTTCAGATGCTGTGTCATCATCTGTAAATAGAAAAAAAATATCTGATAATGATATGCTAGATTTCATATTGCATGCACATTATATCTCTTTGAAGAAAATTAAGTGAGACCAACATCTAGTAAAGATGTATTCAAATAATGATACAGCAAATGTTGGATTCAGGGCCATAGATACAATGTTGGTGAGGGATGGTGGAGAATTACCTACACAAAATAAAAACAAAAAGCTGATCAATTCATTTTTGTGGGATTTTTATTATTATCAACTTTTTGAGAAAAACAGCTGAAGAAAGTGGTTATTACCCACTTTTTTGCTTTAAAGTTGTAAATGTCAGGTCCTATTTTTCCTTTAAAAAAAAGAAGGTTGTGGGAGGTGGGAGTTTGAACACTTACCTATGGGCTTAGTTTGAGAACATAAAAACATAGTTGTCAACTTATTTTTCTCAATGAATCCATATTTTTTAAAGCATCAAACAACCAATATTTTTGGGATGGCCCATCAATACGTAGTGTGAGATAAAAACATCTGCATTAGTAATAATTATTGCTATTTATCACCAATAGACATTTTTTTAAAAATAAACATTTTTTTTTTGGGTCCGATTCTGTATCAATACGGAAAATCTGTACTAGTTGACACCTATGCAATAAGCAGTTTATTTTATAAATTACTGCAAACTAACGTTCTTATAAAGATGGGCAGCATATCATCTCTCACTTTTTCCATTTCCTTCATACTCTTTCTCTCTTAATCACTTGCTCATCTTTATTTCATATTAACCTTAATCTTTCTCCTTCCCCCCCCCCCCCCCGACATTTTCAGCTCAAATAGTTTCTCAAAGTTTTCTTTCAAACTACATGCTCTTATGCTCTACAATTACTGTGCTATTCTCTTGAGAAAACAATCAACTACTCTGCGAAGCATTGGTCTTTAACCTTTAGGCCCCTATGGTTGCAACATTGCGCCTGCGTGTGTGTCCCACCTTGCCTGTGGTTGCAATCATACGCCATATGATATCGCTCCATTCCCGAGTACGGAACTTCACGAAGTTAAAGCTTATATGACGTAGAATTCCCGCTACACAAAGCTAGGAATATGTCACAGTTTAAAGGTCAAATTCCTTTACTCATTACGATTGTAAGAGAGAGAAAGCTGGTTGAATTTATCAACGCATTTCTAGTGTGACTTTAGCCATTTTCGGCCGTATTTTACTATCAAATTTATTCCCGCGTGGCATGGGTAAGTGATCGTGACTACATGTTCTAATTGTTGTTTTTTGTGTTTAATATGTTGTTATTTGATAAGAATGTGTGTGTATTCATTAAAAAACACAAAAATAATATGTATAAGGGTGTGTGCATGGACAATAATTACGTTGCGTGTCGGGCTAGACCTAGTGTTGACCGGACGGACGTTATATGCGATTTCTTCACGTTTTATTAGTTTTTTAGTCCATATTATATTAGTTCGGATATAAAACAATATATATACATTAAGTATAGGTATTTATGAGGATTTTATCAATGTTACCACACATTGCTGATGTATTAGGGTCGTCACTAAGATATATTTGCGATTTTGAAAATGATATTTTGCGTTTTTTGCCCGAATTTTCAACTTCACAACTGTCATATCACACATACAACAACAACACGATTATATTCAATATTCACTCCTTTATTTAGATGTGCAAAAATTATTTTGATATCTTTTAAAACAAAAAAGTTATCACGTTTTCAAAACACCCACCATCAATAATGCAAATTTTCCCAAAAATAAGTCAGGCCTCTAAAGGTTAACAAACCATTATTCTTTCTGCCACTGTCTAATCTTTCTTGTCATTCTAATCTTTTACTTATCTTTTTCTTAGATCCTTTCTAATTCTTCATCTGGTCATTTCTGCCTATTTATGAAGGCTCTAAGCTGATCTATAACATATGCCTTATCTATTTCCAGTACAGTTTAAATGGGATTATAATCTTATTTATATCAATTTGTTTCCATACTGCTGTTAAACAAAAATCTCAATATTCTAGACCAACTGCAAATATATACACAGAAATATGCAAGCATGTCCTAATCTTCAACATGCAAAACCCCAAAAAATATTCATCTGAATATTAATATGCAGAGTCAGAGAAACTAGGTAAATAAATTTCTAAACAATGAAAACAAGATCACAAATCCAACCACAAAAACATATGAAAGTAATTTAAATGCACATGAAATTGGAATAGCATAAAAATGCAACCAAGAAAGACATGAAAATATTTAAATGCACTTGAAATTGAAACATGATAAAAGAAATGCAACCACAAAGACATATGAAAGCATTTAAATTTGAAACTGTATCAAAAATGCAACAACAAAGACGTACCAAGCATTTAAGTGCACTGGAAATTGAAAAAGCATTTGTGAAAGAAGGTGGTAAAGACTTTGTTAAAGGCACAAAGAGATTGAAGTAAACTTTTCTCATGCACTAATACATCATCATATAATAAATACAAGTGAAAATTAGTGGACAACTTCCACAGTAATATGTAATACACGGATATCCTTCCCTATAGGAGCAAATAGAACTACTGTATACTACAAAGCATGTCTACAAGGCAATTAAGAAAGGCTATATTTTTTATTACATAAAACAAATTTGTTAGATAAAACATCACAGTAAAAACTACTAAATGTTAGGATAGTTTCCTATACCTTCTCACAAAACCCTTGAAATATGGAGAGAAGGATGTAACCACTGCCATGAAAGTTATCTGTCACAAGATATGGTTTTAAAATAAAAGGCCTAAAAAATTGACTCTGTCATTAGTGATGCAAAATACAAAATCAGGGAAATATGAGAATATGTAAGAAAGTGAATTTTTACCTATTTGAACTTTATTAAAGTGAAGTTAAAGATTCTTCTCAACAAATTGAAAACAGTCAGAGGATATTCTAGTTACGAAACAGGTTGGATTCAGATAAAAATGGAGATATTACTGAACACATCTTCAATGCCAGACTTCTAATTGAAAGCCTTTGCAGCATCAATGTGACTTATACTACAACTTCAACTTTACAAAAGAGTATTATCATGTTAGGCTACAAAATCTATGACACATTTTCAGGTAATTCAATTTTTAAAACAAATATCACTGATGTTTGTGAAACACTTTATAAAGATGCAAGCAGTACATACTGTTTTCCTGTCCTAAACAATGATATTGGTGAATTTTTTTAGAACGAACATAGATGTGTGGCAATGCTGCATATTGTCACTAACACTTAAAATCTGGAACGTATTATGCGTGAAACGCTAGAATATTATCAAACAACATCTAATGGGAGTCAACCACTTTGTAATTTTTGCTTTGCCAATGATATTGATCTCAAAGCTGTTTCTGAGATTAACAAAGAATGCATGTCAAGATTACGCCCGTGTGTTGCCGGGGCCCGAAAGAGGAGCAAAGAATAGCAACACTGTCTACCTTCCATGCATGTCGTAAAAGGCGACTAAGGAGGTTATGGGATGGAGTTGGCTGTCTCATCCCATATAGGGTCAATGACCCAAAGCCATGCTGAAGTCGGATGTGTCAGGCTGAAAGGCGCAGATATCGCAGCAATGCTGTAAACCATGACACAACGCATTTTGTTCTCCGGACTACATCCTGCTAATCTGCAGGAGTTTGAGAACGAACGCAGAAAAAGATCTCAAGATTAGAGGTAACAAGTAGAAAATATGACATGGAGAACATAGAAAAAAGCAAAATAGTGGAGAACAGAAGTATTTTTCAGTATCCAACAAATATTCCTGCCTTTACATATCTCAGATATACAATGATGGTAGTTCCAATGTCAAAGTCAAGAAAAGAATGCAATGGCGAGGTTGAATGTAGTAGGAAAATTAAAATTAGTACTTTAGTCAAGATTAATCTATACAAATCATTGGTACAATCTAATCTTTTATATGGATATGAAAGCTCGACATTCACTGCAGATATAGAAATAACAAAATGTTGCAGGCATTTGAATACAGGTGTGTTTTAATGTACAGGTGTACATTAAATAAATGTATCTGAGACAAAAAACAGAACTTACAGATCGATAGGAACCACTCTGTAAAGTGGTGAAATGGCTTAAGATTGCGTGATTTCAATATGTAACAAAACACAATTTATTTCCAAATCTTGTCCTACAAGGAACAGTTCAGGGTGGAAGTAGCAAAGGTGGGTAAAGAAAATAACAAGAAATGGTCAGGATATAATTTTCCCCCACTCTTTCTTATGGTCAAAAACAGAGATGTATGGCAGGCTTTTGGAGCTATTTTCAGTGTGGCCCGCCTATAAAACTAACAGATTATGGATTTTTTAAATTATTATCATTATATAATAGTCTAAATCCATCAAGGCCAGTCCCTTGTCAAGGATATAGTGATCAAATACATTACCTGCATCTTAATATCTACTTTAGCAAGTTAAGTCTAATTCACAAGGGACCCAAGATTTCTCACTTGTGACAAGAGACTGTGTGACAGCTGGCATTGTGCTGAGCCAGAAATATCACACGGCTCAAAATGACACATTGTTATAGTTGATGCAGTGTGATGATGGAAGGATTTCAAAAGTAGAAACTCAAAAAAGTACCTAAACACATGCTGTAACATGGTCATAGAGAATGTAGCACTGAATCAGAATCCATGAAAACATCCTGCAAATAGTATGCAGTTATGACTAGTGGAAATTGTACAAGTGGCATATAATGTTAATGAAACACACAAAAACTGAATGACAAAGTCAAAAGCAAAAAGAAAAAAAAAGAATTAAACCAGCATGCAAAATTTACTTATAAATTTAGTACATAATATTTAGGCAATGTCCCATAACAAGACAGGAACTTGTGAGAATTCAACTTGCAAGACTGTCAACTCAAGCAGGACTTCTAAAGCAGTCAGTGCTGGAACAAAGAAAATATAACAAATAAACCTTTTTGATGATCTTCTTCCATTTTGGCTTTCAGGATATTACATTTCATGTTCTCCAGTGGAATGTTGGAAGCTCCCCCAGTGAACTTGATTTGGTTGTTTTGAAACGTATTCACATCTTTGCGTTTTGCTGGTAGACACACAGAATCATCGAGGTTCTTCATTTTAACAATGGCCTTCTCACTTTCATCTGGACAATAGGAAAAAATGAAACATCTAGGTGTTAAGAAGTGTTGTCATCATTAGATCAACTAATAGAACACAACATTATAGACAACATTAACTGATTCTATTAGCTGAGAGCAGTTAGCTCTTGACAGCCTATAGCCTTTCTGACAAAAGTACTCGGTCCTCCTCAGCTGAGTAACTGAGTTATTCTTGTTTGCAATTTAACATGTCTACACAGCAAGTATGGTTTTCTTAACCTTAAGCACTCTACATTAAAATCATGTTATTATCCTCTGTCATTGCATTCTTTTTTGTAACAAGGAAAGTAATTGAAAAGCGCAATAACCTTTTTGTTTTTGGAGTTTTGTGCACAATTGTTTTTTGTGGAAATAAAGGAATGGTTACTGGATGTAATGATGTAAGCTTTGTTGGTGTATGTTTGATATTTGATATGAAAAAATGGTGAAAAATAAACCAATAAATCATATATTATGATTCATAATCATAAGTGATTTCTGTATTCTTGTTCAAAATATTAAATTCTAGATATAATGCAGCTAAATGTCTAGGTCTATTCTATTTCTGATGTCATTTCATAACCAAAAGTGTTCTTATCATCTTTGAAAACAGACTAAACATGTTGATCTGACTATAACATCAGTGATCCTACAACATCGATATATTCAATGCTTGTATGTGGCTAAATAACAATAACTAGGCCTATTATATTTTTAATGTCATTTCATAACCAAACTAGCAAGTTCATAATATCAAATGTGAAAACAAATGAAACACGTCAATGTGACTAATGTTATCAGCTAGGCTCATTAGACACATATAAATATACCTCAAAAATGTCTGCCATTTCGAAATATTTTGACTGATTAGATAGGCGGCTAAACAAGTAGTCACTACATATTTTAAGCACTACTTATCAAAACGAAAACACGGAACAGGAAGTTAAGTATGCTTATTTTCAAACCCGCATTATTGAATGATGTTAGCTTACGATCAAGATTTCTTTGTTGAAAGTGGTGCATATCAATGGGTGATGCATGGATCCAACTGCTATTCATAATCAGCTCAGTTTTGTACCATTTGGCGCCTACAATGTGATGAAGGTTATTAAATATTGCTGTATTTGAAAGCTCTTCAATGTCTGTGATCCAGTGCTTCACCCTCAACTGGTTTAATATAATGCAGTCTTGCAGGATATGTTCCAAGGTCTGTGCTTCCTGCCAACAGAGATGCTGGAACCAATCTCAGTTTATTTAAGTGACTATTTAGTCTGCTGTGTCCTGTACTGGTGCGGAAAATAATTTGCCCAGCTCTGTCAAGATAGGACAGTTTATCACGTTCTGCCAGGTGTGTAGCACACACTTCTTGGCCAACTAGTTCACCATTGTTCTGTCAGATCTGTTGACCCATATGCAGTGATGGCACATCTAGCATTTCCCACCACCAAGGAGTCTGCCACAAAAGGACAAAGGTGAAATTGCAGATGGGTCAACAGATTTGAAAGATGAATTATGAAAATTTAGCCTAGATATATATGTTGCGCTCATGGCAGAACGTGATGATCCTGAGATACTGCTGCACTAGAATACTTGCCTTTGGGAACTAAACATGCGCCCATAAACTTCCCTAACATAATCATGTCTTTGAGATGACAAACCTGCCGAAGACGAATGTGTCGGGCCATTGGCGCAAATAAAACAGCGACACAACGCATTTCCATTCTCTGGGCTACATCCTGCTGGATATCTAGTAAGATCATTGTCCTGCTACAAGAGAGATCCAATGGGAGTTTGAGAATGAATACTGAAGAAGAAGAAGAAACAACAAACCGTATGTGAGTTCAGGTGTCACCTCGGTTATTCAACTAAGGAGGACTTATGCTTATGTCAGAATGGCTATGGGCTATCAAGAGCTACCTGCTCACCACTAAATGGTCTCACAACTAGTGTCTTTACTTTGTGGTTCTGCAGCTTGAGTATATCCAGAAGACTTCAGTTCATGGTGGTGTGCAACGAAGTGGTTTCTCTAGAGCTTTCCTTCATATTCAGAAGACTTCAGCTCATGGTGGTGTGCAACGAAGTGGTTTCTCTAGAGCTTTCCTTCATATTCAGAAGACTTCAGCTCATGGTGGTGTACATTGAAGTGGTTTCTCTAGAACTTTCCTTCATATCTAGAAGATTTCAGCTCATGGTGGTGTACATTGACTTAAGAAGAAGCCTCCTTCTAAGAAAGGCTCAATGATGTGAGATGAATTTCATATTTTGATTGGGTCACCCACCATTTGTTTGTCTTCGGAAGAGGTGCTTCACTACCTTCAAACCATCTCTTGTGTATGAAGACTTCACTGCCTACTGTCTCTTTCAGAGAGCGCACAATTTTCTCTGCGCAGTTGTGTTGGGTAACGGTTGTCAATCAAACTGGAGTTGGGTTGCTTCCCGTCTATGTAGACAATGTCCTTGTCGCCGCAGCATCTACAAACACATTTGAATTATACGTCTTAACCTGTGCTTTTTTCCTCATTTTGTGTACGTGTGATGGCCTTTCAATAGGCTAACTATTGTAACAAAATTTGAAGTGTTATAGCAACAAGATTTGAAGAAAGTTAAAAAATGTTTATGCTGGGAGGTGGAGGGGGGCATTGAAGATAAATAGTCTAAAAGGAGGTCAGAGATGGAAAAAAAGGTTAATCCACTAGACTAGATAAAATGCAATGAATATAAATTCAAGAAATGGTGTCTCAACTTTTAAATGACTAGATGAATCATCATGTTAACCTTTAGGACCCCAGATTAAAATTACGCAATTTCTTCCTTGGGCCCAAATTCTTTTTTGACAATATGCATTATTTTTAGTGAGTGGTTGGTAAAGTCAATAACTTTTTTTGTTAGTAAAGATATCAAAATATGTTTTGTACATGTAAATAAAGGAGACAATAATGCATATAATCATATTTTTGTTGTTGTTGTATGTGTGGTATGACAGTTGTGAGCAAGTTGTGAAGTTGAAAATTGGGGGAAAAATCTCAAAACTATAATTAAAAAATAGCAAAAATAATTTCTTGACGCACAAAATATTTGAGCTATGTGTGACAACACTGATAAAAAATCCTCCTAAATACCTATTCTTGTTGTATATATGTTGTTTCCTATTCAAACTAATATAATATGAATTGAATAAGCCACTAAAACATGAAGAAATTCATTACAATGTGTGCGTCCATTCAACACTAGACCTAGGCAGACATATAACATAATTATTTTTCATGCCGACACATGGCAGCCCTGATAAATATTGTTTTTGTGTTATTTAATAAATAAATGAACATTCTTATAATATAACAACAACTAAAACATGTAAATATTACTTTCCATGATGATCACAAACAATGACACTACATTGGACAATAAAATATGGCATAGAAAATCAACATAATTAATTCTAGATTTTCAGTGAATAAATGAGCAGGTATTCTCCTTCTTACAATAGTAATGTGTAAAGGAATTTGACCTTTAGTGACTCATAATGAGGAATCTTAAATTCCCAGTTTTCAATACCTTTCAGTAGGTAGCTTTAACCACAAACTACTGATTTATGTGTAAATCCCCAGTGAAACACTTACAAATTCATTGGAATTCAAAATCAACATCACACTACACTGGCAGATGATTGAATATTTATGACTGGAGTACGCCACATTTTGAAGTTGCCAGGATGATATGCAAACAGTGAACTAATGTCAACATATCTTTAGTGCTGAACTGACCATACTCTAAAATGCTGGTTACTTTGTTTTTGTTAGACTTTAAACATACTTTAAAATACTTAACCTTAAAACCGATAGCTATTGTTTTAGTATTGTGATTATTAATTTTAATTAAAGATTAAATGATTCTCTTAGGTATGTAATATGTTATATATACACGCAAGCACACACACACTGCTAACACATGTCGAAAGCCATAAGCTAAAACAAACCTTTTAGATTGATGTTATCACTGGTTGAAGCTTTCCTTCCACTTTGAGAATTCTCACAAGCATCTCCTGAACCTTTTTCCAAAGCTGATGATTTAATTAGATTATCCAGCCTCTCCAATGCAGATGTGGAGTATGTCATCTTAGATGTAGCACCATCTGTGGCTTCAGAGGAGGCTGACCCAGATCTGATATTTTTTCGTATACCTGGCTTAGGTGGACGAGATGGAGGACTATCTGGTGTTCTAATATTTGACCTGGCAGTAGCTGTTGTGGAAGTGCTATTTAATGAAGCTCTGGCACTGTTTGGTAAGGCATCAAATGTGGTTTCCACTGAGGCTTTGTTGGCAGCTATAGTTGCTCTCCTGTGGATGAGGAATCATTTCACACATTTTTGTGTAAATAAGTAATATATATGGCATACAATAAAGGAAACAATCAAGAGTAGCTAGTTTCAGTGAATTTGTTAAGGAATAGGTGCCTATGCAACAAGCCAACATTACTCAATATTACACTAAAGGAATATTTTCCTAGTAAATCTAATCATAGACATAAAATAACAATTGAGATCAAGGTGACCACACAGATATAGTTAAATAGCAGTAAATTCAGGATCTTATGAACAGCCTAAAAGGACAATGTCGTAGGGAAGGAATACACAAAGCAATACACAAAGAATGCTTAAAATCTTGTGACAACAGACAAAATTAATGGACAAATAAAACAGTGTACAACAATAGTAGAGGACAACAGATTGTTGTCCTCACTGCCACTCTATAAGCTTCTCGATTCAGTTTAGCTGTCCAATCTCTTCCAGTTAATAAACATAATATGAACATTATCCTGTACAGCACATTGCTTTTCAACTATTGTTAAATTTTTAGACACCATGGTCTGGTTCTGTGTTAGTCATCAGATCATCATCATGGCACTCTGGACAAGTCCATATGTGCTCTGATCTCATATTCTGTATGTCATTCAAGATGTGGTAATTGACTGGACTGGTTGATAACTTCTTTTGTTTCCTTTAACGCCACTCATTTCTTGCAACACCACTCTTTACTCACAGGTCCTGCATTCTAGCCGTAGATATGGAAGAAGAAATATAACAATATCTTCCAACTGGTCCAACTCCGTGATTGTATTCAAAATATCTGCAAGGTCCATTGAACTGCCACTAGTCACTGTGGACATGCTGGCAAGTGTGTCTGGTCTTTCATTTCCCTCAACACCCATGAGTCCAGGTACAAAAATGAAGGTAACTCTCTCAGCACAGATTTTGTCATCAACTCAAAATCATTGATGACGGTGTGGACAGCATGACTGAATCTTTCGAAGCATACTTATAGAATCAGCATGAACAGACACATATAGCTCTCTGAGACTCCAGCTATATCATTGCCATCAAAGCCACCATTAATACATCCAATCACATAGCCAGCACAATGCGGGCAATCAGCTTTCAAACCACTCTATCACCAAGCCGACCAACCACAAAAATTGTGAATAATACCCTGAAATATATAAACATGGCAGAGACAGATTAGAAACTGTCAGATCACTGCAGAAAAAATTAGGTTGCATATCTCCTGGTGTGATAATTCTGGGGCACTGCACAACCAAACGAAGGCAACATTAACATGGTTCTCTCTTAATCACATCATAAATTCTGTAACTTCAACTGTGGAGATGTAACTTCAACAATGTAATCAAAACTTCATCATTTAAATATATGGCTGTGCATTTGGTCGTTATTTGTGATTTCATCGATCACGTGATTGCAAAATCCAACAAAAGTATTTCAGCTTTGAGAATGATAGCAACAGTTGACACTAAACAATTGCAGCTCATAACCTTGCATAAGGCTCTTCTTCCATTATCAAAATCAGTCAAACGCAGAATGAATTCCAGGAGAGATGACAGTATAAAGCGATGCACATTACCCTGGGTTGTACAAGGGAAACACCTTGTGGTTATGAGATTTTTCTCAAATTTCTAAACATATCTCACAGGATTGACATATGATTTGCCAGTGCATACCTCTGAAAGATCCACTATACAGTGTTCCCTGGTGTGAAGGAAAGCAGCCTCAAAGAGAGGCAAATGATGGTGAGTGTTCTGAGGATCTTGTTAGACAGATTTGTGAACCAGAAAGCATTAATGCAGATGAGGAATGTATACCTGTGCCCATGTTCTATCAAGAAACTTTCAAGACCATTATTACACTTACAACAGAGTGCAGAGTAATTCTGTGAATGTTGACACTGATGTCAAGGAACTCATCTGCAAACATGCTAATGACATATATGATTTACACAGACTGGTTGCTTATCTGTCACCAATGGTAAGCATGGGCCTTTACCAATAGATTATCTGGAAGAATAGTTAATGAAATCAGTGGAGTCTTCACAACAACATTAAGTGGTCTAACAATGGAGATGTTTAGTGATGTAATGCAGGTGCTAAACTGGCTCGAATCTTAGCTCCATGTATGCACACTTGATGACTCAATGAATATGATTCAGAAAGTGAAAACATGCATTGTGGTCATGTAGTCATTGTAGAGGGCTTAAAAATGGGCCTCACTGAGTCAAATCACTTTCATCTTTGCTCCCAACACAATTTAACAAAGTAACACAATTTCACAATGTAAAGCTTTACTATACCATCTTTCATGAAATAGCACAATGTTGGCCACCTGTGTAACAGACATCACCCAATCAATATATAGCATACTATGCATTGACCTATTACACATGTGACATTACAAGAAAGTATGGCAGGCCCTTTGCAGAACAACGAGGGAAGTAAGAGGTAACACAAGGAGAATTATGAACAAGTATAGATAATGACTTCAATCTCATTATCGTCATTCAGTGTCATCTCCACAACACAGGTTGGCTGCAACATACCTCCAACATCCCCTGCCCATCTCACATGTTATTCTCCCAATTGTATCTCTGCTTCCCTATTGCTTGCCTCTCCTTTAATTTAGCCTCAAGTAAGGTCTTCAATAAGCTGTCATATCTTTTAATATGTCCAAAATATGTTATTTGTTTGATATTTATTTCTTTAATAATTCTTTCTTCATACAAAGTGTTGTTAGAGCCTCTTTGTTGGTTTTCTTCTATTTCCATGATATGCTCCCTATTCTTCTATATTTTTCAAATCTCAAAGACATCAATTCTGTCTTCTAATTGTTTAATTGTTTGTTTATTGTCCATGTTTCTGAACCATACATTAATATAGAATAGATGTAGCATTTTATCATTCTAATTTTTAGCTTGTAATTTGTTTAGATGTTAATATTGTACTCATGTCATTAAAAGTACATTTAGTCAGCCATTCCTATTCTTTTAAATTCTGTTTATCTACCATCATTGTGATTTATGTGTCAGAGATATATATAATGTTCTTTTTGTTGTAATTTCTCAACATGTATTGTTATGTTTAGCACCTATTCTTCTATGACTTTGTTGATTATCATGGTTTTTATTTTTTTGGATGTTTATATCTAGTCCATATTCTTTACTTGATTTATCAGTTTGATCTATAAGTCTTTGTAGTTCCTGTTCACTTTTTGCTAAAAGGACTAAAATCTACACAGACAAAAAATGTTTCCTTATCAAAATGGAGATAAAGGATGTGACGGAGACACATCATGGCTGATGTTACACACTATTCTCATGCATGCTTACATAGTCACTCAATGAACATGCTGTGCTAAGTTGAAGCGGGAGTTGTTCGTCACCAATGGAAAATATTGACACAATTTATGACTATAAAGATTACCACTACATTCGTACCAAGACATGCAGGCATTGAAGGTAATGAGCAATCAAATTCATTGACAAGCATGGGTACAGTATCAATAGGAACATCAATGGATCTATCTGACATAGTTAATGTATTAAGGGACCTCGTCTGTTTAGAAGATTTTGTAAAGTGTGAATCATGGTCGCTCTCAAGGCTGCATGAGATTGGTGTAAAGATCGGAATAGCCCATAAAGAGAAACATAATAGATATAGGAAGAGACTGATAGATCAACATCAAACTGGAACTGTCAGATGCTACATTATGATGGGTTTATTGTGACAAGGATTAGAGCACCTGTGGACTTGTCTGATCAGTGTTGATGATAACCGGCAGTGAGAACTCGTAACAGATAAAAGTTTTGTCAAATGACTTAAATAGACTTCAAAATTAAACTCACCTATCTCTTTCTTCTTCCATTTGTTTCTTTCTGTCTATCTCTTTTTTCATTTTTTCTTCTCTTTCTTTTCTTTCAAAGGTTGACCTCCGAGAATACCTATGACTAGGTTTGCGCTCAAACTTGACACTCCTCCTCACTCGATTCATTGTTGCAGTTTGATATTCAGTTTTCCCACTAAAAAACATAAATATATGATACTTCAACAAATATAGAATGTAAACAGTTTATTATTACATCAACATCATGTGCTGTACCTTGTCATGAAATAAG
The DNA here is from genome assembly GCA_034231615.1 of Meghimatium bilineatum. NCBI lineage: Eukaryota > Metazoa > Mollusca > Gastropoda > Stylommatophora > Philomycidae > Meghimatium > Meghimatium bilineatum. Next base: position 75,821,149 of record CM067299.1, on the reverse strand, counting down.
TATTTGAGTACCATCTACACTGCCTGTTTTTAAATTAACTTCCTTATATAAAGATCCATCATCCTCCATACTATTTCACAATATCAAAACATTAAAAAAAAATTTTCTGAGTTTGTTCCCCATGCTGTTAGTAGAAGGTACTCCGAAGAACAACATATTACATTATGGTTTACAATTTCACTGCGATGCCTGCTCCTTTCTTTCTTCAACATGGCTTCTGAGCCACTTTTAACCATGAGATAACAGTTAATTCCAACCTCATTAATTGACTCATATGAAATGCGTGGCAGATTAGTGTTTCTTGTTGCTTCCCCTTGGGCCAATTAATTGTTCTAATATTCTTTCTATTTCAGCAATAATTGATATTTGAATGTTATTTTCATGAAATACATTTTAATTTATTAGCCACTCATGGTAAACATCACATTTTAACATAAACCATATTATCTGCTCTTCCTGTTCACATATTCAACATGAATAATGGAGCCTACCCACAAAGCTGACAAAGAACACTCATACAATGCTGAATATAGAAAGTCAATGGTAGTAGACTATTACCTTATATGGACTAATAGGGAGAATTGAGAACAACATACAAAGTGTCTGCATGTTGAAAGAAGCTACATTTTGTGTGGAATGGATAGTTGTGACAGTAATTAGGAGACCTCCTAAGTAGCAATAACACTAAATGTGATGTCCTATTGCTGTTGAGGTGCAGGTATTGGTCCACAAGAATTCCAGGAAAGGTGACATTATTATAAACACGGATGGTTGGCTCATTTGGTTAGACATGTGAGCAGTTCTAGGGCTGTCACAGCTCAGTGTGTAGGGAAGACACATAGAAAGTATCTTTTTTTCAGAAGAGGAGTGTATTCAACCAGCAAGCCACACTAATCATTATCTACAACATTTTCTGGGGGAGACTGAGCACTTATGGGTATGCAAACACTACAATGACGTTGGTTTATAAATAATAACTTTACATAACAAGCATTTTTGTAATATATATTGTCAATCATCTTGACATATTCTCTCCAAGACATACCTGTATCTAAATCTAGATCCCATACGGAAGAATGTCTGCTTCCCTGTCTGACCTTTGACAGCACCCTTCAGGCGGAAGAAGGCATGATGCTCAACTGCACATTTCCATAAATGCTTGCAAGCTTTTTCTGAGCTACACCAGAATTGGAATGAATGATCTTGACTTTGACCCTGTGAACATACACATGCAGCTCTTTTCATTATATATATGTATACATATATGTGTATATATATATATGTGTATGTATATATATGTGTATACATATATGTGTGTATACATATATGTGTGTATATATATGTATATATATGTGTATACATATATGTGTGTATATATATGTATATATATGTGTATACATATATGTGTGTATATATATATATATATATATATATATATATATATATATATATATATATATATATATATATATATGTGTGTGTGTATGTATATATATATATATATATATATATATTGAGATCATGTGTTTTCCTAGTGGCAACATATGGATGTGAGACTTGGACTTTAAACAAGACAATATCCAAAAGAATAAATTCATTTAAAATGAAGTGCTACAGAAAGATCCTATGAATATCACGGACCGAGAAAAAGAAGAACTTTGAAGTTTTGAAATTACTTAAACTAAACGAAGGGTGGCTTCTAAATACCATCATAAGAAGAAAGCTACAGTATTTTGGATACTTAAAGCGACATGATGGCATTGAAAGGCTGATTCTAGAAGGCAGAGTGCCAGGGAAGAGAAGAAGAGGAAGACCAAGAAGATGATGGACCAGCGACATTGAAGAATGTATGTACATCTCTTTGACCAATGCAGGCCTGCTTGCCCAGAACAGATAGGCATTCAGAGTATCCATGGCGAAGACAACGTTCTGGAAAAAATATGTCACTAAAGCAGTGGCACTGTATGCACCATTCTGTGTTGAAACTGCACTACAAGTGAGCTAGATAGAAAATTCAGCCAGAATTCTCTCTACACAACACATGTGATAGTGTACACTGCTTTCAACCATGAACATAGGGTTGTATCTGAGCTTTTTGGCCTGGAGGTTGTGATTCAGCGAACTACAACCTCTGACAATAACTGTGTTGGTATTAATTGCAAACCACCAAAGTCTGTTTCTTTCTCTTAAATGGTACAGGTATGAATCAGCATTATAGCACACATTTTTCCTTTAAGTACTCAGATGCTCAACCAGTGGTTGAGCAAAAACCGTCTTACTATTGCCACCTTCAACACTTACTCAGATGATGGTTTTCCTAGATCTTCTCAGAGTCTGAGCCTCAGCACCCATTTCCTGTTGGATGAGTGTTTTTGTTTGTCAACCATAAGTAATAAGTGAACTCAAAACTGGACTCACCTGGTAGTTGGCAATTGACTCCGACAAAACAGTACCACTGATCCACTATCTGAAACCAGATTGTTGATTCTGAAGGATTTTGTTTTACCCTATTGAGGGTCAGAGGTTTATCATCATGAAATGTTATGACACAGTGATTTCTTAGACCAAAGAGATTTCATTCTGAAAGGCATGTTCATGACATCTTATGCACATCCTCAACTACTTCTTCTTTGAGTCTCTGTAGCTACTTTCTTACTTCTTTCAAGTTACTATCATCTTTGACCTGTTTGGGGACTGAACCCACAACATTTACACTATTGTTTTGCGCTGAAGACATTTCATTGTTAATGATATTGCATGTAAGAGCTCATAAAAATTGGTAGCATATCCTATTCAGGACAATGTTTTCCCGAAAGCACAGACTACAATCAAATCGCATGCCCATGTATTGTAAGGACCAGGTCCTGATTACTCTGTACCCTCTCATCTCCACCAAAAGTATCTATCAATTAATATCAAGTTTGCCACTTTTTAAATAGAAATTAATAAAGATTGGATAAACTCCTGATAATAACTTCAAAACATAATTGTGCATGTAATCCACAGGAAAAACATTGGGATGTGAAAAAGTACCTAGAGAGCACAGTAGAAGAGGTCAGAGATTGGAACCTTAAGGAAAAATCTAAATAAAACACCAGAATAGAAACAGGTGTAGAGCTATAGTTGCAATGCTATGTTCCACTTGGAAAATGATATATAAGAAAGCAACTAAATCAACATAGCAAATACTCACAGCCTCATCATCTTCTACAGCAATCAGTACAAGTTTCTTGCCCTTGAAGTCTAATTTAGTCATCTTAGGCCTGAAATCAAATTTCATGAAGTCACAACTACAATTTACAGTTTTTTACATTAGATAGGAAATTACTTTACAAAGCTTCAACTTATTATGAATGATACCAGTATCCTTCCCCCCCCCCCCCTTACTGCATGAGTTAGTATCCAGACCTTAAAAATAAATATGTTGTTATCCAACTGGAAATCAATTCCATTGCATCACTTCCTTCATTCATGAGAATGTCCATGAGATGTAGGAAACTGTTTACCTGCCCTGTTCTCCTATTTGGAAAGGAAAAAGCATTGCTATAGGGCAAAAATGTGCCTTTCATTTAACTTCATCACAGAACAGATATAATATGGTTAAAACATATTAGACCACCGGGTAGAATGAAAAGAAGTAAATAGCATGTTTTACAAAAATGGCAGATATGATATTGGAAAGCCAAAAACAAATTTATGAAAAATGTGTGTTGTGAAAAGAATAATTGCTAAGTTCAAACATGACCTTCTAGAAGTACATATGTCAAAGCCAGGACACACCACAGAAAGGATAAGTATTTACCAATTTTCTTCACAATAGTCCTACAATAGTCATCAAATTTTTTAATAATTTGTGAACATGTAAATAAAGAATTGAATACTACATATATTGGTGATGTTTGTGTTTGTGTATGTGTAATAGAAGAGGTGTGAAAAGTTTGTAAAAATAAATGAAATACCAAATTTCTTGATGCACCTATAATTGTCAGATGTGTTGCACCTCTGATACAATTTCTACTTATGTAGGCATATTGTAATTTTATAATGTTTTTTCACAACAAAACTAACAATCTCATAATATCGCCTGCGAAAACAAATAAAACGTAAATGTAACTTACTTTGCAGTCCTTCAACATTAGGATATAGAAATAATGAAGTCAGAAACACAATGAAATGATATCCAATGCCACATATAATGCTGCAAAATGGCTGGGTCTATTCTCTGAAACTAACATGTTAATAATATATGCTTTGAAAACATATGTAATTTCCAAGAAATCATCAAAATCAGAATCCATAAAATTTTTTAATGAAATATGGTGTTAATGTCAACATAATTTTTTCCAGGGAACAGATAGTGAGAAATTAAACAGAACTGCTTTGTCTTGCAGCATAAGCGGGAAAGGGATGAGCATAAAGGATGTGACATAGTCCTAGCTTAGAATAGCGAGAATTATTGGTCATATGAGCCTAACATCTTGTGACTAATTACTGATATTGTCAGTGCATAGCAATGGAGTAGCCACTAAGAGTAAATTTGACAGATATCCATCGGGGAATGCAGTTGCCTGTAGGGTTCTAAAGATTAAGATCTGACAAATGTATTTTTATTGCCTGCCTTTCATTACACTCAATAGTAATCATTAAAAAAATACTTCCACAATTGTTGACAGACATAATGTATTAATTTGAGCATGAGAAATGTAGAAATTTATATAACAAACCTACCAGAAGAAGAGCCCAATCTTTTGATTGCCCTCAAAAACTAATATGCCAGTTGGTGTCAGCCCCAAGCTGTACTCATTACGATCTCTTCCCTGCAAAACGAAGCAAGAAATGCATAATTCATGTATCCTCATTCTCTTCTAAATAAACTGCAGACTACATAGAATTCATCTAGAAATTTCACGTAAATGAAGTAGTTGCAATACATTCGTTAGGAATTCAATGTCGCTCTTTTCTACAATTCGCATAATACTTACTTTATTTTGACATAACAACTAGTGAAAATATCAACTTCTCACAAATACTATCAATAAATAAAAATATGGAAAATATACACCATTCATTTAAAATAAGATCAAACAAAAAATTGACAACTATATGAATATAATCATGAGTAACTGGCAGTACAAAATAATGACATGCAATGTAAATAGATGATGTATGTTATCATTATCAAGTCTCATCTCTGCAATGAAGATTTGCTGCAATGGACCTCTAACATCCTCTGTCACTTGCCTTGATTGTGTACTCGTCTAGACTCTATCCTGTCCATCTCAAGATACTTGCCCCCTATTTGTATCTCAGCCTGAGTGTTTAAGATGGTGAATAGCCTTTCCAAGAGAAAACACAGAATGGTGGTTTGGGTGGACATGAAGAAAGTATCTGATGTTGCAAAAAAAGAAAGCCTCTTCTTAGTCACAATAAATTAAAGTCTCTGCACCACTACAAGGAACTCGGCAGCCTAGTTGATAGTGAGCTTGCTTTCTATCACTGGGTTACAGCGAGCCAGGTTCAAAACCATGCCCAGACAACAAAGTCTGGGTCGTGATTTCTCACTTGACATGACCAAACTTCCAGTTGACAACTGTAAATGAGTACCTGACACATGAGTTAGGAAATTAAGAACAGCAAGGAAGGGAACTGGCCACCCTACTTAATAGTTTCTGCAGTGCACGAAGAGTTATCTTCATCTCTGATGGCACATTGCTGCCATGGAACCTACCTTTACTTTACCACTAAACGCTTCTTCTTTCATTCGCTTAAAATGTCTACATCTGTATACTACAAGACAATGATCTAATGGTGAGAATCAAGTTCTCTCCCTAATTGCTTGAACACATGCATAACAAAGCAAAATAAAATTATCTAAGTCAAAGCTGCAATATATGTAGAAAACCAAGTAATATGAAGCAGCAATTAGTCAATTATGAACAACCCGTACAGATGACTCGATTATCTATCCCTAGATGAATGATGGTCAGAATATCCATACTTGCAGTTAAGTGTAGGAGTCGTGACCGAGAGCTTTAGCTGTCTGTCCAAGGCCAGATGTGTCCTTGGCTGTGTTTAATCTATATTTGTTCTGGGATGTCTTGATATTATATATCCATCTTCTTCTAGGTCTTCCTCTGGCCTTGTATCCAGATCTTCTCATGTTTTATGTTCTTGTCGGTAGTTGGTTAATTTTCATAAGATGTCCAAACCATTTTATCCATTGTTTCTCTTATGTATTTTGTGCATTGTCTTATACTGATTCTTCTCCTGATTTTGTCATTTCTTATTTTGTATAGTTTGGTCACTCTTGTGGCTTTTCTCAGGCATTTCATCTCACATGTTTATGTTTTCTATGCTGGGCTGCTGTCAGCACCCCTTATAAGTAATTTTTATTAAGCGCTAAAACTTAAATATTTGTTACAAATGAAGTCTCCATTATTATTTATTTGTCATTTTGATTTATTCAAACAGAGAACGGTCAACAAATAATATAATTTATAATGAACTAGTTGTTCTTTGACATTGACTGTAGAATTTTTGTCATGGTCTTAAATATAAATTTATTGTGAGAACATGATTGCTGTATATGAATTTTTTAGATTCTTCCTTAAAATTTCTAAATATAACTGCTCTGTAACACATGGGGTGAGTGCATACACATCCATTGGGTACTTGCCATAACAATGTGCATGTCCACTCCATACATTTCCAACCACTTAGCCTTGTGCAGGTACTGTAACTCAGCTTGAGCAGGAGTTTGACCACTGGCAATAAAAATGTTCATATATTATATAAATAAACATATTAAAGCCATGAATTATTTTTTATATACATACATTTGTTCAATCCATGTTATACACAGTGAAAGTCCACAGACAATATATTTATCATTATCATTTTGCATGCATGCTTGTTCAGATGATTGTGGATTCCCACAAGCATTTCTACCAAGTACCAACTATCAGTGTATATGCTGACATCTTTCATACCATGATACTAATCATTGGTTTCATTAGCCATTGAATGTGCCAGTATTTGTTTGTTCCAGCAGATAATAGCATATAAACAAGATAAATTAATGAATCGATGGAACTGGTTCAAAGGTTGAAAATGCGTATATGGTTGACTTCAGTATATTCCCTATATGGTTATATAATAATTATATTATTACAAATATATTCATCCGGCAGCAAATAAACAAACTTGCAAGTTATCAAGAACCACTTTTGGCTGAGGTGAAATGGCATAAACGAAGTCTGAAATTAAAATCCAGGATTGATAACATCAAGGAATGGCCTGGGCATAATTTCTCTACACTCCTCTAATTGGCTAAGGATAGAGATGCCTGGAGGGCTTTTTGTGCTGATGTCTCCAGTGTGGCATCACAACGATCTTGAAGGGTTACGAGTATTATTATTATTTTTAAAAACTACATATGTTGAAAGAAATAACAATAAAAGAACATTAAATAAAAAACACAAACTTCAAGCACTCAAAACTCACCAAAATTACATTTAAATAAAGATGAAAATACTTCGCTACAAAATGGTACAATACGAGAAGCAGTACCTACATTATTTGAATAAACAAAATAGGGGCAGATAAGCAGTGTTCACATAAATATCAATAAAGATGTGCAGCACACACTTTACAGTCGATTGCATTACTGCAGATTACATCGACCTGCATGATATCCTCTCCATTGGATGACACTGGCCACACATCTTTTCATTTTCTAGCACTTCCTGAGTTTTTAACATATAGTATTTTTATCTGTAGCTGGCAAGCTCAGGAAACAGACATCTCTGATTAAATTAGCCATTTTGTTTTTGTGACAACATGGTTTGTGAGTGACATGATTTCAGTGATGACACAAAAGCTGCGCATATTGTAACAAAGTTGGAATGAAATTGTGCATAATATTAAAAAGTTTGAAAGTTGGTACTGCACCCTCTATTGTACCTACAAAACTTTTTTGCATGTTAATAAAAATTATCAAAGATGTTTATATAGACTTACATGCACTCTTTGAAGTTTTCAAAAATATCAATTTCCATCTCTTCAGTCTGATTAGGCACAAATCTGAACTCGGATACAGTGCCAGGTGAATGAATATCTGGTTCATAGTCGCCAAGTTCAGCTGATGACAAATATAAGGTTAAAAATATTTATACAACTAGTCAAAAACTGTACCTTCATAACAAATAGAAATGACCAAATGAGTAATCTAGTGATCTATCTTTCCTTCCTCTTTTACCCTTTACAGGTGTCGAGGGAGATACAATGTTCTTGTTCTAGCTTTTCTGGCAGCTTCAGATAATGTCATTTGGTGTTTGTGTAATGTCTCTTTGATGTTATTGATCCAGCATATTTCTAGGTCTACCCCTGGTTCTTCTTTCTGCTTCTCCTCTCTTCATATATAATTTATAAACTAATGAATCACACAGATTTCTTTCCAGATGACCAAACCATTGGATTTGTTGATTTTGTATGCATTGTAGAATTGTAATCTAGTGATTATGTGCATTATCTAGAACTGCTGAGCAAAAATTTCTTTAGCAGCCAATGTCATTAAGAATCTGCAAGTGTTTTGTAATTGTTGTGATGTAAAACATATTAGTGATTGTTGGGTCTGGTAATAAATTTCTTCTCTTTGATGAGTTTTGGACATTCCAGTAGTATATTTTGTACTGTTTTCTTTGCTTGAGCACAATTATGACAATTTTGTTCTTGTGCATGGTTTATTATGTATAAACATTTGTTGAGTTCGATTCTGATATTCTCCATTGAAAGATTGTGCTTTGCTTCCTGAATTATAGTTTGTTGATGCTGTCATTCTCGTCTGTGAAATTTCTCTTTACATGGAGGACTCTGTAGTCCTATTTAACTATCATTTCAGCAATTTATTTTTATATTTGTTTTCTCAATATCTGTTTGACTTTTCGCATACTGATTGGGTTGTTTATGTGACCCTTAAAATCCAGTGATAAAAAATAATGTTATGGTGGAATCAACTGATTAACTATGAAGAGATATATCACTCTCACAAGGGAAGTAAAACTGCTAAAGTGCTTCTTAACCTTCACCACGCCTATATCAACTCCGGCTGCCAAAAAACAAAATAGCGTCTAGCGCCGTTGGCGACATACCCCATCCAATGAGATATCGTTATAATAGACGCCCCACAGCCTGATTGGTTACTCGGGAACATGCGCTATTGAAGCCGGTTCATTCCTACGTCCGACATGATCGTTGTAACAATGGCTAGCCAGAAGATACAAATTTTATAGCAATTAATCTGACCACATCTGCACACTGGTACGATGCCATGATGTGACCGGTTTTATAGACCTTTCATCGTATTTTGAATAAAATAACATTGAATCGTGGCTTGAATTATTCAAAGAAGGATTTTACTGCAAATCTACATGTTTTATACAGTTCCTCCGGCTATATTTTGATAATTTCGCAGTGAAAGAACATAAATACAACAGATTTGCGTGATTTAGTTTACAGTGTTGCCAAGGAATTCAATAAATTTGGTAAGTTATTTTTTTATTTATTTTTTTTCTCTTTATTTGTTATAAAATATATGTTTTTTTGTGAAAAACGTCTTTACCACTTTCTCATATGTCTGGTATCACACACACATGTACATAAATTACACCAATATATGCATAATTCAATTATTTATTTATATGTGCAAATATTATTTAAATATCTCTAACAACCAAAAAATTATCACATTTTCAAAACAGTCACCATCAATAACGCAAATTTTCAAAAAAGAATCCGATGGCAGGGAGACATTTCGTATTTTTTAATCTGGCTTGCTAAAGGTTAACCTTTAGGGCCCTGAATTAAAAATTCAGAAACATCCCCTTGGGCATAAATTCTTTTTTGGAAAATTTGCGTTATTGATGGTGGGGGTTTTGAAAACGTGATAACTTTTTTGTTTTAAAAGATATCAAAATAATTTTTGCATAATTAAATAAAGGAGTGAATAGTGAATATAGGCATATTTTTTTTTGTTGTATGTATGATATGACAGCTGTGAAGTTGAAAATTCGGGGAAAAAAAATCGCAAAACACCATTTTCAAATCGTACATATAACTTCTTGACGACCCTAATACTTGAGAAATACGTGGAAAAATTGATAAAATCCTCATAAATACCTATACTTATTGTATATATATTGTTTTATATCAAAACTAATATAATATGAACTAAAAATACTAATAAAACGTGAAGAAATAGCATATAACGTCAGTCCAGTAAACACTAGGCCTAGCCCGACACGCGGCGTAATTATTGTCTATGCACACGCGTGGCACTCCTGATACATATTATTTTTGTGTTTTTGAACAACTACACAAACATTCTTATCAAATAACAACATATTAAACACAAAAAATAACAATTAAAACATGTATTCACGATCACTTAGCCATGCCACGCGGTACTCAATTTGATAGTAAAATATGGCTAAAAAATGGCCAACGTCGCTCTAGAAATTCGTTGACAAAACAAGCCGGCTTTCTCTCTTCTTGCAATCGTAATGTATAAAGGAATTTGACCTTTAAACTGTGACGTATTCCTCGCTTTGTTTGGCGGGTTTTATACGTCACAGGATCATTACTTCGTGAAGTTCCGTACTCGGGAATCGGGCGATGTCCTATGTAGCGGGATTGCGCCCGCAGGCACAAGGGAGCTGTGCTCATAGGCGCAATATTGCGACCGCAGAGTCGTAAAGGTTAATTCAAAGATAATGGATATGAGCACGGAGCTTGCCATTTTTGTTTAGTAACAAGGAAAACTTTAAATATTTATGCTAGAAAAGTATAGCACTGGATCAAAATTAGGATGTTTATAAACCAGACTTTCAAAAAAGGTATAAATAAATAATTGAAATATAATCCCATATTTCAATAATGCATTTAAACAATTGTAGAATTGTTAGGTTCTACTCTTATGTTCAGTGGCATGGTTAGTGCGACATAAAGAATAGCATAAACTGATATCTACTGCACATGAAGCTAAAACTAGTGAATTGGAATTGCAAGATTGTCTTCTTTAAACACCCTACCACAGAATCTAGCTTCAGAAGATATAGATAAGAAAACATTTACATAAATGATTGCCATCAAATAAATCTACTTGGATTCTCTCTATAGATCAGACATTAGTTTGTTGCATTTGTGCCTGTACTAACAAATTTCATTATTTATAGGAATTAAGTTTTCATTTGGTTTATTTAATTGTGGAATTCTAAAACATGAATTACAATTACCAAACCTACATTGAAGGGCCAAGGCACAAAGCTGGACTAGTGTCTCATAGGGACATGGTAACCTGCCAGTATAAATGTCTTGTTTTAGCTGCAAGAAAAACTGATACCTGCAATTGAGAAAAGAAACACATAATACACTTGTCTCACACATAGCAAGAATCACATTACATTTTGAACGCCCTATGGGAAAACGCACAGGCAAATGACTGTATAAGTGACTATGACTCATGTTCCATGACTAGAATAAAGGAATTTGGTTTGAAATGTGGTGTCGCTAAAAAGGAGCGGTTTTGTGGACAAGAAAGAATGATGGTCAATCAACTGCGTAATTGGAGCATCACTCAACGTGTAATGGCGGCTACACTCAAGGAGAGATCTAAGCACCTATGGACTTGTCCGGAGTGCAGTGACGATGATCCAACGACTAACTAACATTACATTTCTGTTTAAAATTCTTTATGTGGAAGGTCTGATGGTCTCACTAATGGCCTATTACACTAGCCGTTATGCAACAGTAAACTCTCGGTTGATGACATGTCAATATAATAAGGCTTTCCTCTTGTGGAAGCCCCACTGCCTTTTCATCTATACAATTATATTTTCCTATGTGGAAAAACTTTAAGAGAACCCAGCAATAAACATCATGCTTGGAGAATAAGATGAGAGCTTGAAACCTGACCATGGCTCTAGCAAATGTATATGAGAGCCCAGAATCAGACAAACATGATAGCCTTACATAACTGGAGAGCCTAGATAATTAGAGAGAGGATGGTGGAGAATGCATAACTAGTTGCCCCACCTATCCAAATGACCAAATCCCAGGGATGAGTTGCTTAGGACATAGCGTCCATTTGGCAGGAGAGCTCAAGCTCATGACTCTTCATGTTGTGCAAAAATATAAAAGCCACAAAATTGTTAGAATTTACCTCATCTGAGTAAGGGACTCATCAAATTATTGCACACCACTGAGAGTTGGAGGCTTCTGGATATGAAAATAAAGCTCTGGAAAAGCCACGTAGTAAGAGTTAAATTCCCAGAGATTGAAACAACAGTAAGTATATTAATTAAATATGATAATTACATAAAAAGAGAAATAGAGAGAGAAGGAAAAGAAAGACTCAAATTAAGTCACACAAATAGTAGATATTACCTCGTCAATTCTTCATGCAGGTTATTAGGCTCTGATGAGTAAAATTTCACACGAAAACGAAATGTGTATGGAGGACCAACTGAAATAAAATCAATCTTAGCTTCAATACAAAATTACTACATACAAAAATATTAAATATGGCAGTTCCTTAACTCTTTAACTGCTAAATTATTCTCGGTAACCAATCCCAGCTGAGAAATTCTTTCCCCAACGACTTTCCTCATTTGCTGAATCCATCTCTTGTCCTACAAAAATAAGATAGCTTTCACCGTATTGGTTTTTTATTAGCACAAGAAAATATATACATCATGAATAGGATTGTTGACGCATACTGCCAATTGACAATTTCAAAGTGAAATCAATTTTAGCAATGAGGAAGATAGATCTCAATCATCGGAATGCAGTGTGATAACAAGGTAACCAGAAGTGATGACATGAAAGTGTTCATCTGAAAGCGACATAAAGGGAAGTGTCAATGGACTGCATTCATCCTCAGGAAAAAATGACACATCACAAGACATGCATTTAATTGGGAATAAATTAAGCCAATAGAAAAGTTAAGCCAAAGAATATCTGGCAAAGTACAGTAAAATGGAGGTTATTTTAAGTCAAAATGACATGACTATTATGAAAATAGTCTGAAATAACATACATTGTATTACATTACTACAATGGGGAAATAAAGGTGACGTAAGAAGTACATTATTAGAAAGGATGACATATATTTTCATGTATAAGCTGATAATTTTTGTATTTGTTTTCACTAATGGTAAGTAGGTGATGAGTTTATTCCTCCTTTGAAAAGGCCCATCCCTTTAACCAGCGGACAATGTCCAAGTAGGCTATAACAGGACGCAATATCAAGACCTCGCAAATTAGTTTTTTTCATTAATGATGTTGAGGGTTCGGCTATAAATGAGCACAATGAAAATTCGAAACCATTACTACCAGTAGAATTTTTTTTAAACGTAACAATACCGTCAAAAAGGCCATCGGTAGCAGGAAAATAACATCCCAGCACGAAGTCATTCAAATCCCTTGAAGTTGGAAACAATGAATTCTGAAACAGTTCATAAATGCCACCCTGTCACGGAAATCATAAGTCTATGATTGTAAAAACTGCTATACTTTAGAAATAGGGAACTCCTATTGCAATACCGTTGCTAAAGATAACTTGTCCAGGAAGTCCAAAATGGCAGCACCTGTGATAAAGTCTATAGATGTTGTTCATTAAAACATTGGAGTTTTTAATTCATATTATATGATATATAGAAAGTAATGTAAATCTAGGCCTAGCATTATAATAAGTAGGATTTTGCACTTCAAACTACTCTTGAGACTAACGGGAATTGAACAAGGTCCGTTTTAACAGTACCAAATTGCCTTGCAACTTGAGTGAACAGGTTTTTCCGTACTCGACCAACTACATCTCCAAAAAAAGATGTGATTTTGTCAAGACATTCAAACTGTGTACTTAAGTCACTGAGAACAGACCAATCAAGACAAGGACTATTAAAACAACAACGTCTTGATTGGTCCGTTGTATCAGTGTATATAATTTGAGATAGTAAATTTGTATCACAATGTAGTTTTAAGCAGCTTTTGGCATATCAGGCCTCCAAATTGTAGATTTTAGTTACTCAGTGGACGAGAGGAATTCAAACCTGTGTCATTGAAGGGGGGGCAGCAACATGCAACCGAGAACATAAATGAAACGTGTCATCTCTGTTCATTGCCGTTACAACTTAAAAACTGTTTTAACACCTTTTTCGTTCCACTGTGCGATTTGAAGGCAAATCTAAAAGCCAAGATAACAGCGTACCTGTTCTGTTCATTGACTAGGCTTGAAATTACTGTTGTCTGATGCTATCGCAAGCGTTTTAACCAACCTTTGATGCAGAGACAGCAATAAATATAAGTATGAATCCGATATCGGGGAACATTACTGTGGCTGGTAACGCCTCCTGGCAAAGGTCGCACTGTGATCTCATTGTTGTATTTTATAACCATGTGTCTTACCACTGCTAAGGTTTGTGCTAAATTTTTCTTTTACCATTATCTGGTATTTCGCTTTTCCTTCTTATAATAATGGGATTCCAAAGTATTCTTAACAAAATATTTTTCCTATCTCTGCCTATACACAGATTTTTGACTTGTCACATTTTGGACATTAAAATAACATTCTCGGCTTATAGACGGATATATACTGTAAATGCATTAATATAATATGATGCTATAAAACAGACTACATTAATGTTTTTGCCAATGTAAAAATGTAGACATCTGCTAGTTTACAGTACAGCCTATCAGCATGCGAAAGGTCTGATCAGTGATCCATCAGACAACTTTGATTCAATGGTAAACCATAGTGGATGGCATGCATATAATGTCTTCCTTTTGTAGAAACTCCACAGGATGCCATCTATACAATTATGTTTGTACCACTTCTGAGTAGAAGACTTCTCAAAGCAGTGCAAACAGCTGAGAGTTGGAACCTTGTGGGTATGAAAAAAAGCTCTGTAAAAACCTGCCCATTGCACACAAGAATACAAGAGCTATACTGTTTGTAACTCTTGGGAATCAAAACATAGAGCAAATCTGTTAAATTTGCAGTTTGGTACAAAAATCCATTATCTGCAATTTTGACATTGATTTTCCATAAGATAAGGTAATGAAATTGTCATTCAACCCTTATTCGTTGCCTCTCATAGTAACGCATAACATGTCAAGGTTCATGTTTTCTTAAAGGGGCTGCCTTTTTTTTTGCATAAAGCGAAATAAATTACAAAGGGCAGGTAAATCTGTGTTCTTTTTTTTCATTGATTATTTCCCTTGGTGACAATTCCCCATCAGTGGTTGGAGGCCGAGATATTTAGGAAGGCTGTATGGGTGGGGCTTCCAGTGGGTGATGCACAAATGGAGTGGGGCTCTCAGTGAGTTACTCACAAATGCGGTGGGGGGGGGGGACTCTCAGTGGGCGGCACACACATCTTATGTATCCAGCAGCAGTTTTTGTGACTAACAAATTTACTACATCTTTAACGAACTTACAGTAGCTATTTTGTATCTAGAACTGAGCTGGCAGTCAGTGATGTCACAAAATTTAAGATCTGAGCAAATTTTATAAAAAGTTGGAATGGTAAGCAAACATGAACCGATGTTATAGTAACTACTCTTTGCTCCCTTTCCTGGCCCAGTAAGCATAACATATTTACAGTCAACTAACTGTAATCAAAGTTTTTATCTTTCCACTGTTTTAAAACAGCAAGTAAAACTTTATGATTTGATTTTATAAATAAATAACTGGTCAAGCTCACAGATTTAAACCCTACCTACTTTTCAGTAAGGTTAGTATTGCAGTTTGGCACATGCCTCTCGGCATCTTGTGTTCAAGTCCTCAATTATGAAGAGAACAAATAAATTCCAGTTAATTCAAAAAGAGGGCTGCTCAAGCATATAAGAAAGTCCACACTTTTTTTGATACAGCATGAGAATAGGAAAGAAGGAACACATTGTGACAACAGGCAAGTTGAAGAGCATAAGGGGTAGGGGAATATCAAGTGAGAAAATGACAACCTAGCATTATGGCATTGAAGAACATCAGTATCAGAAATGATTGGCAGCGCATGAACCAAACATCTGTGGAAAAACATAAAAACCAACACAACACAGAATGGTGAGAAGAAGGGTGCAATTCCCACAAATCCACCACAAGGAATGTGAATACAAGAGACAGATACTCTCACCAGTGTTATAATGATAAGAAGATATAATTATGTTAATTAGACACATGATTTCACTAAAGATTTAAGAATATAATGAATAATTACAAAGAAAGTTGTGGAGGTGATATATACTGTCAATACATAAAAGAAACTAATCATACATTTTCTAGAAGAGATAGTAAAAATTGTTTGTGTATAATAATGAGGAATATTAGAATATATATCGACAGTAAGCATAATCAATGAGAAAATGAGTCAATGCATGACAAGGATAGAAGAGATAAACTGCATAACCACAGTAGATACCGAATTTGAATGATAGAAAATCATTCAATTGAACCTAGAGATACAATCAGAACACCGACGGGAAAATTCTGCAATAATTATGATGCAGAAATCCAGGCAATTAGTGTGGCAGCTAAAAAACTGCTGAACCCCAACTCTGGCCTACAGCCTGTGGTATTCCTGACAGATGCAAGGTCAGTGCTTCAAGCTCTCCAGTCTGGAAAACTAACAGACTTGAAAAAACTACTTAGCGAATTGTCTTACCAGTATAGGGTAACCATGCAGTGGATACCCTCTCACTGTGGAATACCAGGAAATGAAAAAGCAGACCAACTGGCTAAGGAAGGTGCTGCCGAAGACCAACCATATATACCAATCACCTACCATCAGAAAAAACAGATGATCAAGTCAATAAGAAAGCCACAAACGACAACACAAGATGACTATCACATTATGAACAGATCAGAGCAAGTTATAATTCTACGTCTCAGAACAGGACACAACCGACTCCGCAGTCACATGTATACAAAGTTCAAGATTGGC
Organism: Meghimatium bilineatum; assembly: GCA_034231615.1. Lineage (NCBI taxonomy): Eukaryota > Metazoa > Mollusca > Gastropoda > Stylommatophora > Philomycidae > Meghimatium > Meghimatium bilineatum. The sequence goes on along the minus strand of CM067299.1, from coordinate 75,804,155 downwards.
AACACGGCCATGTGTACAGGCAGCACAGAGTGCCAAACATATACTTCAAGAGTGTTCTGAGCATGAAACGCTGAGGGATGCATATTGGCCAGAGGAAACAATACTGGAATCAAAGCTCTATGGGACACTGTATGAACTACAAAAGACAGTGAGTTTTATTAAGGAGACAGAATTACAGATATAGACATGTTTCAAGTGAACGAAAGAAGAAGAAGAATTCAATTGAACTGATGAATCTGACTAAGACCAGAAAGGTGTGAAGCATCCTGATCAACTATGCTAGACAACATGCCACATATAGAGAATATATATGATATAGTTCTGTCATATTCATATTGAAATAAAATGATGGAAAGCTTACTTTTGACTTGCTTTCTCACTTGTTTTGTAGGATCAAGCCAGTGCTGAAATACAAGACACAATGAAGATAAGAATCTAGAATGACTTCACTAAATTAATAACTGCTAAGCACAAGTGTTTGTATATTAGTACCATCATCAATGCTATCTATCTATTTATTGTCTTTTCTCTGCTTATGCTGTGAGACGTTGCAGGATTGAATGACGATCGGTTTTTGAGCTATTGCTCGTTTGGTCGCTTGATATGCAGTAATACTGTGTCGTGTTAGAATTTTGGTAACTCCTTCAAGCCACCTTCTTTTTGGTCTTCCTCCATATTTTGCTGTTTCCATTTTCATGTTGTATGTCTTGCCGCTGACCAATAAGGGTTCATTTTAATTCGGTGGCCGAACCATTTAATATGTTTTTCAATATATTTGACAGTGATATTATTCCAACAGTTCTTGTAATCTTATATCTCACATTTCATTGTTAAAATTTGAAAGGTTCTTCATGCCAAGGTTGAATCTATTAATTCTGTAAAATAAAATTTTTGTACTCTTTTGAAATGTGGAAATGTGAAGTCCATTAGCACTACATTAATGCTGCATTTCTCTTCTGAATAGCGTATGTATATGTTTGTGGATGTTAGTATACTTTGCTGTCATATCTCAATCATGAACTTTGTTATGATTTCCAAAGGTAATATTCTATATGAACCTCTCATTCATCCCATAAATACATAAACAGATTACTTTCGCTTTATACTCCTTTATGCATTGCAGCATCAGGGGTAGAAGAGTTCTCTAAAGATGGCTTTTTTGTGTGCTTCATATATGTTTTTCGTTGATTCTTTTATTTTTGTAATCCATCATTTGCAAGGTCTGCCCCTGGCTTTGTATCCATTGTGTCTGTATAGTAATGCTTTTTGAGGGCACTGTCTGATGGAAGTCTGGAAGCAACTTAATCTGTTGTCTTCTTGTTTGTTTGTTTGTTTTGCGTTCGCTCCATTGTAACCATCATGGATATCCGTGTGATTTCCGCCGGGAGCGTGATTACTTTGTGCCACCGTTATGCGCCTTGTAGGCCTAGCACATCCTATTTCGGCATGCCTTGACAATTCGGGTGGGCTACCCTTAGCCTGTGACAGCCTCTATATCTGTCTCCAGGCACGCGTAGTGGCGACTCTTCGCCCAGACGATTTTTGCTCTCGTCTGACTCGCATGAGGTGTTCCACTGTCTATGAACTTGCCTCGTGTAATTGGACATGCTGTGCCCGTGCCCATTGGGTACTGAACTCAACAGAGGAGTTGGACCCTGGCTCTTTCGCCCTCTTAGCCGAGGTGTCGTTCACCGACATCGTGTACCCCTTGTCCAAGTTCGAGTCTCACACCACGAGTTTGAGAGCAAGGCGTTCTCGAGCTGAGCGTCCTTGTCCCAATAGCACCTGAGCCCATCAGGTACTGAACCCTTTCTCTCTTCAAGTGTATTTCCGGTGTAGGAAAACCTGACAGTAGAGTTGGGCCAGGGCTATATCGTTGTCCCTTTTGTGCCTGAGCCCATCGGGTACGGAACCCTTTCTCTCTGCAAGTGTACTTCCGGTATAGGAGACCTTGACAGTAGAGTTGGGCCAGGACTACCATCGTTGTCCCTTTCTTGCCTAAGCCCATTGGGTACAGAATCCTTTCTCTTCGCGAGCATATTTCCGGTTTAGGAAGGCTCGACATTAGAGTTGGGGTAGGTCTTCTTGCTTTACCAAACGCCAATGGATGGGTCTGGGTCTCTGCCTGTAAGGAACACAGGTAACTAGAGGCTCGACTCGAGCTGACGGAGCTTGTAGTTCCCCTTTCCTAGGGACTTTTCGCTTTCTATTTGCAGTTCGCGCTGCCCTCTAGCGCTGTTCTGCCCTTTCATTGTACTCGGTATGAAATCTATTTGTCTCTCGCCAATTCATCTACCTTTACGTGCATTTTACATTGGCGCCCCTCCAATGTTCGGACTGGACTGACTAGCTTCACCGTATGTCGACAGTGTCGCTATATGTGGTGCTGCTGGTGGTGTCGGAGATATTGTCTGTCTCTTGTGCAGTCAAATCTCTTTCCATCTGCTACCTCCACATTCTCGGACACGATCCCCAAATGATTTGGCCAGAATCAGCTTGAGCTGCTGTATTTCTGTTTCCAGGGTGCACCGCGTGGAGATACATTTGGGATCTTGGTTATCTGCTAACCCTGGGTAGCCTAGAGCAATGCGTTCCCTTTACACCCCTGTTGTCTTCTGATGTCATCCAGGATTGGCATTGTGTTTGTTAGTCTTCTGATGTTTTTGTTCCTGATTCTGTCTCTTATTGTTACTCTGAGAATTCTATGTAGACACGTCATTTCTGTTGTAACAAGTTTTCTTTTGGATTCTGTTGTTAGTGTCCACGTTTGACAGATTACAACAACCCAAAATGACATGATTTTAAATAACTCACAATATTCATATAATTCATATTTGACAGATATACTAATATAGTACAAACAACATGATTTTACACATAAAAATAAAGTACTAGAACAGTTATCTTGCACTTACATTTACATTGTTGAGATCTGTGTACTGTAATCCGAAATAATCCTTTTCAATGATATCTAAATGGTAAAATACTTGTTCAATCAAGGTAGTACCATCAGCTTTTTTCTGAAAGAAGAATTATATATATTTTGAACTTTAACTCCTGCAATGTATAAAGTTAGTCGCATTGCACTATAATTGCCACTCAGTGCATCTATCATCACCAGGTAACCTTTTTTGGGGGGGTTATTTCTTTAGTTAGTTTTCCTTCTGTTAAAACAGAAGTTGCCAGCTGAGCTCCTATGAAGATTGTTTTTAAACTGGCATTTTACACCAGCATGATAATGTAACAACACGTAACAATGGTTCACAAAATTCCTGGGCTTATCTTTTTCCTGGAAAACTATTACACTTACAGACTAGTTGAAGATCTTCAAAGTAGTCCTCTAGTGATTGTACACATTTATTCCAGTGCTCCTGCCACTGAAGGAAGCACTTCTGATAGGAAATTTTTCAGATAGCTTGAACTTGTTAATCGAATTACTATTTTATAGTTTGAATCTCCTTAAATATCAGTCAATCAACAACTTTTCATTATTCAATATCACACAGAGCAAGATTTTGGGTGAAATATGAAGATTGTGGGTACAATGGAATATTGTATTTTGTCAATAAATTATTAGTGGAGGAAAAATCTATGTACAGGATCACTGTCATGATACATAAACTATTTGCATGTGTGCTACACCTAAGAGGAATGTCTATGTGCAGCACCATAGGATGTAAATCCGCTGCTATGTAGTGTTTTAAAGGCAATCTGAAACATTGGACTTGAAGCTGTCAAGATAATGATGCATATGATAAGACATACTAGGTCACCTACACTTAAATAATGACACACAGTGCATGCGCAAAGTTACATACTTCCAGTTTTGTACATATATTGGCATGTGGTCATTGCATGTCCTTGGTAAATAGAAATACTCTGTGTATTACGGTTTTCAAGGGAAAAATATAAGTCCCAGAACTTATTGAACAGTCCTTATAGAAATATAACACTAATAGTGGGATTGTGTGAAACTACAGTTGTTAGTCAGAAAAATTTATCACCAGGAAGGAAGTTTCATATTTAAAAATACAGAACCACTGAAAACATGCAGGAAGACAAATATGAGAAAGGGAGTTTCATATTTTAATAAATACACAGAAGTAAAGCACCTCAAGGAGGTGACTATGTACAACAATCTTGCAAAACAACATCAGTTGAGCCAAACAATTTGCAGCACAAAAATGACTGAAGAAAATATTCTTACAAGTGACACATCTTGAAATCTATACTATTCATTTACAACTTCCATTGACAGTTTTTTCTCGCTATTCTCCACAAATGGTTAATGTAATCAGATCTGATCAAAGAGTATCTTCACACAAAGAGTTGCCTACAGTTTATGTTCCACATTTACTACTTCACATCATGTTGTTATAATGGTGCAGTCTACCAAACTGTTCTTTCTAGATCTAGAGTTTCCAACTCATATTGTTGTATTGTAGTATACAATGCTGACTACCACATCAATGGTTTTGAAATCCCTGAACCACATTACACAGATGACAATGTGCTTCTTTCAAATGATATTGGAACAACTAATCAAAAACACAAAGAAATACAGGTATATTTAAACACAAAAACAAAAATCATGTAAAAAAAAATATAACAACACAACAACAACAAAATCAGAATTGGCAATACCTAGATAGAGTGTGTGGATAAATACTTAATAGAAAAAATCAACGGTACAGAAGACTGCATCACTGTTTGGTCAGATAAAGAGACAACTGTTTAGAAAGACAAACAATGGAGGGAAAGCACTTGGGTGGAAGAGAAAGGGCAGACCAAGAAGAAGATGGACTGATGGCTTTAAAGATAACATGAATATGTCATTGGAAAATGCAAGTCACATTGTCCAAGACAGAGAAGAGTTCAGGGAGTTCATTAGGAAGGCAACATGCTGAAGAGAATACATCACATGACGTTGTATTTCCTTTGTCTACAATGTTTATCTCTAGTGAAAATACCATGGAGTGTCAGAAAAACTAATGTGGAGGTCTTAAAAGAGTCATATGTGAGACGGAGCTTAGTGAATAATATAAGAAAAAGATAATCTTCATTGTTTGGCCACATTATGAGACAAGGAGATTTATAGCACATAGTCACAACAGGAAAGATTGAGGGCAACAGAGACAGAAGCTGACAATGTGAGAAAATATTAGACAATTTAACAACCTGGCATTACAGGGAAACAACAATGATTCTGATACATAATACTGGAGACAGAGATCTGTGGAGAACCATGATCACCTATGCCAACCGGCATGGCACCTAATGATGATGAATGTGAAGTTCAGTTTATAATTACAGCAGCAAAAATATTAAACCTTATATGTGTTTAAATCTCTGAATTATTCAAATTTCATTACAATTTGTCCAAACCTTCCAAATTTTATTCTCTGCAGTCAGTAAAGTATGTTTGCTACACTGTGCCTTAAAAATAGTTAATGAGTTAACTCATGCTACAATTGGATGTGTCAGAAATCTCAGCAGATATCGCAGACAAGCTATAAACCATGACACAATACATTATACTCTATTGTAGTCTAGACCAGTGAATCTCAACATGGACCATATGACCCTGGGGGGCCACAGAAATAAATTTTGAAATTGGGGATCCAGACTCATATAAGGGGGCTACAGGATAGTAATTATTTAAACAATAAATGAAGAGAAATATATCTGATATACTTTATAAAGCATAAGTGTCCTGTAAAGATAAATCAGTGATTTTCTTTTTAATGAATATGGTGGGGGGGGGGGGGTGCACCTACAGAAGGAAATTTTCCCAAATGGAAACCACTGATTAAAAAAAAGGTTTAGAACCACTGTCTATAGTAGTCTTTACTTAAATCTGTGAATGAGAAAACTTATTTCTCAGATTTACCTCAGCCTTTTATAGTATGCCAATTTCAGATGTTATGAAATATCTATCCCGTTACCTGGAACTTTGATCATGATAGTGGCATAAAAAAGTGTGATAAATACAGAGGTTGCATTAACTGTGATATTGTAAGTGTTCATTCACAGAAGAAACTATGATAGGTACAGCAAACCAGATGATAATTTGACTGTTCACAGAAACCTGCTCTAGATATTGTGCGAGAACTTAAGAAAATTCAGTGATCAGAATAACAACAGCTTACAGGGCACAAGTATCAATCTGCCATCTTTCACAAATTTTGAAACAGAAATCTATCCTGATGGAAAGCAAAAGGCAAATCATAAATTCACTATTCATACCAACATTGTGTTACCAATATCAGACATAGACTAAAGAACAAGAGAGAAAGCTTACTATGTGTGAAATGTCTAAGAAAAAAGCAAACAGAACAGGGCAACATCTTGTAAGGAATGAAGAGATTACAAAAACTCTTGGAACAATGACCAAATACATTGAAAATAGAAACTGAAATGGTTCAGCCACTTCATGAGAATGAACACTTATTGGCCAGCAGCAAGAGCATACAACATGAAAATGGAAACAGCAAGAGGCAGAGGAAGACCAAGAAGAAGATTGATTGAAGGAGTTACCAATGTTCTGAGATGTCACAATATTACTGTATATATTAAGTAACCAAATGAACCAAAGTCCAAAAATCGATCATTATTCAATTCTATGACTAATTACAGTAAATGTAAAGAACTGAACAGATAAATAGATCATGAAAAAAAGATTGTTAACATTGAGTACAATGGAAATGGAATACTGACAGATACACATAGAATATAAATAGGTAAGCATGTGCTACAAAAATTACTGCTAATAATGATAAGATAATAAAAGTAACTATAATAAAGAAGAAGAACATAAAAGATTGACATTTCAGAATAAGAATGTTCTCTTTTATTTGATATCCAGATTCCTTTATGGTATATAAATTCTTCCTGGACAAACTTTTTGTTCTTTTGTCTTTTTCAAGTTTTGATGTTCGCTAAATCTTATTGCTGATTTTATTATGTTCTGTAGAACTTGCTTGTATGTTGCTAGTAGAACTGTGTCATCTACGTATCTGATTTCTGAAATATGTAGTCCTCCAATGTTTATGGGTCTGAATTTGTGTTGTAATGTTTCATGTTTCACATTCTATTTTCTGCATATATGTTAAATAGTGAGATGACAGTCCACATCCTTGCTTTACACCTTTTTGTACGTTGAACCACTCTGATATTGTGCCTATGTTAGGTAAGACAAAAGGTTAGGAGTTAAGATCAGGTTTTAGTATTTATAATTGAAGTTAAATAGTATTATTTACAATAACGGGAAGATATAAGGGACTTGCGCAGTAGTGTACGTTAGCAGACGGAAAGGAACAGTAGCCATGGCACATATTGTTAAATATGAGAGAATTTATAAGTCAGTGTAGAAGATGTCTGGGGCAATTTCCACTGTATTTATGTGAATATATATGGAGAAGAAAGCATGCGAGTTTGAATGATATCTTCAATGGAGTTCCTTTCCGGAATTAAAAAAGGGTATCCTGCAAAGTATTCTGAATAAGGTGAGTGTTACGTTTTATTCACATTGTTAAATTTTTAATGAACCTTAAGAGATATTGAAGTTGCGTGGAAATCCATGACATCAGCTAGTTAAAAATGTAAACAGTGGGTTATTTATAGCACAGTGGAGACTTATTCTAGACTTCTATTAGTATAACAGTAACAATATTAATTCATGGAAATCAATAAAAATTGCTATAATACATAGACCTATGCATTAATCAGCTTTTACAATAACAATATTAACTATATAATATAGTGATTTAATAGGCACTATAAAAATACGCAATAATCCATTATATAACAGATAACAAAAACATAACAAGGCTGAAATACATTATAGTTCTCCACTGTGACCTTTGCTCTAGTTTCGATGTGTTTTCTGACCTTTGTTGTGTGATTTGGCAAGCTTACGGGTAAGTACTTAGAGTAAGGTTAGGATTAGAAATAATATTTCTAATGTGTGCGCGCACCTCGCTCCGTGTGTAGCGGGCAGAAATACTGATAGCTCAATACAAATAATAGGAAATTGTAAAAATGTGTAAATTGGAAAACAAACAGATTATGTATAAGTTCGTCTGTGTCTAGAGTTGAACTGTGTGATTGTCGGATGTGACCATCCATTATTTTAATTGGTGTTACACAGGAATCCATGACGTTGAATAGTTAAAATTGTCAACAGTGTGCTATTTATAGCACAGCAGAGAACTATTCTGTACTTTCACCACATAACAATATTATATTAATTATTCTATCTATATCCTAGGCCTATTACAATACAATTTGAATACTGATAGGTCTACTCAATACAATAATTTATAGTGTGTAAGATTAGATAGTTAAGACACTTGACTAAATAGTTTAACTTTTAAGTTTAAATTTAAAATAATAAAAATACTAAGTTTTAGTTAGTGACTCACTAGTGTCAATGCAATCACTCAAAATGTTGTTTTATTTGTTTACCTTTCAATTATATTATATTTTTAATCCTTAATTATGCTAGTACGACAAATAATACCTACATTCACATCCACTGTTATATCAGTTCCATCTAACAACATTATCGTGCAGATCAAAACATTTTTCTTTTTGAGTGTTGATGTCTTTGTTGATTGATGCCCAACACCACCACTGCCACCACCAAAATCGGCATATTGCTGCGTCTGAGGCCTGCGAGTCCGACGTCTGCTCAAAAATCTAAACAAAGCCGCCATCCTCCTTAAGTAAAAATAATCAATGCATTCAACGACGTGTTGGTAAAATCTGAGGAAATTTTACATAAAACATAGTCAACGAAGTCCAGCGAGACGAGAATGATACTAGAGAATAAAAGTTGTCCCTCGGTTGATAGTGCTCAGCATATCAAGTACTCAAGATCAGGTAAGTCTACTACATGTACTTCCTTCTTACGAGCATTCACGGAATCAGGCGAACTCGAATATAGCCATCAGGTAAATTAAAAATGATCACTTCCGTTCTCTGATAGAGAAATCGGCGTCCTAGCAACGAGTCTCATTTATGTGAATAAATTGTAATTAAAATGACAGCTGAAATTAAAGTTTCAGTGGCAACAAAATTCCAGAGCAGCTCACATGGTTTGGCGCATTGTTATTTTTTATAGTTTACAAATTACTATAGGCCTAGATTTTGTTATATAAGCCTTATGCTTATACATTTGTTATAGTCCGTTCAGAATCGTTTGCCGAGATGTTAAATTATTTTTATCAAAAACGTATTGTTCATTTGGATTGATCATTTGAAGTTAGGTTTAGAATAATAATGTCGCTATAGAAATATTTTTTTATCAAAGAAATGTGATCCAGTATCAAAGATACCTTATTTAACCTATATTAAAAAAAAGTTAATCTAAATTATAAACAATCGCTGGATTATGTAGATGCTTACATCTCACAGCTGATTATTAAATATAAAGGCATGACCCTCACGGTAGAATGTGCACCGTTCTAAAAGTAGTTGTTTCCACTGTACATTTGTATAAAGCAATGTTACATATGGAAATTCCCGTTTAGCACCAAATATTATTTTTCCTGTACTTAGAATTATGTGAAATCAAAAACGGCTATTGACTCGATTTCAAGTCACAAGTCAGAGGCACGTCTCAATATTTACAGAAAGTAGGCGGCACTAAGCATATTACCTTCTGCAAGTCTATGTGAGAATGAATCTGAAAGCGAAATATTTTACTGAGCATAACATTGCTATAAAGATTTATCAATACTTCTGCAGAGAGCGTAAAAAGGGACATCTTTATTGTTCTTTATCAAATCCTGAGAAGAGAACAATGCATATTTTAGGTTTGTGTAAACGTTCATTTGATCGAATAGTGGAAGCAAGCGGATATTTATTGCCAACAAATTCACGAAAGCAAGGAAGGAAAGAAAAGATAGACAGTTTCGATAAGGACCTAGTAAAAAGAGAAATATGTAGAATGTTTGATAAAAACGAAGAAGTGACACTTAGAAAGTTGAAGATTTGGCTGAAAACTAATAACGACATTGAAATATCAAAAACTTTATTATGGAAAACTGTAAGAAATACAGGCTTCACCTTTAGAAAGTATGCTGGTGGAAAAAACATTATTTGTGAAAAGCCACATCTGGTAGCTCTTAGAAGCAAGTATTTACGTGAAGTGAAGGGAATGCGCGAGAATGGTTATGATATTGTGTATTTAGATGAAACTTGGATCAACGCTCATCATACAAATGAAAAGGAATGGCAGTTAGCAGATGGAAGTATTAAAAGATCAGTACCAAGTAGTAAAGGGCAACGTTTGATAGTTGCACATGCAGGTAGCAGACATAATGGGTTGTTGCAGAATGCTCATCTAATTTTCATTTCAAAATCCATTGACAATAGAGACTACCACTCCGAAATGAATGGGCACATATTCGAAGACTGGATCGAAAAAAGTATTCTTCCAATATTAGATAGACCTTCTTGTCTGATAATGGACAATGCTTCATACCATAACGTAGTGAACGTAGAAGATAGAATCCCAACATCATCAAGTACAAAAGATGCAATCAAAACGTGGCTCATAAAAGAACACATACCATTTACCGACAGGTACTTGAAACCCGAATTGCTTAACCTTGTAAAACAGACACAACGAACAAAGATATTTAAAATAGACAAGTTAATTGAAGAACATGGTCATAGATGTTTGAGACTACCTCCATATCATGCACACTTAAATCCTATAGAGCTAATTTGGGCAAAAGTTAAAGGACACGTAGCATCTACAAATACAACTTTCAAATTATGTGATATTGAGACACTTACAAATCAGGCTCTATCAAATATACATAAAGACTACTGGGTGAAATGTGAGGATCATGTGTTACGCCAAGAAGAGGAATATTGGAAAAAGGAAGGTTTGTTGTTTGTTCAGCCGAAAACAGTAATCGACCTATTTGACTCGTCTGATTATGAATGATCATTACTCTGATTAAGTCTACACTAAAAAAAGTTTGATTTGCAAAATTTACAAGTTGATTTGTAAAACATTTCATTGCTCAATACCACCCAAGCAATTCAAAAAAATGTTATAAGCAAACCATCAACCATTACTTATAAAAATTAGCCCGCTTGATTCAATACAGAAGTTCAGATATCTTGGATCAACTATTACAGACAAAATTTCCTTACATGAAGAAATATATGTACTTATTTCAAAGGCAGCGACAACATTTGTGAAACTCACACCAAGAGCATGGAACAATATCAAATTGACTCTACGAACAAAATATATATTTTAAATTTTTTTTACACCTGCCACCATGTAAAATTTTGTGGACACGCCTATGGGTCATCATTGCACTAGATTACTGTAAAATATTTTGTTTATGGTCGAAATAATATTTACATGGGCAAACATCAAAAGAATTCGCCGCTTTCAAATAACCGTTACAGCTAGACATCAAGTAACACATATGTTTTCGCGACATGGACATTTTAACAACGTATGCCAAAATTCATGTGAAATCATCAAGAACTTTTTGAATTATAAATCATAACATCTCGGCAAACGATTCTGAACGGACTATAGAATGTGTTTGTGGTAATCTTAATTAAAAATAAAAAAATCTAAATTTAAAGTTTATATAGTCTAAACTTCCAACTAAAAAGCGTGTTTTAATATGTCGTATATTCGATTCTTTTACACTTATCTTAACACCAACACTTAGGGGTAAAACTACAGAATAACGAATCACAGCAGTATGAGACAGATGTAAATGTAGACAATGTAGAGCCGCTGAATATCAGATGGAAAATAGCACTGACGGAGCGGTAGAAAGGTACAATATACAAGAGACAAAAGAATAACCATCCAAATAAAATACTTATTATTGACATTTTGAAGCGAACAAAAAGACTATAACAACTGTCTCTACTGGATATATCCAGAGAGGAAGATGACAAACACCATCTACCACAAGAAAGAGAACTATAAAACTTTACCTCGGACCATACCCTTGGAAGAACTTGCACAAACCAACTATCCAAACAAAATTACTAGATAGAACAGCCAATAAGGGAACACTACCAACAATCCTGGAGACTTGTGCCCTAGAAACGATAAACAGCTACCCATCATCAGCAAGCACTGTCTACACTGATGGATCTGCCCGCAAGTGTTCTATGACTGGTTAAAATTGCTCAAATTATGAAACAGAAGCTGAGGCCATTAAGACAGCCATTGAGTTACAGTAATACACCAACAGTTTATCTCATGGAACAAAAACCATCATACATAGTCATTTTTACAGACTCTATGTCAGTTTTGGAAGCACTTAAACATAGGCCTACCCCATATGAAAATCAAGATATTTTCCACATAGCAAGAGCAGTGCACAATCTTATCTCTGCATATCCAATCAGTATGACTGACAATGCAATAGATCCTTGGACATTACAATATAGCAAAAAACAAAGTAGCGGTTGGATTTGCAAAAATAGGTGCATTAAAACAACAAAAACAAAGTTAGTTAGTTAGTCGTTGGATCATCATCATTGCACTCTGGACAAGTCCATAGGTGCTCAGATCTCTCCTTGAGTGTAGCCACTATTACACGTTCACTGACGGTCACAGTAAGCAATTGATTGACCATCATTCATTCTTGCCAATGAAACCACTCCTTTCTAGTGACACCACATTTCAAACCAAATTCCTTTATTCTGGTCATGGAACAAGAGTCATTGTCACTTATGCAGTCATTAGCTTGTGCGTTTTCCCGTAGGGTGTTCAAAATGTCTGCTCGATCCATCGCTCCACCAACAGCCGTAGTAGCAGCATGGCCGGCCAACCTATTTTCTCTCTCATTACCCTGGACTCCCAAATGTCCTGGCACAAAAATGAAAGTCACTTTACGCATACAGGAATTCTTTACTGCATCTAGCCACTGTTCCAGAATGTATCCCGCCTGAACTTTCACAATCATGCTCACTGAGTATGCAGGCATGCTTGCAGATAGTCTGCGAGCAGACCCATTGCAAAGCTTTGGTTACTGCCAAAATCTCCATTGTCATACTGCTTGTTTTCTGAGCGAATGCACCACTTTCCTCTCTGATGGTTTCCCCCCACCTTTGAGCCATGAAGGCCCAGGCACTTCTGATGTGTCTCTCAACCGACTCATCTATATATACAATCATATCACCTTCCCTGGAATTTTCATTGATTAGAGTGAGTACCTCTGACTCCACACCTGTTGGACACCATTCCCTGCATTCTCTACTATGTGTTATTATTACTGTGAAGGCTGTCGGACAATCTAAGGGCGCACAACTCTATTCCACACCAGGCAGCACATCCTCCAATCTGCACACACTCTGTATAATATCCTCTACTTGCCCCATCCACGACTTTCCTCTCTTAAGTCGACTGCCTTTCACTTTGAGAATTTCAGGGTGTAGATGATGTTCTTTATCAGTGGTAATTTGTAGGTAGTCCCGTACCCTGCATGTACTTTGTATTCTTTGTATCAGTTGGGCAATCCAGTAAGTATCGCATAGCCCATGTTGACGTATCTCTCGTACACCCCAAAATTATTTGCATTGCCTCATTCTGGATTCTATCCAATCTTTATGTTTGAGTCTGACTCAGTGTTAGAATCGCCAGTGTGTACACTACCACCGCCACCACCAATCCCTGATACAGCAGAAATAGCAGCCTCTGTTCACATTGAGCAGCAACCATAACTTTCATCGCCGCAAGACCTTTATAAGCCTTTACAATGATGTGGTCAACATGACCTTTGAAACTCAAACTTCGGTCCAACATAACCCCGAAGTACTTCATTGTGCTGGTTCTCTTGAGGACATCCCCTCTCAAAGTAACCGATGATGTGGGAATCTTTACTATGTGATTATTGAGAGAAACCATGTTATTGATACCTTTCATGGATTAAAAAAAGCTCCAGAATTACTGCACCAATCCCCTATACAATCAAGCTCCCTCTGTAAATTCCTGGCGATCGTTTAACAAAAGCAAAGACCTTGTAGTATGGTCAAACTGATTCTCAGAAACAACACCAGGTATAGCTGAATAGATGGGCAAATGGGCTGACTGGTCAAAATGTATTTAGTGAAATGACACGGCTATCAACAATGACAACATAAACAAACTCTACAGGAGAAACCAATCCCTTATCTTTCAGTTTTGAACAGGACATGCAAGGATCAATAGCCACTTAAACCGTATCAAACCCCAGCAACTACCCACTTGTAGACACTGCTTTCATCCAAATGCAATAGTGGAACACCTTCTTATTGACTGCCTTTACTTTTCAACTGCCAGAAAAAAACTTCTACAGACATCCTTAACAGTTACTAACTTAATTTATTGATCACTAAGTCAATTTCAGAAGTCCTGCACTTTTTTATGAATGGTATTGTGCTGTCAAGAGTTACATTACTCATTAGCATTTGGATATCGACAACAACAACAAACCTGCTTTTCAGCATACATTTTTTATCCATACGTGATGCATTAATTCTTATTATGAATCATTTAATTATACTTCCTAAAGCTTGTAATAGAAATTTTACTAGTGTATGAAATGGGACAGAAATGTCTACGCAAAGCAGCAAACGGTACAACAAGAGAAAATGTGAAGAATGAAGAAATTACAAGAACTGTTGGAACAACATCTATGGTCAAATATATTGAAAAACAGAGACTTAAATGGTTCGGCAGCTTAATGAGAATTAATCCTTATTCCATTAATCCATTGTTCTACAGTTCATTCTGTATTAAATGTTCACAATAATTAAACATATAGGCCCTATCTGATAATTGTTTTTAAAAATAAATTTGAATAGCGTAAATAAGGTGTTTGCATGATTCAACCTTCAGCATGACCAAATTAAAATGAGAAAAGTGTGTTCACAATGGATACCTAGAGAATTTACAGGTAGTAGGTACAGTACAAGTAGAAGCCAGCACATTTTTAATGGAACAATATTGAACAGAACAAAGCTTTCCCTTAACTAACTTACAAAGGGACATAAAACGAAATAATAAAAGGGACACAATCAGAAATAATGGAACAGAATTTATTGGAACAAGTAATGTTTCATAACAACGAGGATAGTGTCAACTGTGGTGCTTTCTCCTGTTAGCCTTTATGTCCTTATAAATTCTGCATGATAGCTTTCAAGATGGTGTAGGGATGTGCCACAGTGTTTCTTATTTCTCCATTTCATGCTACCTCAAAGCTGTTCAATATTAAGATCACCATTGATTTCATTGTGATTCCGTAACGCGTAGATAAACAAACGATAATACTTCTTCATGATACGCACTGAGAGCCCCTCCTCATCGCGAAGCACACAGTAACGCAACTGATTTCTGCACATGTTATGGAATATTCATAGTATCAACCATCATAGCAGCCATTTGTGTTAGCAGCAGCCATGTTTGTTATTGTACCAACGATTCTTGATTAGAAGCTAGCTTCATAGCAAATGAGGCACACCCATAAGTGCTCTGCCCTCTGTTTCAGCAGCCATCCTAATGTATATAGAGTCCTGGTCAGGTGCTGATTGCATGATCTTCGTGGCCTCACAAAAAAATTTCTTTTCCTCCACTCCCTTCTAGATACTCCCATTTCTGACAGTCTCTATATGTGTAAATTCTCAGCCTCATTGACATCATCTTCATCTTGATATGAATTTATTACTGCCTTGATCAAGTCTGCTTTATCTCTTCGCAACATTGTGCTGTATATTGCTGCATTGCCTGCCAATATGTCAGCTCTCTCATTTCCTCTGACCCCAGCTTGACAAGGGCAGTATATCCATGTAATGCTCTGCACAATTGAGTTATTTAATAAGTCTCATCATTATTTTCTCAGCATATACCTTTCTATCTTGCGCAGCATGCATTGAGAGTCTGTGAGTATTACTGAGTGTGTTGATGTTTCAGTTATCAACCCCAATTAAGTGCTGCTGTAACTCCTTCTATCTCCATCCTCATGCTCAATGTGACATGGAGTAAGCTGAAGATTTCTCAACCAATTTCACACCATTTCTGTAGGCAACAACACCCCAACCACTTTTATTTGTACTTCTGTTAACTAAACCATTTGTGTACATAATTATGTCTTGTGATTTTGAGTGACATCCATCCATTTTAGACATACTTTATCTAGTTGTATTAAACTTTAGTCTTGGATTTCTTCTCAGTGTCTACCTCCATCCATTTTAGACATACTTTATCTAGTTGTATTAAACTTTAGTCTTGGATTTCTTCTCAGTGTCTACCTCTATCCATTTTAGACATACTTTATCTAGTTGTATTAAACTTTAGTCTTGGATTTCTTCTCAGTGTCTACCTCCACCCATTTACTGCCTTTTCCTATTTCTTCAAACTCACATACTCTTCGCAGTGTGTCTTCGGCCATCCATTCTCTGCAGTGCTTGATTCATTTTCCCATTAATTCCTCTAGACATTGGTGTAATGGGTGGTGGTTGTATTCTGTCACTTTAAGGTGTTACCTAACCTGTGCTACCTGATTTCACACACTAATACTGGGAAGATCATGCAGAAATCTCGTAACAGAGATGGGTGTATCCCTAGCACACTCCAGTACCGCTCTCATTGCCTCATTTTGGAGTTTTTCCAATCTGTCGACTTATGTCTGTGACATTATTAAAAGGCTGAGCCCATAACTTGTAGAAGCAGAAACAGTATCCATTACTGCATGTTGAAGGTCGCCATAACCTTGATAACACTGATCGCTCATAACATTCTGAATCATATTTGTGATCTGTTTGTTGAATGAGAGACGTCCATCAAATATTATCCAAAATTAATTAAGGTTCTGTTCTCTTTCAATGAATGTGCCCATGCAACCGACCGCTGGCATTGTGTCACTGACCAGATTATTATTGAAGGAGTACCATACGACCTTTGCTTTCAAGGGATTTATCACAGCGTTGTATATTCTGCACCATATCAACAATTGATCTAGACCACTCTGTACACTATCAGTGATATCTTTCTGTTCCTGCCCATGTTGTATAGTAGGATATCATCAGCGTATATTTCATACAATGAACTGCATATTGTGTAACAGTGTTCAAGACTACAATCAACATCTCCAACAAATAAAGAAGTGGAACATGTTATGAGTTATGAGAGCAGGATAGATATCATAATTGCAAACTGGACAAGTCCATGTGTGCACCAATCTGTATCTCAATAAATACATCATTGTGCAGCGGCTTACAATTCCAGTTCAGAGTTGATTCATCAATCACTCCATACATCTATTATGCTGTTGTATTTTTAGGGGGTGGAGGCTGTTCCAATCTTTACTCCAGTCTCTCACAGTCTTGAGAGTGAACATGATTCTAAAACACTTCTAAAAATCTTCCTAATGGATAATGTTTCTCAGAATGATCCATTGATGTAACTTTGATACCATCACCACTCATCAGAAAATGTTTAGAAGAGACCTTATGTATCTGCATTAGCTACTGTAACTGTAAAGAGCAAAATAATGAGAAGATATTGTGAATGATTTTTATATTTTAATGGTTCAAAAAATCAACCTACAGGAGAATGTAATAAAACAAGGCTCAAACTTCAAATATTGCTTCACTTCCAGTAGATCTGGAGATAACACAAATCAGAATGTCTATGTAAAGAATAGTTTTCTTCAAACCTATTATGTGTGTCATTTATCAGACACCTATCTTCAAACCTTACTGATGTATTTGTACCTGAAGGCCTGGAATTGCAAGGCATTTAGATCTCAATTTTGTGATCAGATGCATTGAACCTGTAATTTATAAATTCAGCACACAAAAAAGCAGATTTTCTTACTTAAACTAATGAAACAAATATTTATACAAAACATAACAGTTGCCTATAATTATTATGTTTATTATATCTACTTTACCACCAAATTTTCTGTGTGATCGTCTTTTTCTAAATGTATTAAATTTAAGATTTCCCATTTTATTTTATACACAGTGAACAAATATGATTTACTGACACTGGAGCAATCAACACAAAGTTCAACAGAAGATCGGATACTGTTAGCATTTCAAGCTTTTGATGAATTAATTCCACATCTCGGAGTATTTTCACGCATATTTCATAAACTGAGAAATGATTTCTTTGGTAAAACAATTTTGTATGCCCTGGTTAAATATGTTATTCAATTTTATTAGATTTTAGTAGTTTGTTGTGTCTTTGCCTAACTTAAATTTTTTTGTTATTCAGTATGAATCAGATATAATTCATTTTTAGAAGATGTATTAAAGCATCTTGTACCAGAATTTGAAATATTTTCCAAAAATTAAATGTCAAAATCTCATGTAAAGTATGAACTGCATATGCCACTCACTAAAAAATATAGCTCAATGTTAATTTATAGTGATATTTATTTTAGAAACGTTCTAATTCATTAATGAAAATCGCCCGTGTGTTGCCGGGCCCGAAAGGGGAGCAAAGAATAGCAACACTGTTTACCTTCCATGCATGCCGTAAAAGGCGACTAAGGAGGTTATGGGATGGAGTTGGCTATCCCATCCCATATTGGGTCAGTGACCCAAAGCCATATTGAAGTCGGATGTGTCAGGCTGAAAGGCGCAGATACCGCAGCTATGCTGTAAACCATGACACGACCAAGTATTCCATTCTCTGGACTACATTCTGCTAATCTGCAGGAGTTTGAGAATGAACGCAGAAGAAGAAGAAGATTAATGAAAATAAATTAAAGGATGAAAATGAAGCAAAAGATGCTTCTTTTCAATATCTATAGGAAACTCCATCTTTATTTTATAACATTCACAGAAATGATGACACATATACCCATATGGCACTCTAGTTTTTTTGAGACAATATTTAGCAGTCTGGCAAGTAGTATGAAAAGTTTTTGTTTTTTTCTTCTTTGGTCTACATTCTAAAATTCCTACCAGTTAGCAGAATGTATTCCAAAGAAAAGTGTGTGCTGTATCATAGTTTACAGCGTGCTGCAAAATCTGCACTTCAGAAAGATCTAACTTCATATTGTATTTAGTATTAGGTATGTTGATTATCCCCTTCACACACCTGTATGAAGGTGTTGTATGCACAGGCATGCCACATAAGGCCTATAAATTTATAAATTCTGTGAGATATGCTCAGAAAATCAAGGAGGAACCTCATAACCACACAGGGCGTTTCCCTGGTGCAGCCAAGTATGATCTACATTGCTTCAATTTGAATTCTCTCCAGACTCTCAATCTGTGTGTGACTGGTGGTGATAGTGACACCTGCATATTCAATGACAGAAATGACAAGAGCCTCATATAGGATTACAAGCTTGTATTTAGCCTTGTTTTAATCTTCTACAAGATGAGGTAACCAACCCTCACTACATTGTTTAAAGTTATTTTAAATGTCTAGAACATGCATGAAAGATCATTATCTGCAGTTCTTGACTCTTTTATAACACCAGCAGCACATGGATAGAAATTTATTTAAAAAGGTACTTAAAGAAAATATTACTTACCAGTAATTTATAACACAAAATATTCTAGCTCAGAGTGCAATTGATTATTTTGAATGTTAACACAATAAAAGTACATTTTTAACTCTGTGAACCTGACCACAAAGTGCTTAAAACACCATTCCCCTATGTTCCTAAGCATGAAGCACCCAAAAAGATACATTGATAGAATTGGTTGCTGTAACAAAAAGATCTAATTATATCAATGCATGTGCACTTTATGCACAGTTATCTTCATATATTTGAGTATTCACAATATTCATATATGTGAATTTAGGATGTCCTGTAAGACTGGTATATTTTCTTTCTTGAAGGACATGTAAACCAACATTTTTTGTACAGTAGGTTCAAAAAGATAATTGTCCTGTTTAATTGTGGTACATTTAGTTAGAAAAGAACATATCTCCAAAACTAACTTCATTGAAAAAAGCTTGGGAAAAAAGTACAAGAAAAGGCTGTTTGAAAGTGACATTTGTAATACTATGTTACACAATGCAGAGATTGCCTCAATCATTCATGATTTCTATATGTGTTTCTTGAATCTTGATTAGAAACTAGCTTCACAGCACATGAGGCACACCCTTAAGTGCTCCGCCTCCATTCCAGCAGCCACCCCTGTGTATGTAGGCTTAGAGTCCCAGTAAGGTGTTGACTACGTGATCTTTGGAGCCTTCCAAAACAATTACTTTTCCTTCCCTCCCCTCTAGGTACTCTCATTTCTGACATTCTCTGTATGTGTAAGTTCTCAGCCTCATTGACATCATCTTCATCATGAAATCAATTTATTGTTGCCTTGATCAAGTCTGCTTTATCTCTTCTCAGCTTTGTGCTGTCTATCGCTGCATTACCTGCCAATAAGTCGGCTCTCTCTCGTTTCCTCTGACCCCAGCAAACCAGAGCAGTATAACCATGTAATGCTCTGGACAATTGAGTTATTCAATAAGTCCCATCATTCATTTCTCAGCATGTACTTTTCTATCTTGTGCAGCATTCTTGAGAGTCTGAATATTGCCGAGTGTGTTGATGTGTCACTTATCAATCAATTAAGTGCTGCTGTAACCCCTCTGTCTCGATCCTCATGCTCGATGTGATAGTGGAATATGCTGAAGATTTCTCAACCAACTTCCCACTGCTTTTGTAGGCAACAAAACCCCAAACGTTTTTATCTGTATTTCTGTTAACTGAGCCATCTGTGTATATAATTATGTCTTGTGGATTCAAGAGTAGCTGGGCGAATTCACGCACTGTAACCTGGCCCTGACACCCATCCATTTTCGACATGCATTATCTAGTTGTATTATTACTTTAGTCAGTGATTTTTTCTCAATGTCTGCCTCCACCCATTTCCAGCCTTTTCCTATTTCTTCAAGTTGACATAACTTCGCAGTGTGTCTTCAGCCTTTGCCATCCATGATCTGCCACACTTGATTAATTTTTTCTTTGACTCTATCTAATACTGGGGAGATCAAGCAGAAATCTATTTTGCAGAGATGGGTGTATCCCTAGTATACCCCAGTACAACTCTCATTGCTTCATTTTGGACTTTTTACAAAATGTGGTTTCTGGTTAAAGATGGCGTCATGAGTAGTCACAGTTTACTTTAATGTTCTTCTGATTTGTTTTTTCCTGAGGATCCCATTGTCGTAACTTTCAATATTAATTACCATGTTGTTCCGACAGGTCGATGTGCTCGAACTAAAGAGTTTAATGAGGAAGGTGATCATTAACAAACACAATATGAACTTTTCAATAATACAACTGTGACATCATCTCTTTACAGTCATTCTCTGTGTGTCTTTTGTAAGAACAAAAATATATGGTATTTATAAAGATGGGCATTTTACAGGAGCTGTGTACAGCGATGAACTTACAGGAACTGCAGAAAATAATCATTCTGGAAACAGTGAATATATACAGAGACTACCATACTTTTCTCTGGTTCAACGAGTGTATAATGACAGGCATGAAATTATTGAACAACTCAAAAGTCAGTTAGATGTTGCTGAGAAAAGGTATTTCCTTCATACAACTAATGTAGAAAATTAATATTTACCGTCATAGTTTTTAAAATGCAATCAAATGTTTGTACACTTTCAGCTTTATAGTTGGTGTATGCAGGATTATTTTATTTTCAATTTTACTGTTTTATTACTGTTCTAAACACCCCAAAACTAGAACTCTCAATCGCTACTGGCAAATTATCAACAAATTACAGGGCAGAGCTACAAGCAATCTTAGAAGCATCAAAGGCTCTGGAGGAACAGAAACTCATAGAAGTTAATATAGTCTTCTTGTGTGACTGCATTTCAGTACTCCAGACTTTCAAAAATGAACCTAAAGATCTAAAAAAGACAACTGTAGAACTTCTAAATAAACTGTCTGCTAACAATAAAGTTGTGCTGCAGTGGATCCCTGCACACTGTGGAATAGCAGGAATTGAAGCAGCTGACAGACTGGCAGGTGCAAAGAAAGAACAATTCCAGCACAGAATATCAGTGACTGTAGCAAAAACTCTCATCAAAAGAAAATACAAACATACTTGGAGTCAGAGAACAGGCAGTAAGTTTCCACAGGACCCTATTCTAAAGCTAAGCAGGTCACAACAAACCATAATTTTTAGACTCCACACAGAACACTGCAGACTACAAGCAAATGTCCACAAAATTAAGGCTGTCTAAACTGACCAATGCCATGTCAAAAAGGTTCCCAGACTTCAAAACACATTCTGCAGACATTCATGCCCACTCTTTGATGATGTGAGAACTAAAATATGGCCCCAAGAGATAGATCTGAAGGTAAAACTGTGGACGACTGAATTCGTGGTGGCGGCCTACCTTCCTGTATAAACTTATGAGCATAGGAAACTGATCGCAGAAGAAGAAGAAGATGAGTTGTTATAAATATTTGTGCAATATTACTAAAACTCATGGGTTTATGAGTTTTCTTTTTTTTATTTATATTTCTTCTCTTCTGCTTATTCTGTTACTCTTGCCATGAATAGCTTATAATGGAAGAAAATTAATTCTTTGTATCTATTCCAATTTTCCGTCTTCCAGGCAGTGCATGGTGAGGCCTCTGCTGCAAGATATTGGAGGGGTCTGGAGAGGGGATGTATTGCTGGGGCTCACCCATAGGGGAGTTGAAGACAGGATGCTACAATAATGAATCACAGGTTTTCTACATTTTAGAGATGCAGGGGTTCGCACCAGGAAGGAAATATGAGGCGGTCAAAGTGGCGGAAGGCGTCTCGTGGAAAAGAGTTCTGTCCCCCATGCTCTTCATCATTTTTATAGATAGCCTGCTATTCACATTGTACTTGTTTGGGGCTCCATGCAAGTGATCTGTCTGTTTGTACCCAATCAGACATGGGGGGGGGGGGGAGGGCAGGAGGCAATGGATAAAGTTGAGAAGTGGGGAGAGGCCTTGGGTGTTCAGGTAAAAAAAAGCATATTCTTGTCTCCAAACAGTCTTATTCAGAGTGTGGATCTCCAAATTGTTAAAAGAAGGATCATAGAGCACATTTATGGGGGTAGTGATGGGATTACAGGGTTAAGCGAATCACAATAATTTGGATGCCTGAGACATCACCCTGTGCATGATAGGATAGGACTGAGTTGGCAAAATGTCAGCTGAGTTTTAATCACCTATCAGAAGGGCTTATAAAATCCAATGTATATTGCATCATCGCAGGTGCCTCACCCACATATACTTAGGGGTTGCAATCTCAGGTGTTTCAAACAGAGCTGTGGGGGTTCATACTGTTCTCAGAGCAAGGGCACTTGATCACCTTGATACCCAGTGCCCCAGCTAACGGTGGGTCCGTCTGTGTCACTTGTGTCTTCGTGGATGGATCATCGGAGGATGTAATGGGGAAGGAGTGGGCTGGGATGCAGACACTTATACCAAGCACTCCAGAAATGGAGTTCTTGATTACTGATGGGAAATTGTCAACATGCTACAGCACATGCCATGAGTTAGTCTTGGAAGCAACGTGAGAAGGGGGGGACAAACATGGTCTTCTTATGTGCAGTGTGTTGGCTCTCCAGACCATCTGAAGTGAAGTTAAGGATCTCCTGACAAAAAAAACTATAATTTTTCAATGAAATGGAGGGTGGACCATGGACAGTGGACCATGGAAAATTCAAGGGAGATGGACGTCAGGCAGACTGACAAGGGGTGGTGCAAAATAAAGAGAATAATTCCATGGATATCATTGACTGAGGTAAACACTTTCATCAAGAGAAAATACAAACATACATAGTCAGAGAACAGGCAGTAACAACTTTCTACAGGGCCTGAACTTAAGGCTAAATGGCTCACAGCAGATTACCATTTTTGGGCTTTGCAAAGAATGCTGTGAACTACTGTCACATCTTCATAAAATAGTACTTGTCCTGGCTGACCAATGTCTACTGTCAGGAAGGTCCATGGACTACAGGGCACATTCTGCAGATGTGTCCACTATTGGCACCTTGAGGACTTGGGGCCTGGCCCCAGCAAATCTGGAAATTAAGCTATGAAGCAGCTGTGAGATCCTCCTCCTGATCACCAAATTCATGAGAGCAGTCCTCCTGCCTGTATATCTTATGTATAAGCATTCATTCATTCATTTTCCTTTTGCACTGAAGTTAGCGCATAGGGCAGAGGTAAGATCTCTCCAATTCTGTCTGTTCAAAGCTGTTCTGTGCAGTTCTTGAATAGTATGAATATTGGTTGTTTTACTTTCTCTAAGTATTGTTTTTCTGAGTGTTTCTTTTTGTCTACCCCTTGCTCTTTTGCCTGTAGGTATCCATTCAAGAGATTGGTGGTGTATTATGTTGGTGTCTGCGCATAGGACATGCCCGATGTAGGACCAACGGCATTTTCTGATAACATCTGTGATGAAATTTTGATGTGTCTCTTCTCTGATTTTATCATTCAATTTGAATTCACTCCAATGGGTGTTAGTTATCCTACAAAGACATTTGTTCTCGAAACTCAGTAATTTCTTTTCTGAAAGATAAAGAGCTTCTCAAGCTCTCACATCCATATGATAGCACCAGAATAACGCAGGAATTAAATAAGCGTATTTTCGTGCGTGTGCTGATTGACTTTGACTTTGACTTCCAGATATTAGACATTCTGTTAAATGCACTTGATGCTAGGGCAATGCAAGTTGTAATTTTTGTATGATATCACTGTCAAGTGTTAATTTGCTTCCTAGATAGGAGAATTTGTGTACTTTTTCAAGTTTTTGTCCATTTAAAGTAATTTTGTTAGGTGAATTGGTGAAGTCCATAATTTTTGATGAATTGATTTGGAGACCTATTTGTCCTGCAATGAGTTTTAATCTATCAGTTTTTGTTTGTGCATCTTGATGGTTTTCACTCAATAGTGCAAGATCATCGGCAAATTCCAGGTCTTCTAATGTTGTTTTATTTATCCATTTGATTCCTAAATTTGTGCTGGATGTGCTTTTTCTCAAAGCCCAGTCAATTGCGATATTGAATAGTAATGGTGACATAGGGCAGCCTTGTTTAACACCATAATCACAGGGAACCATTCTGAATTGCCTTTTTCTGTTCTAACACAGCATTTTGAGTTGGTATAGAATGATTCTGCATAAGAATTGCAACAGAAGAAAAAAGCAAGAGCAAAGACGGACAATAGAAGGAAAAAATATTTGATAATTTAACATTGTGGTATGGCAGAGAGTCAATAGTGTTCCTGAGAAAAGATACTGGAAATAGAGAATAGTGGTGATTAATAATCCCTATCCCATTAGGCATGACACATGATGATGATGAATGTGCTATTGTGTTGATGTCACAGATACACACAAAGCAGACAGTTGGATAGCAATGTTAAATGTGCAACTCTACATTTCTTCTTCTTCTTCTTTCGTTCACTTGAAACATGTCTATATCTGTAATTCTGTCTCCTTAATAAAACTCACTGTCTTTTGTAGTTCATACAGTGTCCCATAGAGCTTTGATTCCAGTGTTGTTTCCTCTGGCCAATATGTCTGCCTCAGCGTTTCATGCTCAGAACACTCTTGAAGTATATGTTTGGCACTCTGTGCTGCCTGTCCACATGTACACATGGCCGTGTTGCCAATCTTGAACTTTGTATACATGTGACTGCGGAGTCGGTTGTGTCCTGTTCTGAGACGTAGAATTATAACTTGTTCTGGTCTGTTCATAATGTGATAGTCATCTTGTGTTGGTGTTTGTGGCTTTCTTATTGACTTGATCATCTGTTTTTTCTGATGGTAGGTGATTGGTATATCTGGTTCGTCTTCGGCAGCACCTTCTTTAGCCAGTTGGTCTGCTTTAGCCAGAAGGTATCCACTGCATGGTTATCCTATACTGGTAAGACAATTCGCTAAGTAGTTTTTTTAAGTCTGTTAGTTTTCCAGACTGGAGAGCTTGAAGCACTGACCTTGCATCTGTCAGGAATACCACAGGCTGTAGGCCAGAGTTGGAGTTCAGCAGTTTTTTAGCTGCCACACTAATTGCCTGGATTTCTGCATCATAATTATTGCAGAATTTTCCTGTTGGGGTTCTGATTGTATCTCTAGGCTTGTGTGGATATTCTATATATACACCTGCACCTCCATTCCTCACAGCATTCTGTGCTGACCCATCTGTGTACACTCTGACCCATATATCTTGTGGATATTCCTCATCCAGGAAACTGAGGGTGACTGTCCTTCGCTGCACACTGTTCTGTTCGTCCTCGCTTAGTATTCCTTTCACATGGGTCTGAATGTATATTGGCATTCCATGGCTTTCACTCCACGGGGTTTGTTCTGGTACAGACCTTAAGGGGCTGTCAACTTCAGGTAGGTCTGTAAGTTGTCTACGGAGTCGTTTAGCTTGATGGATAAAGCTGCTCCTTTTCAGTCGCCCCATTGCTAGATTTTGGAATCTTTCCTTCATTGGATGACTTGGCATACACTGAAACTTTTCTGCTTGAATTAGTACTTTTGTGTCTCTTCGTTCGCCAAGTGTTTGCATTCTTCCCATTTTCTGCATCTCTGCTATGGGTGTTGATTTCATTGCTCCCAACATTATTCTAAGTGCCTGGTTTTGCACTTTATCTAGATCTTGTAATGTGGTGTTTGATGCAGGACACCACGCAGCTGAACCATATTCCAGGTGTGGTCTTATGCCTTGCTGGTAAACTTTACTGAGTATATTTCCACTGGCTCCCCATGTGGTTCCACTTAGTTTTCTCAGGATAGCTAACTTCCTTCTGGCTTTTGTTGTTGCTTTGTTTATGTGCGGCTTCCATGTCAGCTTATCATCAAAAGTAACTCCGAGGTATGTGGGTTGTTTGTCTTCTTTCAAGAGCCCTCCATCTATCTTGATATGACCAGCTTTTTGTTTTGGTGAGAGGGTAAAGAGTGTAGTGCTGCACTTATCTGTGTTAATGCTGACGCACCATCTATTTGCCCATAATGTTAGGGCATCGATAGCTCTTTGTATTTGTTTAGTGGCCACTGTTGCATGTTCTTCCGTGCACCAGATCACCAGGTCGTCAGCATACATTGCCACTTTGATCCCATGTGGTAGTTCAGCAACTAGGTCATTGATGTAAACCAAGAAAAGTGTGGGTGACAGGACTCCTCCCTGGGGGACTCCATGACGCAGTAGAACTTTCTTGCTCTTGCGACCATCTAATTGTACCCTGGCTCTTCTATTATGCAGGTATGCTTTTACCCATTTGTACATTCTTGAGCTAACCCTGCAATTTCGCAATTTCTTTAGGAGCCCTTCTTTCCAGACCTTATCAAATGCTTTCCTGAGGTCTATCCATGCTGCTAGTACCAGTTTCTTTTCTTGGAAGGCATCCTCAATCTCTTGGGAGAGGTAGGTTGCCTGATCTTCAGTAGAGTAGCACTGTCTGAAACCTGCTTGCTGTGATACCAGAAGGTTTTCACTTTCAAGGTACCACTGCATCCTAAGATTGATAATGCGTTCCATTGTTTTACATAGACAGCTTGTGAGGCTGATGGGCCTGTAGTTGGAGACTATGTTGCCATCTTTTCCTGATTTGAGGAGTGGTATCATTATTGCTTCTCTCCACACCTGTGGTACATTACCTGTGGACCAGCTTGTGTTAAAGATCTGCAGTAGCTTTGCTCTTGCTGCAATTCCCAGGTTTCTAATCATTTCATTGGACACTCCATCAGCTCCAGGGGACTTTTTCATTTTCAATTTGGATATTGCATGCTCCAGTTCTCTCATTGTGATTGGTGCCTCCATGACTTCAGGTATAGGTTCACCTTGTTCAATGTTTTGCTGGTTCTCTCGAACCTCCTGTTGTTTGTCTGGGCTGACTTTGACGTTATTGTCTTCTGCAAAGGAATCTGCAAAGTAATCAGCTGCATGTTTACCTGTTAAAATGTCTCTATCTTTATAAAGTGTGATCCTGGTATTTCTCCCTGTACCTTCATCATTTAGTTGTTTTACAAGTTTCCATAATTTCCTAGTATCTCTTTCTAGGTTCAGCGACTCTGTTTTTTCTTTCCAGCTGCTCCGTCTGGCTTGTAACTTGGCTCTTTGAAATTTAGCCTTTGTTTGCTGATATTTGTTGTGATGTTCTTGGCTAGGTCTGTTCTCAGCCTGCTGTCTAGATGTTTCCATCTCATTTTGCAGCTTTTCCAGTTCATCATTCCAGTAGGGTTTGTAGTTTTTGCGTGCCCCCCTGGGTATGGTTTTACTAGCAGCATGTAGTATACATCTATTAAACTCACTCACTGCTCTATTGATGTCTTTGTCCAAGTTCATGTCCTTAGCTAGAACACTGATTAAATGCTGGTACATTTTCCAGTCTGCCCTTTTATAATTCCACCTAGTGAGTGTGCTGCTGTCCTTGGTAAATTCATTGTGGATTTCCAGAATAACTGGTCTGTGGTCACTACCTCCAAGCTGCTTTCCAACAACACGTGTGATGTTCCATTCCAAGCCTGGTGAGTGGAATGCCAGATCTGGTGTAGAGGTGGTGTGCCATGCTCTTGAGTAGAAGGTTGGCGAGTCTGCTGGCTGGTTAATAAGAATGAGATTATTTTCATCCTGCCAGCGCTCAAGTTCCTCACCTCTCTTGTCGATATGATCGTAGCCCCAGCTCTGAGAGTGGCTGTTGAAGTCACCACACACCATAAGTCTCTTTTTGTCTGGAATTGTGTTTAGTGCCAATGGTTTGTCATTTGGGCAGTAGTAGTTCAGGAGATGGAATTCTGCACTGTCTGTTTTTAGGTGGAGCATCTGGTATTCTGCCCCTTCCATATATACTTCCAGCTGACATGCGCTGATATTGTTTTTAACAAGTGTCAGAATTCCACCCTTTCGCCTGTCCTTTCTGTCAGACCGGTAGCACTGGTAGCCTCTGATTTTGAAGGCTATGTCGCTGCTGAGGTGTGTTTCTTGGATACAGCATATACTAACTTGTTCTTCACTGAGGACATTTTCAAGTTCCAATTTTTTGCTGTATCCATCTCTTTTACTGTTGACACCCTCAGCATTCCAGTGCATTATTTTTATTGGTCGTTTGTTTGTTTGGCCAGTAGCTCTATTCCCTTGCCTCCTGGCTCCTCGGGGCAATTGAGAAGGACTTCCAGTAACTGAGGTTGGGCCCTTTCGAGGTATAGGGCCCGGCACCGTCCCTGCCTGAACGTCCGCCACAGGGCAGGCACCATAACTATTTATAGATGAAGACATGTTTCCATTGTGTTTTGTGCGTGGCATCCTGATTATCTGTGCGCCTTATGGCTGGATGCCTCCGTCTTCAGCACTCTGCTTACTTGGGCAGGACTATGGTCCTGCTCGAATGGGACTGCCCGACCAGTCTTAGTTTCCAGCCCCTGATGGCTGAACTAAGCCCCATCACCTCTGCACGGTGCTGGTCTCGATGGGGCAACTCTACATAATGTATGCATTACTTAGTTACTATACTTTTTTTTATTTTTAGAAAATAACATATTTAGTACTGTTTCTTTTAATGTAGATTAATAAAATAAATAAGAGATAATAAACTTAATAGGTGTTAATATGGTAATTGATAATAGCAAATACATAAATATTTATACATATTTTTTAGACTATTTGATAAGGACAGACAGCTGGAAATTGCACAAGAAACATTAGCTTGCAAGGACAGTTATATCAATACTCTATGTGCCTTAAAAGAAGAATTGGAGTCACTTGTGCAGAACAAAAACAGGCAGTTGAATGAGTAAGGAGGCTATTTACAACTGTTGCAGAAACTACTTATTCAATTTTTACTTAGTAAAACTAATATTACATGGTGAACCACTTAAAAGCAACCCATTGTGTAATGCAAATGTGATTGCAGTTTTCAAAATAATCCTCTTGTAGTAGGTTCTTAAAACTTTCTTTCTGTTTATGTAAAAAGATGTCTTGGTATAAATATTTGTGTACATAAAGACAAGTTTTTGTTGTTTTCGTTTCTTGAGGAAGGTCCCGTTTGGATCACCATGTGGAAACAGTCTTTGTTATTGTTTATTGTTATTTAGTTTCCACATTGTTTTGTTTATTTTGATACTTAGTATTATAGTAATATTAATAGCTTAATATAGTTTGTTATCGCCTATTTTTAATACCAGTTAAAACCTAGCTTTGAAGAAAAATCTGTGATAAGCGAATCATTAATATGCTCTGTACAAGTAAACAAGAAAATAGATTTCGATTTACCATCTTGCACTGAAAATTAGACATTTTAATTTGCTTTATTGGTTATCCTTCTGATGGTTATTGGATTAACACTAGGAGCTTTAATGAACTGTATAATTTGTATCAAGTCATTTCTGTATATTAGCTTCTCATGTTTCAGACTAGTGTTGTCTATGATAAAGTTCTACTTTCTAGCATAGGTTTGGAATTTTGGAGAGTGTCTTCAGGTTAGTTAAGTAGTTTAAATTATATTAAACTGCCAATATTTCATGTCATCTCCTCTCATATGCTGTTTGGTGCACTCCATGTTGTATGTATAACTGCTAGTCTCTGATCATTCTTCTTCATTGTGACTACTTTATACCAGACTAAATTATTGTTCTGTTGGAAATCGTAATGGCACATTATTTGTGTAAAAAATATTTTTAAATACTCTACATGTGGGGATCTCCCTGGCATAATAAATAAGCCATTTGCCTTGTTTTCAAGATATTGCATTTTTGATCCTGGGTCATGATGCCTTCTTTTAAATTGCATTATTTCACTGATCCTTGGGATTTTTGCTTGAAGCTATGTGCTATGAATGGTACTCTTGGCAAACATAATGTGAGTGGTGTGGAAAATATGGGGAAAATTAAGTACAATAAAATAAATCTACACTTTTTGAGCCAAACTACAAAACAGATAATAAATAGCCTTTCCTTTCTTCTCTTTATTCATTATCAAACTCCTGTCAGTTAGTAGAATGTACACATGGGAGCAAATAATATAGATACTGTTACCTGCTAAGCATGTTGCAAGAAATGACTAAGGAGGTTTTGAGGTGGAGTTGGCTGCCCCATTCCATATAGGGTTAAATTGATTCAGATACCATGGTAAAATCAGATGTATCAGGCTGAAATGTGCAGATATCACAGCTAAGCTCTAAACCATGACACAACGCACACTATTCTTCTGAGTACACCTTGCTGAGCTGCAGGAGTTTGATAATGAATACAGAAGAAGAGTAGGATATAATCCAAACATTGGAATGAACTATATTTTGGTTTACAGCTCCACTGCGATATCTGCTACATCTTTCTGCTCAGCATGTCCAACATGGGTCATTGTGACCTTCTTCAGGATGGAGCAGTTAATTTTACACTTAACTTTTCTTTGTCGTCTCTTATGACATGCATAGCAGTTACAGTTACTGTGTTGCTCTTCTTTGCACCCCTTTTGGGATTCAGCAACACACATTTGAGATAATGCCATAATACCTGTAAATTATAGATTGAAACAAAGTTTTTTTAAAGTGACAGTTTTGATGTGGAATTTTATTTTTGTTTAAAATTGGTAGCATATCTTATGCAGGATATAGCCCAGTAGTTTTTTTGCTGCAGTTATTTTCTAGGCAATATAAATACATACAGTAGTTTACCATTGCTTTCTGATTGACTGGATACACATTATCTGCAGCAGGATTTGAACCCGGTAACTTGGTTGTCACAGATGCATGCTGTAATTTGCCACCATAGATTCAGAAATTTTTTATATGTTTTTTTTTAACATCTAGAAATTATTGCTTATACATTACCATACATTATTACCTTCATGGATTTACATCCATTGTAACACAAGATGAGATTGACATCATTAACATTTATGAATCATAGGTTGTTTTCATGCTGTATTGATCAGCACAGAAAATATTGGCAGAATGTGTTCATGAGATGGTATGTTGATCTTACTAGCATTGATTACAGAGGAAACAATGTGACATCATTTTTGGAAATGTTCTATAATATAGGTCATATAATAAAATGTAAATGGGGTTTTCTGTAATACACAGGCATAGGTAATCCATTTGTGTGTTATATGATGTGCTTATTTCATAGTTTTAAGTACCGGTAGTTTTACATGCTTGTTGGTGTTAAACCACGAATTTCAATTCTAGCAGGTATTTATGATTTTAGACTATATACGAGCGGGGTTGTTTTTGGAGTATGTTTTGGATGCAGGGTCATGGTTTTGAGTTAGGATTAAGCTACACTACTAGTAGAATTAAGTGGTTACAGTTAGGATTACAAATAAAACTAAAAGGATTAGGGTTATGATTAAGTTGTATTAGTTGTAGAATGAATTGTTGGGGTTAGGATTAAAGGGTAATGGTTAGGGTTAAACTTATGTTGGTGGTCAATATTGGACAATACTATGCTACTAGTAGGCCTATAATAAGTGGTTAGGGTTAGCATAAGAGGTAAAACTAAAAAGGTTAGGGCTATTTTGTTCCATCTAATTGCTATTGTTTCAGAGAAGTCAAGTTTAGGTTGACATTACTGTAAACTTATCAGCTCTTTTAACCAACAATAAGGAAAGAGTACAGTCCTTGTACATTATTTTAGTGTTTTGCAGCCACATGCTGGAATGAACAAAAATTGTCCTGATGACAATCATAGCACCACCATCTATCATGTTTTGCTGTTAGTCACAATATCATTGAATTACCATGTGATTTCTTCTGAATGGCACACAAAATTCCATGTTCTTGTAGGAAACAGATTGCAGATTCCTTGTTTTCGAGACGCAAATATGATACTTATTTCACAATGACATCTTTTCAAAAATTATATCATATTGTTGGACCATAAAATTATACCATATTTAGAATGTGTGGATATGCAATCATTCCATATGTAGAATATTGAGATCAACATGAGTCAAAATTAGTAGTACCCTGTTTTTTATATCGATGTATTTCCTTTTGTGTTATGAAAATATTATCTCAAAAAATTGAAAGACATCTTTACTATGCTTCATTCATGCTGATAGCAGTCTAAGAAGGTATGTTCCTAGTAGACAAAAAGAAATGTTGGCATTTTCTTTTTTACAAATCTACACCCCAAAAATGTTTTTAAATTTCATTTGATTAAGTACAGGAGAATTACTTTCTCAAAACCTTATATTTATTCACCACACCTTATATTTATTCACCACACCTTATATTTATTCACCACACATATTTATTCACCACACCTTATATTTATTCACCACACCTTATATTTATTCACCACACCTTATATTTATTCACACCTTATATTTATTCACCACACATATTTATTCACCACACCTTATATTTATTCACCACACCTTATATTTATTCACCACACATATTTATTCACCACACCTCATATTTATCCCATACTATAATATTCATGATCTGTCATCTAGATTAAGAGATGAACTTGAAGATACTGAAACAGCTTCAAGACTAACAGAACATCATCTGACATGTGATATTAGGGAACTGATGGTGAGAAATTTTTCCGTACTTTAGTAGGAGAGGCTATAGGCTGTCAATAACTACCTGATCATAGCTAAAGTGATTACTTCATTATCATCATCCAATTATGAACACCTAAACATGTAATATATAAAACCAACATGAGTATTGGGGTACTTTTGAAACAATAAAAAAAACTCTCTTCAGTTCATCTAAAACCTGATTTTCTATTTATTTATTGTCTTTTCTCTGCTTTTTCTGTAAGTGTCGCCTGATTGAATGCTAATCAGATTTTGGGCAATAGCATGTTTGATCACTTGATATGCAGTAATATTGTGAAGTTTCAGAACATTGGTATCTCCTTCAATCAACCTTCTTCTTGCTCTTCCTCTTGTATCTTAATGTTTCCATTTTCATGTTGTATGCACTTGTCATTGGCCAATAAAGGGTTAATTTTCACTAAGTGGCAGAACCATTTCAATCTCTGTTTATCAATATAATTGACTACAGATGTTATTCTAACAGTTGTTATGATATCTTCATTTCTCACATTCTACTCTTGTTCTGTTTGCTGCTTTTCTTAGATATCTAATTTTACATATAGTAAGCATTCTTTTTTGTTCTTATGTTAGTGTCCATGTCTGACATTGATAGCACAATGTTAGTATGAAGAATGAATTTTTAATTTATCTTTAGATTTCTATTGGTTAGATTTGTGCTTCAAATTTGGTGTAAATTCATAATTTATGTAGTTTGCTTTTTTAATTCTGGTCTTCAGCTCTCTGTCCATTCTTCTATCATCTGTAAAAATGCTCCCAATATATTTAAATTCCAACACTTTCTTCAGTAATTGATCTTGAGTTAAATAACAGTTCTGGAGATTGCTCACTCAAGATCAGAAGAAGACTCATAATTGCAACACTCAAATTAACACAAATGAGAAATCTATGGCAAAGTAGTAATAACTGCACTAAAGTAACGTTTTTAAGATCATGTGTTTTCCGAGTGGCAACAAATGGATGAGAGACTTGGACTTTAAACAAGAAAATATCCAAAGTAATAAATTCATTTGAAATGAAGTACTAAAGAAAGATCTGACGAATATCATGGACAGAGAAAAAGAAGAATATTGAAATTACTGAAATTAAGTGAAGGGTGGCTTCTAAATACCATAATAAGAAGGAAGCTACAGTATTTTGGACACTTAAAGTGACATGATGGTATAGAAAAGCTGATTCTAAAAGGCAAAGTGCGAGGTGAGAGAAGAAGATGAAGTTCCCACCGAAGACAGATTTGTCGGGCCATTAGCACAAATAAATCAGTGACACAATGCATTTCCATTCTCTGGACTACATCCTGCTGGAAATCTAGTAGGATGATGGTCCTGCTACAAGGGAGATCCGGCAGGAGTTTGAGAATGAATGCTAAAGAAAAATAAGAGGAAAACCAAGAAGACAATGGACCAGAAAAGAATTGACAGTGACATTAAAGAATGTATGCACATGTCTTTGGCTAATGCAGGTCTGCTTGCTTGGGACAGAGAGGCATTCAGAGTATCCACAATGAAGACAACATTCTGGAAAGAATATGTCACTTGATATACATATAATTCCTACATCCTTAACTATCATTTTGTTAAAATGATGGAGTGCTCCACTGTGTTATGGAGTTCAGTATGAATTTATCTTGAATATAAATATGTGCTTCAAAATTAAATTGCCCTCTTTCTTGCTTTTCTTTCTTCAGATTAGTGTATCTATACTTCCTTATATCACTCAGATATATTTGTTTCAGGAAAGTTTGGATGAGGCAAAAAATGAAATCAAATTATTATCAAAGTTCAAGAAAGGATATGATGACTTGAATAATGGTAAGAAACCTGTTGATGAATTTTAAGGGTGAAAGTATTAAAGCATAGCATTTTACAGAGAACAAAAGCTGATTTATAAAAATCAAACTGATAATCAACGTAGACAATATAGAACCAGAATGTGTAAACAAATTGGAATATCTGAGAGAAAATATAAACAGTTCTGGAGATTACTCAGCCAAGACTAGAAGAAGACTCACAATTGCAACACAAATTAACACAAATGAGAAAGCTGTGGCAAAGTAGTTATAACGATACTAAAGTTACCCTTTTAAGATCATATATTTTCACAGTGGCAACATATGGATGTGAAACTTGGACTTTAAACAAGACAATATTCATTAGAAAAAATTCATTTGAAATGAAGTGCTACAAAAAGATCCTATGAATATCATGGACAAAAGAAAAAGAACATTGACATTTTGAAATTACTGAAACTAAATGAAGGATGGCTTCTAAATACCATAATAAGAAGGAAGAAAGCTACATTATTTTGGACACTTAAAACGGTATTAAATGGCTTAAT
Source organism: Meghimatium bilineatum (assembly GCA_034231615.1). Taxonomy (NCBI): domain Eukaryota; kingdom Metazoa; phylum Mollusca; class Gastropoda; order Stylommatophora; family Philomycidae; genus Meghimatium; species Meghimatium bilineatum. Next base: position 75,768,295 of record CM067299.1, on the reverse strand, counting down.
CTGGAGTGTAGAGCGCCAGGTGAGAGAAGCAGAGGAAGACCAATAAGATAATGAACCAGCGACATCAAAGAATGTATGCACTTGTCTCTGGTCAGTGCCAGCCTGTTTGCCAGGTACAGAGAAGTTTTCAGATCAGAGCATCCACAACAAAGACAATGTTCTGGAAAAAAATGTTACTTAATATATATATATATATATATATATATATATATATATATATATATATATATATATATATATATATATATATATATATATATATATATATATATATATATATATATATATATATATAGATATATATATATATATATTACCGTTATCAAATAGTGAATGCAAAGCAAACCAAATGAATACATGTTATACTAATAAGTTGAAAGACAGATAATGGTTCGGAAGTCTATCAGGAAATTCTCAATGCTTAAAAATAATTAATAAACAATTCAAATTTGAAATGAATTAAAATAAAAAAGGAAAGGACCATAAATAAAAAGAAAACACTCATATTTCATTGGAAGCTCCCATATCACCATTGGTGGTCTAAAAGCATGTGACAACTACTTGATCTGTTGTCTTTTGATGTGTAGCATTGAAATACTGGCATTTTTTGGTTATCTGTCTGATGTTATAATTACTAATTCTATCTCTTAATGACACTCCAAGTATTCTTCATAGACATGTCATTTCTGCTGTCACTATTTTTCTTTTGTCTTGAGCTGTCATTGTCCAGGTTTGGCACTGGTAGCACAGTGATGGGATAACAATAGTCTTGTATAATGCAACTTTAGTGTCTATGTTTACATTTTTGTTCTTAAAAATATGTGTCATCTGTACTACAATATGGTATGTTTTGTTGCATCTATTTTGTATCTCTTTACTGTTTTTTGCTTCACTCAATATAATGCTTACTAAGTAAATTAACTCCTTTACCTGTTTAAGGTGTTTATTATCGATGGAGATGGTGACATTTTTCCATTCTTTGCTATTGCCATTATTTTGTTCTTTTCAATATTAATCTTCATGTTGATTTTTGGTCATTTTGTGTGGAGTCTGTTCGTATGTTCTTGGGCATCTGCAAAGAATGGTTTGTTCAATTTGCTTTAATGTTATCTTCTTCATTCGTACTTGTTAGTTACAAATGTGATCAATATATGTTATTAACCCATTCCATGCAGAAGCAGCCTTAAGGATACAAAGAAAAATGTCTACCATGTTGCAAAACCTCCTTAAGGTGTGCTTGTTTAAGTATGTGTATATTTTTTCCTGAAAGCACCTCAATGTTATAAAATACTCTGATTGCTAGTCCAAGCTATCTACAAATCAATTCCAAATCGAGCCTTTGTAATTGGGCATAAGTGTAAGTTTCATTTCAAATTTTGTCAGTGGACAGAGCAGTAATTTTTTTTCTCTAACCACAATATCTAGACCTAATATGTTGCAGTGAAAACTCAATGAATCAGAGATTTCTGCACTTTTGGAAGAAAGTTTTTCTGATAGTTCTAGCATTAATTTATCTGATGTAGAAAGTGATGTAGAAAGTGATTTAGAAAGTGTTAATTTGATTTGTGATAGTATTAATGATTCAGAGGATATAGAATTAGATTCAGTTATCTGTAGACCACGTGTTTCAAATTCGTAATACGGGGTATGGTAAACATTTTTGTCTTCTGTCAATAATAGTTTATGCTGACAAGCACATTCCTGATAGGAAAAACTTTGTGTCTGGAATAAAATGGGTTATTATGATTAGGTCTATTTGTTTTACATAATGTTTATTTTGCGAGACGAATGTATATTAAGGTTTTCATGTCTCCTCCATAATATAAAGAAACATTCAAAAATTCATAATTTAGAGTATAGGCCTAGTGTATATGCCTACAATAATAGGCCTACATCCCAATTCTTTAATGTGAGAATGTAGTGTGCAAATCGGTTAGAGGAAAAATATTTAACAGCCCATGAAATTTCCCAGCACTGTAGTTACAACTTATGCTTTTTACTCAGTGCAGCTAAGGGGTTAAAAATAGAGGAGATAGGACACACCCTCTGTGAAATCCTGATTGGATTTGAAACTTATTGGACACTCCTAGTACCAGCAAAGTCTATCTGGCTTTTGCAGTTTAAATTGTTCCACTTGTACCAGGTGTGTACTTGAGATTCTCTGTGCTTGAAGTTTGTGATAGTTACAAATAGGTTGTGCTCAATGCACATTTCAATTAAACTGTAGCCGTTTTAATTTGTCTTGTTTATTTTGTCCCCAAACGGTCCAATATAGGCCTATTCTTCTATTCCATATCTTTCTGGTCCCAAGTGTGCGTTGAAATTTCCTAATATGAATAGGTTATATATCTTCTGTGTTGTTGTTGTTTATCATATCATTTAAATTATCAAAAAATTCTTCCCTTTCCATTTCGTTGTTTTGTGCATAAGTTTGGATAAATGATATATTGTCATTGTTTATTGTAATGGTTATTGTGATCAACCTTTCTCTCACAAAAGTCGTGTTTATGATATTTTTAGACACTGCATGGTCAAGGATTAAAGCTACACAATATTACATAGAATAGGGCAGACAAAAAGAGCTTTTATACAAAATGAAATATTCTTTATCATTATGTTTGCAGTTTTACATGTCTACACAGCAAGTCCGGTTTTCTTGATAAATGCTGATATATTTGAAAGCTCCTCAATACTCCCATACAGCTTTCTATGGATATCTGTCTCTGTGGTTCAGTGATCCTTCCTTAACTGGTTTAGTGTAATACAGTCTTCAGGATATGTTTCGTGGTCAGGTCTATCTACCCACAGAGGTGATTAAACTAGTCTTAGTCTATTTAAATGTAAAAATATCCAAAATATCAGAGAATGTCCAACAAAGTGGGTAGTGCCACAGTAACAAAACAAATAAGCTTTTACATTTTTTACATCATTTTGTTTATTTTGATATTTAGTATTACAGTAAAATTATTAACTTAATATAGTCTTTATCATCTATTTAAATATGGAAATCCTTTAATCCGTTTCAGTAACACAGATGTTTAATTTTTATTATATTAATTTTTATGATTTTAACACTAGCATATATCCACCTATATTAGATAGCGTCGCAGGAATTACAACAGACACACATTATGAATGAATACTGAAAGACTCCCAAGTCAAGCTTTGATGTGGTCGCCAAAAGGAAAGAGAAAACAAGGAAGGCCAAAAGAAACTTTATGTAGAACTATTACAAGGGAATGTTTCACCATCGGTATCAGAAACAATGAAGATCTAAAGCAAATTTCAATGAAATGAGAGACAAGGAAATCTATGACATCCGCCCTATGTGCCGTCTTTGGCCCTAGTGGAATAACTAACTAATTAATCAATTTAAATGGCTGTTTAGTCGTGTGTATCATGTCGTGATGTGGAAGATTATAACTTACTCAGCTATTTCAAGTTAGTGATAGTTGTCTTTTGGGTGGTTGACTTTCCTCAATAGCTTTGAAGGGGATCCTTTTCTCTTGATAGATGATTTCTTGGTCTTTTTGTTCCTTTGTTGCTCCATCTTTATAATGCCACAATGATAAACTATATAATATTTTCTCTTGCTGCTGCTTCTCTGTTTCTTTTTCCTTCAATCTTGATTATAATAGGATTTGTAACTACTGGTAAGTTTTAAGTATTTTCTTTTACATTCTATTAAATATATGAGACTGAACAATATGTTTAACAAAGTCAAATGTGTTGGGCCGCTGGTGCAAATAAACACAACACATCTCCATTCTCTGCACTGCATCCTGCTAGTAATCTAGTAGGACCATTGTGATGCATAAAGAAGGATTGAGCGAAGTTTGAGAACGAATGCTAAACAAATGTTGATACTGTTGGGATTCTAAATCAGAAAAGTAAGGGTATGCAAAATCATTTGAAAAAATAAATACAATCCAAAGGTTAGCTTAAATTCTTGATAAATTATTGAAACATAGAAATAAGAAGTAAAAATAAAGTATTCCTTTTCCATAAACTCTGAAAGTATATAAGAAGAATACAGCATTAAGTCCTTACATTTTTGTGTAATTATGTGGTAAGCATCCTACTTTTCCCCTTCACTTTTCAAGAAGAGCAGATACTCAATTTCTTAAGCGTGTTTGACCTAGAAGTCACTGACTATCGAAAAATGCTTCCAGCTCAACTGGAAATTGAACATCGAAGCATCCATATAGAAAGCCAGTGCTCTAAACACTGATCTACGACAGTTCTCAAACATAGAGTATGAACTATTGTTAGATAATGCTAAAACAGAGAATAATTTCAGATTTTTTGAAAAACCTTAACAATTTTTAAATTGTGACACTGTTATTCTTTCTCATTCCAGGACAAAGAACTAATAGGCAATAAACATGCAATTACTTATTGCTCTTTAAGATACAAAATAAAATATATGTTTATAGCAAATATCTTCATTCTTTTGTGCAGCATTTACAGACCAAAATGACACATTGGAAGATAAACCTACAAAGAATAGAAAGTATTTCATTTCAACCAAACAAGTAGGTGTTATTTGTGTGGGTTATTTTTAAAATACAATTATTAATGGCAAGAATTATTATGAGAATGTTAGTACCTAAAGGTATGTAACTTGTAATAAGGGGGGAGAGAAATAAATCTGTGCCTCAGTTTATATTACTGTATAAGGTAAACATACAGGTCACACAAAGCTTACCAGACTAAGTTGGCTAGTTGGCTAAGGTATGTAACTTGTAATAAGGGGGGAGAGAAATAAATAGTGAAACTGTCTGAGCTGTGCCTCAGTTTATATTACTGTATAAGGTAAACATACAGGTCACACAAAGCTTACCAGACTAAGTTGGCTAGAACCAGGCTCATATCTGAGAATTTGTCAAATTTACTAAGCTCACTAGAAGCAGGTTAATTTCACCTATCTGAGAACTGGTTGTTAGACTAAGGGACTTCATAAAATTAGTGTAAGAAGAAAACTGTAAATAGATTGGGGGCGGATGTTGAGTTTCAAATGCCCAACCTTCACCCAGAAAATATAAAAATTAGAAGTCAAATAAAATATTTGAAATTAAAACAACTGAGGATGAGACAGATGACATCATAGTGACAACTTCTGGACATTCCAGCATCATGATATGGGAACGTCAAACTGATAGCAGCGGGTACACAAAACAAAACAAACATTTGCAGATACGCATGATCGTGAGTTAGCTGGCATGAGACATAATGATAGTAATAATGATGACAATAATACTTTATGTCACTTGTGTGTTACTAGTGTCTGAAATTGAAGCAAAGAATAGTATCACTTGCTTGCCACACATGTTCTAAGAGACAACTAAGGAGTGTTGGAAATGAGGTTTGCTAATTCATCCAGTGGAAGGCAAAAGTGATACAAAAATGACATGATAATGTCTGTGACTGGTCTAAAGGCATAAACATCATAGCAAATCTTAAACCATAACACACTGTATTGCATTTCTCAAACTATATCCTGCTAATTGACAGGAATTGAGAACAAGTGTAAAATAAAAATAAATATATGCTTTACGTTATTTCTCTTTCTATATAAACTTAAAATAATACAAAGTATTTTTTATTTGTTACCATAAACAGTCCAACCTACAGAGTGGTGTCGAGTCAGGTCAGAAGCTGGAGGAACAGATTTTGACAATGATAAATATAGCCATTGAGGGTGGGTATCTAACAAATTGATAGCAAAAGATTGCTAAAAGGTATTTTTATTCACCTGCTGACTTCAACACATTTTCTACAAATCTCATTCATATTTTCAACTTTCAGCTTATCATTCTTTCCATATAGGCTATTACCTACCCCCTACTATACCCATTTCTTTTTTCTTAAGGTGTGTCTCAGTCATCCTCTTACTGTTACGTGTTATTTTCCATTTTCTGATTGTTTGGTTATCATTTTCAACTCTCTTAATTTATTTTGGCCGTAACTTTCCATAGGATAAGTTAATGAGCTGCCACTTCCATCATTTCTTAGTCTCTTCTTACTATGTGAGAGGTGTCCATAAATGTTGTCAACAATTTTTAGCCTAAACCCCCTTCCTCCCCTCCCTGTTAACCAATTTTAATGTCAACTTTTATCAAACTTTTTCAGATTCCATCTCTCACCCTAATTTGTTCAATGTTAACCCCAAGCATTATTACCATTCCTTGCTTTCCTTTTGGACCTTTTGACCCCAATATCATATTTATTGGGTAAGTACTAGCATGGTTTTCTTAATCTATTAGATGGTTATTTAGCAGGTTTACGTGTTTAGAGGTATTTTAAATGTCTATAGAGTTCTTTGTTTGATGAATCATAATCACTGCTGCATTGCAATTACTTTTCCTTTGAGAGTATGTGTTATTTGTGTTCTAGCTTGTTCTCCTTAAGTGCTTAATAAGCTTTTAATAAGCTTTTATGTGTAAATTATCTCAGTGCTTACTTCATGCACCTCTGTTTTTGCCCATGTAAAAGTTTTTAATTGAGGTCTAACATACATCTTTGTATCTCAGGAGTGATTTGCACCTATCTCTTTTCCCTTTTACTAAGCAATATATGCTGACGGATATGGTTTTTGCTCATTCTTTGTACATGACCCAATTATCTTAGCCATCTAAAGATGAATATTCCAATTATTGACAACAGAGTACGTCTTGTAGCATGTAATAAAGTCAGCCTTTTATGTCTTATCGGCCTTCTTTTTATTGTTCTTTAGTTAGTTAGTTAGTTACTCATTGGATCATCGTTACTGCACTCCGGACAAGTCCATAGGTGCTCAGATCTTTCCTTGAGTGTATCCGCCATTACATGTTGACTGACAGTCCCAGTACGTTGTTGATTGACCATCATTCTTTTTCGCCCACGAAAACTCTCCTTTCTAGCGACACCACATTTCAAACCAAGTTCCTTTATTCTAATCATGGAACAAGAGTCATCGTCACTTGTACAGTCATTTGTTTGTGCGTTTTCACGTAGGGCATTCAAAATGTCTGCCCGATCCATCACTCCACCAACAGCCGTAGTAGCAGCGTGGGCAGCCAACCTATCTGCTCTTTCATTACTCTTTCATTATCTGTTCTTTATTTTTCTATAGATGTCACTTCCCTGTTTAGAAGTAGTGCTCTCCACTGGTGTCTTTCGTCTATAATATTAAATATTTCAGTTGTCACACACAGAGTTTTATCTCTCCTTCTGCTCATTCTACTCTCTGCTTCTAAAGCTGTTGCAATTTGTACATTATTTCTGCTGTTGCTCTATTTTTGCTTTTTGCATGATGTTACTTTTGTTGCTATAATAAATATTATTTTGAGATTTTATTGATTTTCTGGTCAGAATATGACAAGTTTATGGAAACACACAAGTTTAACCCATCAGAGAAAGTTGTCAATGAAGATATAGCTTTTACTGATCAGAGTATTTTGGAGATTGTTGCAGTAGAACAGGAGGTATTTGTGTTATTGTTTATTAAGCATAAAGGTAAATTGTTGCACTCGTGTTAGATGTGATAGGAGTAAAGTTTGTACTTTTAACTGTTGGCAGATATTTTTATGTTATATATTTTTAATAGGATATTTTTTCAGAGCTTTCTTTCAAGCTCCAGAGACTACTTGACTCAATGTTATGTTTGTCGAAAGACCACATGCTAGACATTCTTGTACTACCTAGGAAACTTTGCTGGAAATTTTTCGTCAAGACATTTTAGGTTTATAGGGTTGATCCTATCATATAACTGGAGCAAAATTATGATCTAAGGGAAAATTGGAAACACAGTGTAACAATGTTTTGCAAATCACTGGAAGAACACAGGTAAGGCTCAAAGTACTGGAAGTACACAGGAAAACACGGACAAATTGAAATTTCTACCAAAGGTTTTATCAAGAACAAAACATAGTGGGTGAGCAAAGGATGGCAAAGAAATTACATAACAGTGCACATGAAAACACAAATTCAACATTTGATTGTCATATGCTGTTTTGTTTTTGATAAAAGCCTTTTGATCTAAACATATGCTAGAACAAAACACTTCCATGTAGTGCGCATGTGGTTGCGTTTGTGGGTCTCACCAATGGCTCACTAAGTATACCTACCATGCAACAGAAAAGTTTCTTAAATGACATGCCTTTATATTGAGGTTATCTTCTTATAGATGCTTCATGGCACATCATCTATACAATCCCATAGTCGTAACCTTCGATAACAGTTACCATGTTGTTCCGACAGGCCGACGTTGTGCTTGAACCTCGGCATGGGTGGGCAGAACAACAAAGAAACCTGTCGCAAGGGCCAGAGTTGTGCCCTGATGTTGATGTCTTCGGCGGCATTGGACTCGAAACACCATTGAGTCGAATGGCTGCTTGAACAGAGAGTGGAGCACTTATGGGAATGCCCCACGTGCTGTGAGGCCAGTTTCTAATCAAGAATCAAGAAAAATCAAGAACTTCCATGTAGTATTGCAAAAGTCAATACATATCTTCTATAAACAGCTAATCATTTTTTTTTAAATTATTTGTCTTGTTTTTATCAGATTGAAAATGTTAAAATAAAGTTCCAGAACTCTGTGAATAAACTATTGACAGAGCTTGCTCTACTTCAGAAGCATAACACAATGTTGGTAGAACAACTACAAAAGATTGAAGAGATAAAACCAACACTGAGGTACATGTTTAATTTTTTTTTTGGCCTGAGTTATGTGAGTTTTGTGTTTTTAGCCAGTTAAGGAACCTAGAAGATTTTAGTTACATTGATAACATTTCTTCCTCTATGTTTTATTTAGCATGCAATTGCTGAAGTTTTAAAATTTATATAAATTTTGATTATTATTTTATGTTGTCTCAGTAGAATGTTTTTATGTTATTTCTTTAATTATCTGATTTTATTTAAAAAGGCATGAACAGTTTGGGATGTTTAAAAACACACATGCATTCTTCTGAGACAAAACAACATAATCATCAAAATTTATATCAATATTAATGATTAGGGTTGGTTCTGACTTTTCTTACTTTTCATGTTTTAGCATATTCTGACAACTAGACTTAACTATAAGAGACTAGACAGTCATCAGTGTATAGCTTATCCATCCATCTTATATTAGTGAGGTTATTGAAAACATATAGTTATGTATAGACAGTAAAATGAAAATTTATGAACTAATGTAAAAAAAAAAAAAACGACATTTTCCCATTTTATGGGGAATAGTGGTGCAGGATAAAAGGTGATGCAAATAATTATGAAATCAAGGGAGAATTGACAAAAACTCCAGCCATTGCTGTGCACATGAGGTGCAGGGTGCATTTGTGATGATGAGTTCCAGGGCATTTCTCTGACTGTGAGGTACAGGGTGCTTCTGTGACTGCGAGGTACAAAATATGTCTGTGGTGGCAAGATACAGGACATGTTTGTGATGGCGAGATGCAGGATGTGTCTATGATTGTCAGGTACAGGGTGCATTTGTGACTGTGAGGTACAGGGTGCATTTGTGACTGCGAGGTACAGGGTGCATTTGTGACTGCGAGGTACAGGGTGCATTTGTGACTGCGAGGTACAGGGTGCATTTGTGACTGCGAGGTACAGGGTGCATTTGTGACTGCGAGGTACAGAGTGCATCACTGATTGTGACACACACAAATTGAAATGTCTACTAATTTCTACCAAAGGTCTTATCAAGAACAAAACATAGTACATGGTGAGCAAAAGGTGGCACAGAAATTACATGACAGTACACATGAAAACACAAATTCAACATTTGATTGTCATGTGCTGTTGTTTTGTGCACTTAATTGTTTTCTGCGACAGCGAGTTACAGGGCACATCTCTGTCTATGAGGTACAGGGTGCTTCTGGGACTGTGAGGTATAGGGTATCTCTATGGTGGCAAGATACAGGGCATGTTTTTGATGGCGAGTTACATGGCAAGTCTGTGATTGCCAGGTATAGGGTGCATCTGTGACTGCAAGGTACAGGGTCTGTGATTGCCAGGTACAGGGTGTCTGACTGTGAGGTATAGGGTGCATTACTGTAATGGTTAAGATACCAAAATGGCCATTGCTGATCCCATTGGTCAGTCTTGTAAAAGAAGAGGGTTGTGACATTTTCATGCAAAGATTAAGAAAGGTGCATGTAGTGTCCAGCAATACTCATACTTCATGCAACGATGACTGTCTTTCCCTGCTCAGCTGAATATTTATCGCTTGCCTACTGGAACAATAGGTTTTGGCAATTTGTTTGGCACTGTTTGATAGCAACTGTTGATTCAGCATAACCAATATTTCTAGAAATTTCCCTCAGTGACAGGCCACTTTCCTTTAGCTGCCTGACCTGGATAATAACAGTTTCAGTCAGCGGCTTTATTTTCTCATTCTTCTGTTTGTAATTTTTAAAAGGAGACATAACTAGACAGTAAAATATTGGTTTCAATATTTTGCAACATGAGTGTAGCAAATGAATGCAGTGAGACCTCTGTGTACTCTTGCCCGCTTAATGTGCGCCACTTTACCCCAAATCATATTATTAGCAACTTTAATAAAATATCATGGAAAAACAAAATAGCTTGACAAGGTAATGTGCTTAATAACTTAACAATACAATGTATATATTTCAGTTTAAACATGTAAAAAAACATGATAGTAGGGATAGCAGCAGACAAGGAGTGAGATGTTAAAAAAAAAGTTATATTGAAAACAGTGAAAAATTATTTTACTTCATGGTAAAATCAACCTGCCCTTGAACTATCCAACTTTGTTGTGTTACAGATTGGAATGTTGGCACCTGGCCTAGTCATGTGTAGTATAGGAAAAAACCATAGGTTTGAAATAGACCTGCTGCTATGTTTTGTCCCATGCACAGCTATACTCCCGACTACCCTATTGTTTTATCTCAGGAGAGTGTATGAGTTTTGTTTTTTTAATTATCCCAAACTGCTCTTGTCTTTTAAGTGACATCAGATTATTCTAAACAGTTCATCAATTACCAATCAGATCAGATACCATGCAGCAGCAAATGACTAGTATATGACATATAGTGAAACTTTTTTCCTATGGAAGCCTCACAGCACTTCAGTTATGCAATTATCTTTTTACCTCCTCTTTGGAGGTTTCTTTACAAAACATTGCACATTACTGAGGGTTGTACTATATTTGATATTTTATTGCACATTATATTTGAATTGTTGTGATAATTAAAGACTGTTTTTGGAGAAAATTTGATGGTAGTTTTCCCTTGCCTTCTATCCACTTGTGCATGTGTTTCTGGCTGAAAAGCCAGAACCTATAAAGCAACAGGTACTTTGAAATGAGAATTGTCCTTTTTCTAGATGATTTTTTCTAGACATATTTTATCAATTGATATCTGTTTTAATTTTAAATAATAATGCATAGGAACTAGGTATATTTTTTTTAAATTGTCATGATTAAACAATTTTCATTGTGAATATTAATCTTGTTATGTTCATTATAGACTTTAGGTTTGTAATTATAGATTTGTGTATATTATTTAATATTAATTATTAGTGCAGAACAATTAATAAAACTTTTGTTTTGCAATTGTTATATTTTGTAGTATTTATATTTTGCTTACCAAAATTACCTTTTTATTTTTTTTCAGTATCATTAACTCCAACACTGATAGAAAACCTGACAATGGTATGAAGAACTTGAAGAATACTTAATTTCAGTTTCAATATTATATTTTAAAATAAATAATAGTTCATTATTTTTTTTCAAAGAAACTAGCCTTTAAGTCACAAAACTGAAGTATACCCAAAAAGATGTTATTTTTAAAGAAAATAAATGAGTGGATATTGCCATATTGATGTTTCAACATTTCTTTGTCACCTCTTAGTAAAATTTGAATGCCATATCAATCTATTATTTTAAGAAAGTGTTCATTCTCTAACCCCCAGTGGATCTATGCTGTAGTAGGACATTGATCATATTATATTTTCAGCAGGCTGTAGTACAGAGAATGGAGATGTATTGGGTCACCATTTTATTTGTGCCAATGATCCAAAACTTTCAACTCTGTGTTTCCTATTTCCTAGAAGAAAATCTAATCACCATGAATACAGAACAATACTTGTCGCTTAATGAAATGAATACAAACATGAAACTTTATATGACATCATATAAGAACACAGTATATGACATTACGAGATTTACTTTTAGAGATCCCCATGGATTTCATGGGTCTGTTGCTAAAGATATAGAGTCAGATCATTCATGTACTTCTCTGTATTGAAGGTTGGCTGTATTGCATCTTAAACACTTTTTGTTTATCTCTTGCCTTTTATAAAGAGTAGAACCTATTAGGCATTTTGTAGGAGACAGTTTCAGACAGTTGTCTATTGAACTAAAGACCTTATTGTGTAACACATCTGCTGCATGAGCTACCACATGACATGCTTTGGTACAATCTTTCAGCAGAGGGATGGTGGTCAGCTGCATCATATTGCTATATTCTTAACTCTTAATTTCTGTAAAAGTTTTCCAGTCCTGCTGTAAAATATTTAGAAGTATAGTTGTGTGTGTTTCTCTTTATGCCTTTAGTCATTCATAAAACTTTATTGCACAGTGTTTTCACTTTTCTTCTAATGAAAAATAGAGATATTATTACAGAACACAAGAAAACTACCAATGTATTTCCATAGCCCAAAAGAGGAGCAAAGAATAGCTACAATGTTATCTTCGATGCATGTCGTAAGAAGCAACTAAGGAAGTTCTGTTGGCTGTCCCATCCCATAGAGGGTTAAAGTGACCCAGAAGCTCAATTGAAGTCACATGTGTCTGGCTGAAAGATGCAGATATCGCAGCCAAGCTGTATACCATGACTCAACACATTCCACTCTCTTTACTACATTCTACTAACCTTCAGGTGTTTTAGAATGAACACAGAAGAATATTATTTACACATTGAGATGATTATAATCTATCTATACACTGATCCTTTTTTGCTTTGCAGGGTCAGAGGTAGAAGAGTTCTCTGGAAATGGCCTTCTCGTGCACTATATATATATATATATCAAGGTGCTTGTTGCCTTCCATATTTTGGTGGTCCAATGCTTTCATGGACTACCCCTAGGTCTATGGCCATTGTATCTGTGTAACATCACTTGTTGGGGAACTTGATGATAATAATATGAGAACATAACTTGAGCACACATTGTTTTGAATAATGTAATGAGAGAAACTTATGTGTTGCACATTCACAGGAAAAATATGTCAACCTGAAGATTTATTAAAGATGAAGGAGGAAGTAAAGAAACCTTTTACAGCACATGAACGTGTGTTCAGTAAATATGCAGCAATTCTCTATACATCAAGCGACAATGGGAAGACTTATGAGGAATTCAAAGATGTCAGCTACTGTGCTAGTTGTGAAGAAAAAGTGTGTTGTTTTTCAGTTTAAACAATAATGGTTGCTTATTTAATTAAGTATGTGTTCCTTCTTGATTGTTCACATGTACATTATTCTAACTTATCAACATAGTCTTATTAGAAACATAACTGTTGCCATTCAATATTTCTCTGAGAGGGTAATCATATTGGTGCTGTGTCTTTTCTTCCATACTTCAAATGGTACAAAATGGCCTGTGTCAACATAAATGGATAGCATCGACTGATGACTTTAACCTCCATTTTCTTATGTAGGCAATGCTTGAAAAAAAGGTAATGAAATTTAGAAATCACTGGTAACACATATAACACACAAAATTGATGTTTCTACCAAAATGTCTTTCTCAAGAACACAGCATAAAACATTATGAGTAAACAACGGCACTGTCCAAAGTCAAATATACATTTTTAGATCAGATAAATCTGGAAGTTCAGAAGAGTTTACTGGGTAAATAATGGAAAAACTAGAAGAATATAGATGAAATAAAACAAAACAGAAAGTTCACACAATATTACAGAATATTAACAAAACAAACAAAAATTAAAAATTACAGAACATAAAGAATATATACACATATGAATGATTGGTGTTAATTTCAACGGCCTCTTTTTAGCCAAATTTGTGAATATATCAGTTCTAAAGCACATCAAATCCTGTCATCAGAGGACCATCATTTAATGGCAGCAACCAGGACACTATGAATAGTCCTATGTAGAAATATCAAACTAGATATGATTATGTTTGTAGTAAGATAATAGCACACAGGTTTGCATTAAAAATACCAATAGCTGAGATGTTGGAGATGCATAAAAGGCATAAATGACAGTTGTGTAGCAGATATGTTTTTGATATTGTGATTCTTTACATTTAAAAACAAGCATTGTGTGACTAGTACTTTGTGAATAGAACAGGAAGTGTGGTTAATCAGTAAATCACAGGAACAACCAGCATGTATAATCTGTTACATCTCCTGAGAAAAAAATAAAGTCTTAGGCATATAGATTTGCTATGAGCGTTGTAAATAAATTTCAATAATCAATAATAGCACAATAAAATGATATATGGGATGTCTTTAGGCACTTTAAAGTACTTATATATTGTGTATATATTGATTTATCTCCTAAATGTGACTTACAGATTGCGAATGAAGGCAATGTCCTACATATTGTAGTAATGTAACACATCACATAGAAGACTATAATGGTTTAAATTATTTTTCTGCCATTGTTACTCATGTGGTTGCATCTGTGGGTCTCATCAATGGCACACTAGATAAACCACCCATGCAACAGAAAACCTTAGTAGATGACATGCCGTTATATTGAAGCACTCTTATGGAAGCTTTATAGAATGACATCTATACAATAATAGATCCCTTCTGAGCAGAAGGCTTCTTCAATATAGGCATTGCACTAAGCCAAAAGCTGAATTCTCCTGGGTATGAAAGAAAGCTCAGAAAATTCACCCCACTGCACATAGGAAGTAAGAGCTAATCACTCGCAATTCCTGGTATTCTCAATCTGTCATTGTTAATTAAGTATAATTTATGTATATTTAATTAACATTAATGAAATTATTCACTATTTTTTAAATTATACAACTATATGTTATGTATAGTTCCATGCCATTTTCATTTGGATATTGCTGAAATATTATTTATTGCAGTTATTATAAAATAAAGGATGTTGCGTACAAATGTGTCCCGAAGACTTGGAATAAGATTATTGATTTTACAGGGTGTTACTAGCCAAGCCAGTAGAAAACAGTTTGTCACACTCCTGTGTTTGGTGGTTTATGGATATATCAGGTTGATGTCTTTATATGCAAGTTTCTGTTATTTATTATAATTCCTTGAAGCTTGCTACTATTATTCATATCCACAGGAATTGTATTATTTAAAAAAATAATTTTAAATGAGAAAATAAAGCGTTATAGGACAATTTATCAGTTTAAGATTTAAAAAGAGAGTTAATGTAAAAATACATATGAGCTGATAGTTGAATATTTTTAGTTTAATATAGCTATCTATCTATCTGCTGATATGCTGTATCCCTTGTGGCCCTTGTTTGCTTTTAGACGTCAGGGGTAGAAGAGATCTCTGGAGATGGTCTTCTTGTGTGTTGTTTTTAAGCTTGTTAATGTGGCTTCTTTGATTTCTGTGATCCATCTTTTACATGGTCTGCCTCTGGCTTTATAGCAATGACATCTATGTTTCATGGTCATCTGTAGTATTCTGTCTGTTGGAAGTCTGGAAATCTGTGAACACCACTTTATCTATTGTCTTTTGATGTGTTCCAATACTGGTATTGTTTTGGTTATCTGTCTGATGTTATCGTTTCTAATTCGATCTCTTAATGACACTCCGATTATTCTTCGTAGACATGTCATTTCTGCTGTCACTATTTTTCTTTTGTCTTGTGCTGTCATTGTCCAGGTTTGGCACTGGTAACACAGTGATGGGATAACAATAGTCTTGTATAATGCAACTTTAGTGTCTATGTATACATCTTTGTTCTTGAAAATATGTTTCATCTGTCCTAGGATCTGGTATGTTTTGTTGCATCTATTTTGTATCTCTTTACTTGTTTTCCCTATATATAATGCTTACTAAGTAAGTGAACTCTGTTACCTGTTTACGGTGTTTATTATCAATGGAGATATTTCTTTCTTTCTTTGCTATTGACAGTATTTCTGTCTTTTCAATATTAACCTTCATGTTGAATTTTTGACATGTTGTGTGGAGTCTGTTTATATGTTCTTGCAATTTGTCTTCTGATGTCGCTATTAGTACTTGGTTGTCTGCAAAGAGTAGTTTGTTCAATTTGTCTTTCATGCTACCTTCTTCGTTGGTACTTGTTAGTTTAAAGATGTTGTTGATATATGTTATAAATAGTAGGGGAGATAGGACACACTCCTCGCAAACTTCTGATTGGATTTGGAACTTATTGAAAACTCCTGTATTTGTTCTTACTTCACATTGACTATTAGTATAAATGCTCTGGCATATATTGATTAAATGTTCTGGTACTCCGTATATTGATAGTGTTTTTCAAAGTTGTTGTCTGTCTACTTTGTCGAAGGCCTTTTCCTGGTTGATGAATGCAATGTATAATTCTTTGTTGTTTTCTTTGGCTCTTTCTGTTAGTTGTCTAAGTGTAAAGATAGCATCCGTACAGCTTTTGTTCTTACAAAAACCCATTTGGGTGCTTTTAAGTTGTGGTTCAATGTATGATCATAATCGTTGTTCTAATATTTTGTTTACAATTTTCCCTGTGTGACTTAGTAAGACTATCCCTCTGTATTTTGTGCAATCTCTCTTGCTGCCTTTTTCTTCCATATAGGAATGATTGTCACATTTCTCTAGTCTTCTGGTGTTTCTTTTTTCTTCCATATTACATTGAAAAGTTTGTGTAACCATATTTTCCCATTCTGTGCTACTGTTTTGATAAGTTCTGATTTTTGTATGTTATCAAAGCCTGCTGTTTGTTTTATTCATGCTTTGTTTATTGCATTTTCTATTTCCGATAATAGTGTATTTGGTTGTAGGTTTGCTGTTGTAGTGTTTATTGTTGTTTCTACTTCTCCTTCATTTAGCTTCAGTAGTTCAATAGATTTAAGCAGTTTTAATAATTTTTCTTGGAATGTGTTTTTAGTCTTAATTGCTGTTTAATTAATTAGAGCATAGCAGCACAAAATAGTATTAAAAACTTGAAACTGAGATGCAAAGTGGTATTTGCATTAGCTGCTGTTTATGCTTATTAACTGTGAGTTATAGAGGCATGTGTTTAAGGCTTCAGGAATCATACATGTCAATATGGGGGTTTCCTGGTAACAGACGAATCTGGCTATGAATGCAAGAATCAAAATAATTACTGCAATTGTGAATACTGCTGAAGACCCATACAAAACTTTTCAATGGTAATCAATCAATTCATCTTTAGCAATATTTTAAATATGCTTGAGAGTCATGGTAAAGTTTCCTTTAAAGTAATAGACTGATTACACTAGAAATTGTACATCCAGCCACAATGAAATGTATAGTTCTTTGGAATCTGAAAGAAAGCTGAAAATTTATCTTTCGCAAAAAAAAAACGTACCAGAAATATGTACCTGCTTATACATGAATGATAATCTCTGTATGTAAACCATTTCAGACTCTGATATGTCCACACAAAATTTGTGGTCCAAATACAATTTTCAAACTTCCCCTTAGTTGCTCTCACATTAAGCTAACCAGACCAACAGTCAAGATCAGTAAATACTGTCTCAGGTAAGCAAAAAACTTATTGTTACAATTTGATGATAGTCTGATTTCAGAGGTTTCCATGTGTGGTAGTTCATTAATAGCTTCTTTTTCTCTGAAGTCTTGAGTTTGTTTTATCTATAAGGCAACTCACAGGAAATTGTGAAGTAACCTATGACTGCAAGTAAATGGGGGTCATGTCTAGTTCTATCAGATGCATCATAAACTCTGAAGTCATGTGTGCAAGTTGCACAAGGTAACAGAAAGCTAATAAAGAAATATTTATACTACAATAGTGGTTGATATTCAATAGAAAGGGACATGATGAGTACTAACATTTGCAGGTGACATCCTTGTGTACATGATCAAAAAAGATAGATAGAAAATGGTAAATGACACATTGTGATCAATTTCTGAATTGTGTGATGACTCAAGATCTCAGTAAGCTGTGTTTCATTTAATGTCCCTTGATAATAACATCATGAAGACTGTACTTCCTGGTGTAATGCTTGATGACCAGATTATTGAGCAGAGTGATCAAATTAAACATCTATGAGTAATTTGTGACTGGGATCTGACTTAAAAATATCACATTAATAATATGCAAAAAAGTAACTATGGTCTGGCAGTGCTAAATAGATTTGCTGCTGTGAGTCTAAAATAAAGGTTACTTATACTGCTCTTTCAACAGTTTTATGTGATATGAGATGTTGTAGGAAAGCTTTAAATGTCACGAGAAGAGACAGACCTAAAGATATCAGGAAAGAAATAAAGAACATCTCATTTCAAGACTACATTTAGAGACATGAAACCAACCTCATGAGAACAAAAACAATGCAGCCAGCTCTTCGTGCATACAATAGCAGATGATCAGGTTACATAGCATGAGGAAGACCAAGAACTAGACGGGTGGAGACAATTAACGAAACCTTAAAGAAATAAAGAGACTCATGCTGACCATGACCAATGTGATCCAAATGACTAAAGACAGATAACTCCAACTCCCCCTCTCACGATCCTTAATGATACAAGTGAAAATGGTAATATATCGATAGGGTCATTATTATGTTGGACTCTCAGTCTCTGGCCTGCAAGAACCAGAATGGATGACTGTACCATGAGTTGGGAGAGTATATTGGTGTTTCACACATGCAGAGATTTACACAGATATTTTGACCTGGAGTTCTGCGTCTTTTGCATGATAACACTGGTGAATAAGTGTATCTCCATTGGTTAATTATTAATCATTAAAATAGAGCAGATGACATTTATCACAAGGCATATCTCACAGAAACTGGCAGACCTATGAAAGACATTATAGAGACTGAAATAGGAAAATCACAAAATTAAGAAAATATGTTAAGAATTATATTGCTTCATTTTAACATGTGTGTGATTATTGGACATCACAAGGCTCATATAGCTTGTAGGACCTATCCTTTCATTCCAACAATTTGCTCACTTTATGTCATGGAGCCACTAACTGTTGATATTAAGATATGTCACACCAAATGGTGTTGATTTAATAGCTGAGCTATAAACCATGACATTTTGTTTGCAAGACTAAAACATGCTTACAACCAAAATTTTAGAAGGAGTACAGAAGATTTAAATAAAATAATAATAATAGAAGTGCATCCTATACAGGATATTGCTATTAAACTATTGTTGAATTTTGAGGCGCGACTAATACATTCAATCATATTGCCAGTACTGTGGATGGTTGTCGTTTGAACCACCTAGTTCGATAAGTTGGGTTTGTGAGGCAGTCAGTCAGTTCCTCTTTTGCCAAGTTGGCACATAGGGCGGATGTCATAGTTCTCCATGCCTGTCTGTCAGTTGCTAGGGATTGCAGGTCTTGTGCATTTATGCCTATTGATTTTAATTCATTCATAACTGTTCTTCTGAGCGTTGTTTTTGGTCTTCCCTTTTGCGAGGCAAGCTCACTATAAACTCTGCTACTAATCTGACTGAATATTTATTATAAACCTGAAACCTATCAGGGTCATGGAGGTACCACATCGGATGAGTAAGCACATAGAGTGCTCCTGTGATTTCTATCTTCAACGATGCGGATGAGTGAGGAAAAATCATGTCCTGTCCATTCCTTGATGCTGCATGTCCATGTTTTTATGTGTTCCCTGCACTATTGTTTTTGACAAGGAGTCATATCCAAACCATGTTAGTTTTTGTAATTTCACTATTGAAAGCAATGGTTCCTGTGGACCTGCATGCATCTCTATTTTATTTCTTATGTACACATTTGTCTTATGCTCTCTATAGGAGATTCGTATAATTCATCTGTAACATTTGTATTTAAAAACATGTAGTAGTAGACTGCATGTTTGCAGTGAGTGTCTAACTCACATTAGTTAACACATTTTCCAAATCCAATTTATGTTTCTACATGCCACTGGTTTTAGTATTAATATATGAAGGTTGTGTGTGCGCATGTGTGTATATGTATATATATATATATATATATATATATATTTTTTTTTTATTGTTTCAGTGACATACAAAAATGTGTAAGTCCTCAGTCCATTTTGGATGTTTCTGGACTGGCTCATGCTCCTATTCCTGATCAGCTACAAAGCAATCATGTTACTCTGCCAACAAATACATCAATGGCCTTACCTGTGAAAGATAGACCAGATTACATGGTAGATTGTCACTTCTGAGTTCCTTTAATTTATTTTTGTTTATTTACCACCAGGACATAACTTTAAAGGATATTTATAAGTAAGGATGATCCATGAAACTCATAGATTATTCACATGTAATATAGAAAATGTTTTTTTAGATAGAGTCTGCAATAAAATATGTTCACTAAACATATCAATTATTTAGGTCAGCGACTAGGCACAGTAAGTTTGTTATCAGTTATGACTCTAGGTTATTGTCAGCACATACTGGACAAATTTATAGGTGCTCTGATCCCCATCTCAATAAATCCAATTAGACAGCTGACAGTTCCAGTTTGATGCTGATGTATCAGTCTCTTTGTATATCTAATATGTTTATTTTTACAGGCTGTTCTGACCTTTACACCAACATTTGTGAAAGTATTCGCTTATCCCCAGGATCATTGCAAGTAGGGTCACATACTTGTATACTATGTTAGAATTGAAGCAAGAAACAAATAACATAGATTAAGTAATCAACTTAACCTGGATTCAACATTTTGTTGCCAGTCTAATTTTTAGTTGATACATTTTTCACCAATCTTGAATTTTAAGTTATATATTTTTTGTTAACAGGTATATACAATGCAAAGATTATGGGATGATTATAAACAGAGAACTAAAACTGACAGAGCAGTTCCTAGGTCTCTTGAATTGGTAAATATGTGTTTGTTTTTTAATGAAATGTTATTTCATAGGCTATTTCATAGATGAGTTTTGAATAAGTTTCATTTTCTCATGGTTTTACCTATAAGAGAGCAAGAAAAAATATGGCTACTCAGCTCAATATAAATGAAAGAAAGATAACATAGTTCAAATATTCAAAGAGATTGCAAAGTCAACAAGGACATCAAAATGGGATGAATTTTGACTGGAGATCACACGTGAAGTCACTAAAATTGTTCTGGTGCGCTTACACAAATCCATGAATGGTCTGACTAGATGCACAACTATTGCCGATTTTTAGAGTGCTGATATGGCCTGGCAGAAGACGGATGAGACGGTGCAGCATTGCTGGCACACTATACTGCACATATTGGTCAGAGAAATGTGAAGGCATATAAAGAAATCAGGAAAAATATTGCAGACATGTATTAGAACTTGAGCATGGAAAAATATATGATAATTACAATTGAAGAAATTAGGAAGGCACTGAAAAGTACAAAAAACACAGCACCTGGACCAGATGGCATTAGTCGGAGAATGGATGAGGAGTTGGGAGAGTTGACAGACATGTTCAATAATAGCCTTTTAAAGGGCACAGTAAAAGAAGACTGTACACATGGCTATTTAGTCCCACTACCCAAACCTGGAAAGGATCTGATATTATTAATAAAGTTACTGAAGGCTAGATTCCTTTCCAGCTGAACATCTAGGTATTGTGGGTTTCTTCATGATTTATTTCAGCTCCTTCAAGTATGATTTGAAGTATTTTTTCTGTAGGCCTATTTGTTGCCAGGTGTAAATATGGTATATGTGGTTTTGCTCATGTTTATATTCAGGTTCCAGAAATTGCAATATGTTGATATTGTGAAAAGAGTTTTTATAAGTCTCTCTGCAGGTGTAAGTCTGATCCACTTCTCCACATGATAAGGTTAGCTACAAACATGGCATTGGGAATGTCAAGTTAGTCAGGGAGATCATTAATAAAAATTAAGAACAGGGTGCAACTGAGGGCAGAGCTTTGGGGTAGCCCTTCCATAATCTTGCGTTTGGATGATAGTTTGTTGTTCACTGCAGTTTGTATGGTTCTGTCACTTAGGTAGTTCTTAATCTATTTGTACATTTTCCCTCAAATACCCATGTTTGGAATTTTTAGCATTAGTCCCTTTCTCCATACCTTGTCACATGCTTGCTGTAGGTCTGCAAAGAGAGCAAGTGTACTCTTCCCTGCTTGAGAGTTTTTGAGGGATGGTGAAGCTTCCAACCACCATATATGAGATAAATCTATGCAGACTGAGATATACTAGGATGATGGAAAATGATGGAATACTAAAGAATCACCCTTCTGGTGAATTCTATCTATCTATGTTCCTTCAGTGCTGAATATGGTGCATAGGGTAGAAACCAGAGCTCTCCGGTTTGAATTATGTGATGCTATACTGTGTAATTCTTGCATGTTATTGAGACCCATAGTTATACCCTCTTTGTGGGAATTAAAGCAGAAGAAAACATGTTGGAGTTGGCCTCTAGTGCAGTACAAGAATGTGTGCTAATAAGATGTGTTACAGTCATTGATACACCATGTGACATATTCTTTTCTGAACATGGTCTTCCTTATGAATTCTTTGAATACTGTGATTCTGTTCGTTTTGACCTGCTGCAGCTAGAGGCATGTTTAAGCAATCTGAAATAATACTGCACCATCGTCGTTTTGTTCTTCCTCTTCGCCTGTTTTTGTTAACTCTGTCTTCAGCTATTAATCTTCCATGCTGTTATGTCTCTTGATATGACCAAAAGACACAGCTTTCTTGTTAAGATGTTTTTAAAGAGTCAGCCCTCTTTGGCATTTATTGATCTTAACACTTCTTGATTTGTCTTTTTAGCTGTCCATGGTATATGTTAAATTCTTCTGCTGATATACCATAGTCATTAAAATATGATGCAGAGGATTATGTTGTATGGAAGGTAAATTCAGAAATAGTATAAAACAGAGGAGAAAGTGAAGGCAGATAGAACAACAGCTGTTCGCTTAACAAAAAACACCACAGAATATGATGGTACAAGTTGTCATTAGATTCCTTATTCTTACTGTGTAATACTCTTTAAGACAAGGTTGCTTTTGCAATCCACAGCAGCCATCACCATAGATTTAATTTAAAGGATATATTCCTTATTTATAGCACAGCAGAAATATCCTATGGAAAAATGGCAGCACATGCGTACCTTGTCAGCCAGCATACCACATGATGATAGTTTCTTTTATTATTATGAAAACTTTGAATATTTTAATATACATGCTAACGTGATTTTCTCTCACAGTAATATTACAAATTACCATGTATATAGGACCTAGATATTCATGCATTTTAATACACCACAAATTCATTAATCTAACACTTACGGTATTTAAATAAACTTGTCTTAGGAAAGAACTAGATCATTATTGGAACAGTTCCTTGGTTACCTAATGTGGACAGATGAATACATGACAGATAGTGAAGCCAATATTTCTATCTTGGTTTGTATGTTGATAATGTGATATTTAACTCACTTGCTCCAGAGTTTTTTTTAGAGTTTGGACTGAAATGATTTCTTTTAAATTTTTGTTTTGCACATCTATCACGAAAACAAGAAATGGTAGGCCTACATATAATATACATTATAATGTGTGTGTGTGCGCGTGGGTGTGAGTGTGTATATGTGTGTGTATATATATATATATATATATATATATACATACATATATATATATATATATATATATATATATATATATATATATATATATATATATATATATATATATATATATATATATATATATATATATATATATATATATATATATATATATATAGAGAGAGAGAGAGAGAGAGAGAGAGGGTAGCCTGGGGCTTAGTGTCACACTTTTCATGTTTAAGCATATTCTGACTACTAGATTTCACTACACGAGACCAAACTGCTATCAGGGTATAGTTTATCCATCCATCGAATATTATTGAGAGTATTGAAAACCTACAGATACGTGTAGACAGTAGAATGAGATGTTATAAACAAATGCTCCACC
Organism: Meghimatium bilineatum; assembly: GCA_034231615.1. Classification (NCBI taxonomy): domain Eukaryota; kingdom Metazoa; phylum Mollusca; class Gastropoda; order Stylommatophora; family Philomycidae; genus Meghimatium; species Meghimatium bilineatum. The sequence continues at coordinate 75,744,232 of CM067299.1, read as the reverse complement.
GAAGACGGATGTGTCGGGCCATTGGCACAAATAAAATGGCGACACAGCGCATTTCCATTCTCTGGACTGCATCCTGCTGGAGATCTAGTAGTACTGCTACAGGATAGTTCCAACAGGAGTTTGAGAATGAACGCTGAAGAAGAGGAAGAAACAAATGTAAAAATCACTTTGCCGCATTTTTAGGGTAAAGTATCGCAGACTAATAGTTGATACAAACCATTATAACATCAAGAGACATCGCCACTGCAACAGGCCAAGCACACTGGCAGTGTGTAAATGTGTGCTAAGAATTGATAGAATAATAGATTGACCTAGTTTGGTAACTTTAATCTAAAAAAAAGAAAAAAGTTCAGATAAAAAATAGTTCACACATTCCATTTTAAAGCTAAGAATGTCTTTGTGGGCTGGATGATCATTATAACCATAAATAAATCGGTCTTTCCCAGCTTTAGATCGGCATCAGCAACTTCATAATGACATCCACATTTTTTTCATACATTTTGAATGCGCCACTTTGCCACATAATGTGCGACACCTTATCCCAAAATCAAACTTTTAGCAACTATCATAAATTCCTCCGAAAAAAACAAAGTAGCCAGACAAGATAATGTGCTTAATTACTTAACATTTAGCAACACATCATATATTTCAGTTTAAACATTTAAAAATATGATAGTACTGATAACAACAGGCAGAGTGCGAGAAGTTGCACAAAAATAGATTGAATATAGTGAAAATATTATTTCTCTTTGTTGAAAATTGACTCTCGTCCTTGACCTATCAAACTTCGCTGCAGTATTGGAAGAACCCATAGATTTGGAAAAAAACCAGCTGCAATATTTTACCCTGTTCCTCTTTTTACCCCGAGCTACCATATATATATATATATATATATATATATATATATATATATATATATATATATATATATATATATATATATATATATATATATATATATATATATATATATATATATATATATATTTTAACAGACATGGACAGACAGTATGATTATCACAAGTTTATTTTGAAGTAACATTTTTAACCTTAATTTAAACCATATTTTTAACCTAAATTTACAACGATTTAGCCCTGGCCCAACTCTACTGTCAGGTTTTCCTACACCGGAAATACACTTGAAGAGAGAAAGGGTTCAGTACCTGATGGGCTCAGGCGTTATTGGGACAAGGATGATCAGCCCGAGAACGCCTTGCTCTCAAACGCATGGTGTGAGACTCGAACTTGGACAAGGGGTACACGATGTCGGTGAATGACACCTCGGCTAAGAGGGCGAAAGAGCAAGGGCCCAACTCCTCTGTTGAGTTCTTCCCCTTAAGCAACCAGGCTCATGGATGAGAAACGGTTCAGTACCCAATGGGCACAGCACAGCACATCCAATTACACGAGGCAAGTTCATAGACAGTGGAACACCTCGTGCGAGTCAGACGAGAGCAAAATCGTCTGGGCGAAGAGTCGCCACTACGCGTGCCTGGAGACAGATATAGAGGCTGTCACAGGCTAAGGGTAGCCCACCCGAATTTTCAAGGCATGCTGAAGTCGGATGTGCTAGGCCTACAAGGCGCATAACGGTGGCACAACGTAATCAAGCTCCCGGCGGAAATCGCACGGACACCCGTGATGGTTAGAATGGAGCGAACGCAAAACAAAAAACAAACCAAAACTTGGGACTATTAGAATGTCTCACTAGCCACTCAGATACAAAAGTTGAGACTATTAGAATATCTCACTAGCTCCTAAAATACAAAAAAAATGGGTCTTTTAAAGTGCCCCACTGGCCCCTCAGATACAAATGTTGGCACTATTAGAATATTTCACTAACTCCACCAATACAAAAGTTGGTTCTGTCCGCTTTATCAGATATTAAATTTTGATATTAAACTTCCTCTATTGGTGAATGAGAGACAGCAGTAAAACAGTGTTCCGTAAATAAACATTTGTTTTTTTTTAAAAGTGGTTATTGCAGATGATGTTTTGGCCAAAGGTCTTTATATCATGATGAACAAGCACATAAGGGAATAATAAAATAATCATAAGACTACATAGAACAATATAGTGGAGCTGACATATATGTGAATATGAGAGTAGCAGAAAAGGAAAATAATGAAAATATGCAAAGTTACATATCAAGAAATGGTGGTGTTCAAGGAAAGTGCGAAATTATAAATACAAATGTTTATTTTCCTCTAAGGGATGTAATATGTTAAAATGTTTGTTAATTCAATTGTGTCATGTTCTCAGATTAACATTTAATTTTCTCCTGGTAAAGTTTGATATTTTGTGGAAACATACCCGATGACTTAATGAGGTCCATACTTATAGCCTTACCTAAGAAACCAGGGACCACTGAATGTGAAGAACACCGTACAATCAACGTGATGAGTCAAATAACTAACATACTTCTCAGAATCATCATGAAAAAAGTGAGAAACAAAATAAAATCAGAAATAAGTCCAGAAAAATGTGGCTTTGTAGAAGGCAAAGGTACCAACAATGTTATTTATATATTGAGAACACTAATAGAGAGGTCTATAGAGGTAAAAACAGATCTGTACCTCTGTTTTATAGACTACATGAAAGCATTTGACAAAGTTAGACATAGCGAAATTATACACATGATAGAGAATTTGAACATTGCCAGCAAGGATTTAAGAATAACAAACAGCAGAAATAAGAGTAGGAAATCAATTTGGCCCTTTTCAATAAATAAAACAAGGATTCAGACAGGGATGCGTGCTTTCACCAGACCTGTTCTCTTTATACAGTGAAAACATATTGCGTGCAATAGTAGATATCCCAGAAATATCAGTGGGAGGACATAACATAAATAATTTAAGATATGCGGATGACACTATTCTGATTGCAAAAAGTGAGGGAAACCTTCATTATTTAATTAATGTAGTAGTCACAGAAAGTAAAGAGAAAGGCCTCTTCCTAAATATCAAGAAAACAAAAGTAATGGTTATTTCAAAGAAACAAAACAACACACCTTGCAAGATCAAAGTGAATGATATAGTATTAAAACAGGTCCACCAATTCAAATATTTAGGTACAATGATTACAGCAGATGGAAGAAGTTCAACAGAAATAAGATAGGACAGGCAAAAACAACATTCAGAAAAATGAAAAATATATTGTGTAATATGACCTTGTCATTAGAGGTGAGAAAGAGAGTTCTGCAGTGCTATATAACACCTATACTAACATATGGGTGCGAGTCTTGGACAATAAACAAACTGGAAAGTGGGAGATTGGAGGTAACAGAGATTTTGTTCTACAGAAGAATGCTGAGAATACCATGGACTGCCAGAACAAAACTAATGAAGAGGTGTTGAAAGAGTCAAATGTGAAACGGACCTTAATCAACAATATAAGAAAAAGGCAATCTTCTTTTTTTGACCACTTCATGAGACAGGCAGATTTAGAGAACATAGTCACAACAGGCAAAATTGAAGGCAACGGAGACAGAGGGTGACAATGTGAGAAAATATTAGACAGTGTGACAGCCTGGGACGGCAAAGAAACAACAACGACCTTGATACATAATACTGTGGACAGAGAGCTGTGGAGAGCCATGACTGCTTACGCCAGCCTGCATGGCACCTGATGATGATGATGAAAGTTTGTTGATGAGGATTACAGTTCTACCCAAATTAAAAATTTCACCTGTATATGGGAGAGTCTCCTATCTCCATTTTCTCATAGCTTTTGATATTCATTTTTGACATTTTAAAAATGTTCTTTTCACTGTGTGTATATTATTTAGGATGCATAAGCTCTTTTAATACCTTGTTTTGCTTGACATATTGAAAAGGTGATGGTAATAGAATGCAGGATTACTTTTCTTGAATCTTTATAAATATTTGTTTTATCTATCTATTGTCTTTTCTCTACTTTTGCTGTTAGGTATAGCAGGATTGAAGGATTATCAGTTCTTAGGAAATGTATGTTTGGTGTCTTGATATGCAATAATATTGTAAAGTCTCAGAACATTGGAAACTCCTTCAATCCATCTTCTGTTTGGTCTTCCTCTGCCTCTTGTTGTTTCCATTTTCATGTTCAGTGATATATAATTGTTTTATATCCTACATATATTAATTCCGCTTTTTCACAGAATTGTTATTAGTATGTCATCATTTTTCTTGTTTGCACTGCAGGACACATTTTATTGTTTCATGGGTAATCGTTATCTTGTTGAAGATGTGATGTTTATGGCAGTTCATGACATTTTGACAGCCATTGTGACATTCTGTGAGATTGACAAGGTAAGAAAACATTTATCTGTTGTTTGACCACCACACAACAAACTGTTCATTCTCAATCCACTTTGTCAGAATTATTATAATAATATATTTTATCCCTTTGTTATACAAAGAATATTCTGCAACACAAATCTGTACATTGTCGCTATAATATTTTCTATAAGCTTACATCCATTTATTTGTTAGAGAATTAACATTACAAAACTCTGGACATACCCATAAATGCTGACTCTTCCAGCAGATGTCAAAGGGCAAATGCATTCTTATTATCCTATGGACCTCCTATAGGAAAGTCAAATAGTCCACCAAAAATCTAAACAACTTTGCAAAAAAAACTGTGGATGATGAGATGTATAGAGAGAAGTATAGCTGTGACACTATGAATTTGGACTGCTTACTGTGTAAAATGCAATAATTATGCTGCTGTCATAAAAAATGCCACTAGGAAGGCCCAATATCCACTGGCTGTTGTGAAGGTCAATGGATATGGAATAAATAAAAATAAAAAAGAACAATGCGAGCTTTCATTTTCTGTAGTTTGATGATTAATTACGCTCCTTATTCATATTAGTCACATTCAAGCAGTTTTAATTTCAAGTTCCTTCACCTCATTATGACGTGTCCTTAGTTATCATGGTACATACATACAATGACTATGTATGTAAAAACTGTATACAGATCAAATTTCAGATTTTATATTCATAGACAGTAGAAGTAACACATACATAAGCAGTTCAAAATTTAAAAATAAATGTTGGATCTATTTCTATCTTCAGATGATTGAGCTGCTAGGTCATGTGTTTATTGGTAACTTGGATGCATCATGCCTTCGTTATGTTCTACTCATGCTGGATATCATCTCACGTGTTACATGGAAGGAAGTTGAAGATTTCAGACCTTTCAGTTCTGTTGTTTACCCCTTCCTTAATGTAAGCACTCCAGAAAATGAAAGTTATCTCATAAACAAGTACTTGTCAATGAATGTCCATTTATTAAAACTTAGGTACAGTACAAGAGCAAGTGCCTACATTGCAATATTTTATATTATGTGCAGTTCCATTTCAACTTAGTATAGCACATGCAGCTTTCATGATGCCAATGTAATCACATTACTAGTAAATCTTGTTGTCAAAATGGTAAATTTAATTGGAGATTTAAAAGTGGCTAGGGCTGCTGTTGAATTGATCTGCTCATTAAGCACTGAGAGCCCCCCCAGGGTCATTCAAGAGAGGAAAGGAAAGCTCTCTGTGTGTGACATGCAGATCAAAGAGATGATTGATGCATCTAGTGACTAAAATGCATTTTTATCAAAATTTCATTTCGTTAAAAATGTAGGATTATTTATATTCAAATTTAATATTTGTATCATTAAAATATAGGCACATCTTCTTGTATTGAACCCTATTTTGTTTTGGCTACATTTATTGAAATATATATTTTCTCTTAGTTAAGTTTATTGAAAGATGTATTTTGTCTTCGCTAAGTTAATTTAAAGATAGGCTATATATTGTCTTGGTAAGTTTATTGAATATGTTCTGACTTAGCTGAAATTGTGTAAAAATTCATACATTGTATATTTTATCACACCTGTAGAGATACATGAATCTAAACTGATGAATAAACATCTATTTACTCATGTGTTCTAGTGTACACACATTAGGATATTGACATATAGTTCTTCACTGTATATTTCAGGATGATGACCTTGAAAGTTTGCAGATGAGCTACACTTCATACAGTGAGAACAAAATCTCCAGCCATCTTGTTTTTGCTTTCATTATCCACATTATCCAGAACAACAGGGAACCGAGATTTCAAAATGTGAGTTTTTGTCAGCTTGAAATAGTTTGATATACATATGAATGGATCTAGCTGGCAGTCTTCATGTCCATACTTTCTAGCTAATAACATTTATACTTAGACCTGGATTAATTGGTATTAACATTAAGCACATTTCTACAGTATCAATGAAACAGATAACTGATGATTCAACAGAAAATGAAAGTGATCTCCACATAAATTCCGTTATCCATTTTCAAGGAAGTCAAAATGACTTTTCTGGGTGGGCATTTAAAATAAAATCTTTTCACTTTATTTTGAAAGATCTTTCATTGAATAATCACTCAATTTTCAGTGAGCTTTGTGAATTTCCACTAAATTTTGTTATACATAAGAGAATGGGGTTTACCACACTTTTTATTTTTTTTGTAAAGCTAAATATCACATTCTAATTTCCTGAAGAGGGGAGAATTCAATCATACAGTTTTGTAATGGTTTGCATTTTTCCTTTTGTTATTAATTCCAAGCAGTTACAGAATGTCATTATGAAAATATATTGTATAAATTACTTAAATTCTCTTTTTTTTTCATATTTACACTTGTAATATTGGTGACATTTATCTAGTTATTTTTCTAATTATTATAAACAACCATGGAGTAAACCTTTCCATAGGTGTTTATTTTTTTTCTTTTGAGACTATCAACTTATCATTACAGATAAAGGATACATTTACCATGCCAATTCTACTGTTCTTCTGCAATCAATTGTTAAACACTCAGTCAAATAGTGTTAATATATAGAGTGGTTTGCTTTAGGTCATCTTGGTTTCCCCACAACTGGTTTTGTCGTGGGGCAGAATGTCATTCTGTGAACAGCAAAACTGGAACAATCCTGTAATAGGGCCTATGTGTTCTGGTGTCTTTGTTGCTGCTCCACAAATGCAGGCTACAGAACACTAAATCAATTTGGTATAAGTGTGCTTTAAGATAATTGTGTTCCATTCGCAGTCAAAATATTGTGATTTATTCATTTTTGTTCTTTTTTTTCTTCAATGTTCATTCTCAAACTCCCGCTGGATCTCTCTTGTAGCAGAACAAATATCCTACTAGATTTCCAGTAAGATGTAGTCCAGAGAATGGGAATGCATTGTGTCACAGTTTTATTTGTGTCAATGGCCTGACACATCCATCTGTAGTGGAATTTCTGCTCAATTTGTTAATGTTTCTTGCTCTGAGCTATAGTTTCTGTTTAGTTCTCTCCACTGAAGTTGCAAGATAAAAATCTGTTGATTTTTTCTGTAAATACTCGTGCATGTCAATGTGAATATTTTCAAATATTGAGCACTGACCTACCTGCCTAAGGATAGTAACATCTACCTGCTTAAGGATAGTAACATCTACCTGCTCAAGGATAATAACATCTTCTGCAATTGTTCTTGAACTCCTGTTGGTTAGCAGGATATAGTCTTGATAATGGAATGTGTTTATGCCATGGGTTACAGTTTTCTATATCTTCACCTTTTAGTCCAACATTTAAGACTTCAACAAGGCATTTAAGTTTAATTTGAACTTCTACAGGATATGGTAGCTAACCCCCCACATTGAATCTCCCTTAGTCATTTCATATGGCATACATGGAAAGGGGAAGAAAATGAGGAGACCAAAAGAAGACATTCTGGATATCAAGGATTGTACAGGGTGTGAAGTTTCCAAACTTATCAGGATGGTATAGAATAGACACAATCAAGATTTTTAGAGCATGTGATGAGAAACGTAAAACTTTGACATTTAATAACCACTGGAAAGATCAAGGGGAGAAGTGACAGAGGAAGATAAAGAGATAAATGTCTGGATAGGTTGTAATTGTGGTACAAAAAGAAGTCACCAACTGAATTTATTAACAACACAAAAGATAAAAAGTTATGGAGAAGTATGATCGCCTACACGACTCAGCATGGCTCTTGATCGATTGATTGGATAGGGATGTGTGGAGATCTTTCTGCATCAAATATCACAATGTGACACCCCTACCACCATCTTCACAAATAAAGATCTCTCAATTAAAACATAAACATGACCTAATGGGTTGATCTCCTTGCAGCTATTGGTCAGTCTTGGCTATTTTTGGCATGCAACTCAAAGTATATAAATAGTGCCTAATCAAGAGCTCAACAACAATAATCAAATACATAATGAATGAGGTCCTAATTAATTCAGTGAACAGGTCTTCTATACTGCCAATGGGTCACACACATACAATAACAATACTGATGGGTTACAGGTTTTATTATTATTATACAGAATATACTCAAGTGTCATTGAACATAGCCATATAGGCCATTGGTATTTATTAGTACGTAATTATTTATACAGAATTTGGAGTTGAAATACAGAATTTATGGAATAATTTTAGCTGAAAATCATTATGATCATTCTGGAAGATACCAGATACTTGATTTTTTTTTAAATGAGTAGTGATTACTTCCATCTTTTCTCATGGCTTATTTTCATGTTATTAGGTCTTGTTTTTTATTATCCTATTATTTCCTAGCTTTATTTAGTATTATTTCAGTTATTCTCCTATTATAATATATTTATATTGATAATATGCCATGTTGACAAAATTATCAAACTTCTAGAAAACAAAATTAATGCTCTTGTGAATAGGAACAATATGGAGAACTTCATGAAAAGAGAAAAATACAAATAAAGATGTTCTGACAACACCGCATATGAAAAAAATGGTTATTAAAGTAAATAAAAATCAAACAAATAAAAAAGTTTGGACACATCAAAAGATATAAAATACCTTTTGTTGAAGACATTACTTGAAAGTTGAGGAGTGGAAAGCAAGATGTATGCAGTGATGTGTGCAGGAGGGAAGCATGAGATGGACAGGATGTAGTCTAATAGAGTGCACTACTAAGTCAAAAGACAGAAGATGTTAGAGGTCCATTGCAGCCAATCTTTGATGTGGAAATGGCACCTAATGATTATATTGACAATAATTTATATTTTCATTTATTATTGCAATCTATTTTCTTTTCATTACATTTTTAAATTGTCAACATTTCTTGTATTTGATCTATTGTTACTTTATTTATGATCTTACATCTAGTTTCAGAAAAAACTAGCTCCTTACCAGATTGATAACAGTGAACATCTAAGTGATATTGAGTTCAAAGAGGCCTTGGATAATCTCCTTCCTTTATGCAATGAGCTTACAAGGCGGAGGTTATATGTACAGTCACAGAGAGCTGATGAGTGGAATGGGATTCTTGGAGCTGTGTCCATCAAGAGACTTGTGCGTATCCTTTGCAAATAATTATTTCACTGATATATGGAAAACTAAAACATTGCAAGAGAGAGTAGTGTAAATAGTTAAATAAACTATATTTAAGATGAATTTGATATCACTCTCATTGATTATGTATTAAAACACAGGTGTTCTTAGACAACACAAATTTATAAATGGTCACATGCCTTGATAAGATCACAATGAACTTGAGCAGGGTTATGGGAATGGAGGAAAGAGAGAGGCATACAGTTTTTTAGGTGTACTCATGTTGCTAGTTTGTGAATAACAAATATAATCAAGCACTGTGCTCAGATCAAATTATTGTTGTATTGTCATAAAATATAAACATTATTGTTGCATTGTCATGAAATCTAAACATTATTGTTGTATTGTCATGAGATCTAAACATTATTGTTGTATTGTCATGAATTCTAAACATTATTGTTGTATTGTCATGAAATCTAAACATTATTGTTGTATTGTCACGAAATCGAAACATTATTGTTGTATTGTCATGAAATCTAAACATTATTGTTGTATTGTCATGAAATCGAAACATTATTGTTGTATTGTCACGAAATCTAAACATTATTGTTGTATTGTCATGAAATCTAAACATTATTGTTGTATTGTCATGAAATCTAAACATTATTGTTGTATTGTCACGAAATCTAAACATTATTGTTGTATTGTCATGAAATCTAAACATTATTGTTGTATTGTCATGAAATCAAAACATTATTGTTGTATTGTCACGAAATCTAAACATTATTGTTGTATTGTCATGAAATCTAAACATTGTTGTTGTATGGTCACAAAATCTAAACATTATTGTTGTATTGTCATGAAATCTAAACATTATTGTTATATTGTCACAAAATCTAAACATTATTGTTGTATTGTCACAAAATCTAAACATTATTGTTGTATTGTCACGAAATCTAAACATTATTGTTGTATTGTCATGAAATCTAAACATTATTGTTGTATTGTCATGAAATCTAAACATTATTGTTGTATTGTCATGAAATCTAAACATTATTGTTGTATTGTCATGAAATCTAAACATTATTGTTGTGTTAAACTGTCCTGAAATATACAGAGATATCTGGATATCTGGAACTACAACATATCAGCTCTGTAATGAAGGATATCATTGCACAGAGAGTGTATAAATGGAGAGAGAGACCTAGGAGTGCTGTGACAGGTAATGTTTTCAAACAATTTCTTATTTAATCTGTTAATGCTTTGTTTTCTCACCTTATTTTTACATTATGTAAAGTTGTTAGCTATCATTCCTGTACTGTGATTGTGAGTTAATTTTATAATTCCATTTAGTTAGTTGTCAGATCATCATCATGGCACTCTGGACAAGTCCATAGACCTCATATTCAATATGTCCTTCAGCATGTGGTAACTAACTGTTCAGGTTCTGTTTCTTCTTCAATATCAGGGGCTTCAGATAAGCATGGTCACTATATCCCAATCAAGGATTCCACTTAATGTGACACTATAACCCAATCAAGGATTTAAAATGGAAGTTGTTTTTAATGAATGTGTCTCATTCATAGATTTAATTTGAATATTTACTTATTTTAAATAGTTGCACATACAACAATTTTTTAAGCCGGCTCTTATTGATTTATAAACAGTTAATGGATAAAATGCACACTTGACCTCTGTGTTTATTGTCTCTTTCCATGTTTTCATGATTTTTTTGTTTTTATGCTTTGTAATTTGTATATATGAATGCACTCTCTGTGGTTGGGAAGAAGCTAGACATGTAGTCCACTGCACAGCACTTCGGATAGAGAGGCTAGCTATATTATTTTCTATGACTGAGATCCACCATAAATGAACAGTGACTCAGGACATTACAAGTCTTGTGCCTCAAACATTCGGTTACATACTTGGAGCATAGAGAAGTTCTGCAAAACCAGTAGGCAATTTAGTGAACTATAGCTATATCTTAGCTATAATAGCTTGGAGCAGTGCATAGATACAAACCTACTTTCCATGTGATGTTACAATTACATTCTGACTATAGCCCTGGATGGGTAGAAAATCCAGACTTTCCAGCACAATAATAATAATAATACTGTAATAATAATATTTGTCTCTCTATGATAGGTTTAGGCATGGCACATCTATTTGCAGTTATGAGTTAAGATTATTTTTCTAGTAAATTACCTCGCATAGAGTAGAATTAATAGTGATACTGAAATAACCTGACAAATGACCATACATAGAGAATGTGAATCATATACAGGCATCTCCTTATTAAGTCATACACTACAAGTAAAATCTATGCAAAAATAATAGAACAGAGAATATGATACATTGAAGAACCACAGCTGAGTCCCGCTCAATTTGACTTCAGAAGAGGGGGAAGATGTACAGATGCACTATTTACAGTGAGACAACTAAGTGAAAAAGCAATTGAATACAATCAAGATCTAAACACAGTATTTGTAGACCAAGAAAAGGCATTCAACAGAGTAGATAGCTGATGATGATGATGAAAGAATAATAAAAGAAGCTCACATCAACAAAGAGGGAAAACATTGCAAAAAAACCTGATGAGGAACTTAGCAATAAAATTAACAAACTATTATTTGCTGATGATCGAGTTTAATATACAAAGATGAAGATAATTTGCAAAACTAAAGGGTTTAAAAAAAAAGGGTTTAAAAGCTGTAGAAGATTGACTTCACTGTACTCGGTTTCCCATATGTACTCCGTCACTCCGCCTGCCAGAGTACCACTCATAGCACGTAACGCTGTAGCTTCAAGTGATAATCCACAGGGATCTCTGAAAAAAAATCACCTCATAAACAGGACGACACAAGCTAGTTTCAAACCCGTGACCTCTTGAACACAAGGCAAACAGCTTAACCACTACCCCATTTGCAAAACTACATCAATGCATTGCTATTAGCATGTAAGAAGTACAACATGACAATTAATGTACAAAAAAAAAAAAATTACAAAAATTAGCAAGTCAGTAACACAGATGGATATAACAATAGATAACACCAAAGTGAAACAAGCCAAAGAATTTAAATATCTAGGCAGCAGTTTTTCCAAAAATGGAAGACTAAACAAGGAAACAGAAACAAGGTTCCAGAAAACAATCACAGTGACCTACCAACTTTCACCATTACTTCTTCACCCAAAGATCAAGATGGAAATCAAAAGACAAATAATATCTACAATTTTTATACCAACACTCTGCTACCAGTGTCAAACATGGTCCTTAACAGCATCGTAGTAGAGGAAAATTATTACATGTGAAATGAAGTGTCTGAGAAAAGCTGCAATGGTTACTAAACTAGATAAAATAAGAAATGAAGAAATTAGCCGGAAAAGAGTTGGTATAATATCATGTATTGAGCATATCGAAAGACAGCAAGTAAAATTGTTTGGTCACCTTATGAGAATGAGCCCAAACCAAATACCAATAAGAGCATATAACAAAAGAATATCTGGACATAAGACCAAGAAAACAGAGGATAGAAAACATCAAGATAGCCTTGAACAATCAGGGACTTAATGCAGCCAAGGCGACGCATCTTTCCTTGGAACGACAGCTGAATTTCCCACCCCTACATTTAACAGCAAGTATAAATACAATCAACTATTGTTCATCTGGTGGACAGACAATAGAGTAGAATAGTGATACTGAAATAACCTGACAAATTACCATACATATCTATAGATATAAGCTTATTTCTTAATATACACGGCATAATTTATTATATATATAAATCTTGTGTGTGTATTTGTCTGTACTTATATAGGCCTATATATAATGCTTTACTAATCAATGTAGGGCTTTATCAAGTAGCAGCTGTGGTGCCTGCAACTACTAACTTGGACTGGTTGCCAACAATGGAACACATAAAGCAGTTAGCTTCAGAATTAAATAGGTATGTCAGTTGCAAGTTGATACTTGTATAAAATATAGGTGGAAGAGTTAGCTTCAGTAGCAGGGGAATTAGTAAGATAGTCTCATCTCATGCAAACTAAAGGCATATCCTAGAAGGGCAGCAAAGAAGATATTGAAGAAGTATGAAGCAAGAATGTAACACTGTTTAACCTGTTATGCATGTGGTTGCATCTGTGGGTCTCACCAATGGCCCACTAGACATACCACCCATGAAACGGAAAACCTTAGTGGATGACATGTCGTTATATTGAGGTTATCTTCTTAGAGAAGCTTCATGGCACGTCATCTATAAAATTATGCTTTTATTTTGTTGTTGAAATGTGTTTTATGTTTACCTGAATATATATGTATGCACCGCACCCTCTGTGGTTGGGAGGGAGCCAGCGATGTACTGTGCAGCACTGGGGAGGAGGAAACTGACAACACTGTTTTTTCCTATGGCTGAAACCCATCATAGAGGTACAGTGACTCAGGACGTGACAATCCTTTTGACTTGAACATTTGGTTGCATCCCTGGAGCAATAGAGAAGTTCAGCATAACCAGTAGTCAATTGGTGGCAGGGAATGAGCACAGTGAACCCTATCTTGGCTACAGTGGCTAGGAGCAGTGCATAGGTTGAAACCTACCTTCCTGGAGGTGTAATAGTTATTCTCTGGCTCTGTCCCGGGGTGGGCCAAAAAGGCACAGACTTCCCAGAAATATAATGCCATTTAATGGCATTAGGTCAAAGGGCATGAGCCCATGGACCGCTGGATCAGCAACCAACCAACCAACCTCACTGTTGACCTTATAGTTGTTGGATGTGCTGCTATCAAATTATATATATAATGCTGGCTCTCATGTCTTCATGAAAAATGGTAACAGTTTAAAGGATAAAAGCCCTAATTTGTGTAGCATAACTTTCTGTGGTATGCTGTCTGATGGTAGTCTGCTGATGTGTGTGCAAACCATTTCATCTGTTGTCTCTTAATATATTTAATATATTCCAAGATTAGGGTGGTGACGGTTTTTTTGTCTAATGTCCTCATTCTTCACTTTAACAGTATTCCTAGGATTCTGCACAAGCATGCCATTTCAGCTGTCATGAGTTTACACTTGTCTTGTGCTGTCATTGTCCATGTTTGGCATTGGTAGCGCAGCATTGGCATAATAATCGTTTTGAATAGTTATTTTGGTGTTTAAATCTACATTTTTGTTTCTGAAGATTGGTGTCATTTGCTCTATGGCTTGGTATGCTTTACTACATCTATTGTGTATTTCTTTGCTGCTCTTGCCATCTGTTGTTATATTGCTTCCTAGGTATATGAATTCTGTCACCTGGTTAAGTCTGTTGTTTCCAATATATACATATTGATGTTTCTTTCATTTCTTCCTATCTTCATTACTTCGGTCTTTTCTACATTTATCTTCATGTTTATGGAATTTTTGATGTAATCTATTTGTTTTTGTAGTTCCTCTTCTGATGATGCCACTAGTGCTTGGTCATCTGCAAATAGTTGTTTGTTTAAGTGATCCTTCATATTGTTTCTTCTGTTGTCTTTGCTACTTTGCAGGTGTGATCTATGTATGTTATGAACCATAGAGTGATAGTACATATCTCTATCTCACACCCAAGTGAATTTGAAAATTATCAGATTTTGCTCATTCTTACTGAGCATTGACTATTGGTGTATATGCTCTGACATAGGCTTATTAGATGTTGGGGAACTCCACATGTATGTAGTGTTATCCATAGTTGTGCTCTATCCACTCTGTCAAAAGCTTTCTCTTAATTTTACATTTATGTCATGATGAATTCCTTTTCTTTCCAGCACTTTAGTGCTTCCATGAAAATGTCATTTTCTATTACCGTGAGAGCTTTTTGATGGCTTCTGGGAGTCTGTTTACTAATTTCAGGTTTTTTTCAAGGAATCTAGTCAAAGGCAGGATTTGCTCATTTTCCAGAGTATAGACATGACTAAATTATTATTAGGACCTATAACTGGTTTTTTAGTCATAAATAATAGAAATTGGACTGTTTCTTATTTTTACAAAGTAGTTGTGATTTATAAATCTTTATTTTGTGTTTTTCAATTATTTCACAGGCAAATTACACACAAAGACGAGAGAAAATCTTCCTTTGTGATAGACTGGTAGCCCTTATATTTATATAATATTTCACTTGTGGTGGACTGGTAGATCTCACATTTATCCAACAGTTTACTTGTAGCGGACGACTGGTAGCCCAACATTTATCAAGCATTTCATGTGTGGTAGACTGGTAGTCCTTATATGTATCTAACATTTCACTTGAGGTGGTAGCCCTTATGTTTATCTAATATTTCACTTAAGGTGGACTGGTAGGTAGCCATTAATATTTTATAAGATTTCACTTGAGGTGGACTGCAGCCCTTATATTTATCTAATATTTCACCTGAGATGGAAAGGCAGTCTTACATTTATCTAACATTTCACGGTTTCCCCAATGTACTGCTTGTTGCAACGTTTACACATGATCAAGTAAATAACATTACAGGATTTACATGTAAAGGTCTCATCGATGGAGAAAGTGGCCGTGGGAAATGAAATGGAGCACATCTGAACCACATAAGGACATGTACAGCAAAGACTGTGTGAGCAACAACAAACAGTTCCAAAATGGTCTGTAACAGAAGACTTAAGTTGGCTATGAACCAAGATGACCTTCAGAATTTTGTCCACGCCTATAGGCCACCAGAGGTAAGTCCTCGAAAGCGGGATGGGTGTCAGGATCAGATTGGAGAAGGGAATAGTGTTTAAGCATGATGTCTTGGACAGAAGAGTTATGGGGATGAAAGGTAAGAACATGTTTAATTCTATCAGAGGAGGAGGAAGAACCCTGAGAGTTAGTCAAGGTATCGAGGCAAGATAACTGGCGTGCACAGAGCCAAGCGGATGAAAGAATGCTGTCATGGAACGGAAAATTCAATCATCCCAAGGATTTATGAAAATTGTTGTCATCGCTACATAAGTGATGAAGGGGAAGAAGCTTGGAGTATGGGAGAGAGTTGCAGCAAGAGGGAGGATGAGAAGTATAGAGAGAAAAGCTGTGTGCATCAGTAGGTTTAGAGTAAACAGATGTGCTGAGTTAAGGGGATGAATTGTGACAATGATGTCAAGGAAGTTGACAGAGGTAGTGGAGATGATCGATGTAAATTGAATAACAGGGTTGAAATTGTTGATGAAGTTGATGAAGTGAGAGAATTCTCCTTCGGACATGTCGGTGATACCTATCCCATCATCAATGTATCTGTGAAAAAGAAATGGGAACGGCCCATCATAGGTCAACCAAACTAGATGTTCAAGATGTCCCATGAACAGACACTCATAGCTAGGTCCCATTTTGGTGCCCATAGAAACGCCACTGATCCAATAAAAAAAGTGTCCATCGAATTCAAAAGAGTTGAGTGTAAGCACCAGTTCAGCAAAGCGGATAGGAGTAGAAGTCGATACAGAGGAATGGGGACTCTTGTCCAGAAAGAACTGCAGAGCCCTGAGACAATCTGTAATGGTACAGAAGTGTACAAAGAACAGACATCAAGCAAGAACAGACGATAGCGGTATGGTGTAGGCTAAACCATTTTATCCCGATATTTAAATTATGTAATCTCACTATTAGGACTGGTACACCATGTCCATAATTGTAACCATTTTGATTGAGAGTCATTCAACATTGTTTTTTTCCCCCAATATTATAATGATTATCACATTAGATTTATCACACTCAAATTTGATTTTAAAATTATTCGTGGGTAGAGTAATTTTTCTGCTACATGTGGTGTTGCTTTGTTTGAGCAATGTGATTATAGTGCACTTCAAATTGTCAGTCTTAACCTTTACCAAGGAGGAAATATGAACTACATAATTTCCCCCTGCACGCAGAGTCTTTTATGACAATTACGTAATATAAAATGACTGACTCGTGCTCGTGTCCCAACATATTGCTGTTACATGATTATTATGTTATTTCATAACCATACTAAATTGCTCATAATCTCGCCTGTGAAAATAAATAAAACATGTTAATATTGTCTGTTAAAATTAAATAAAACTGACATCTCTAACCTTCTCGATCCAATCTTGATTTCATCTAAGAAAATATGTCATAAAATATTAAATGCAGCATGTCTAGACCTAATGTTGCAGATGTCATTCAGCAACGAAACTAACGTATTCATAATATTTTCTTTGAAAATAAATGTAATTCCTCACAATTCATCATGATTACAAACACAATTCATAAGAATTTCATTCATGGCTTCCATTTCAACTAGATTTGCAATTATTGTAAAATGATAACTGAAACTTTGAAAATGTTACAACTTTAGGTTGTTTTGCACACAACCTTGACTGACAACTAACATAGATTGAATGCTAGCAGTGTTCCCACTTTTCTTAGCAAGAAAAAAGCTAGATTTAAACTTTTTACAGTGGTTATAAAATTGCTTAGTGATGGTCAAAATTCTATGGCGTTGAGCGGAGTACACCCGGAAGTATGCATCTTTTTGCACCGATGGCATGGTAACGGTTAACCTTATTAAATATCTGATTAACCTGTGTTCGTAGTAACATTACTTTTTTCATGTGATCTTACATTTTATATGTCCGTATGATTTTATACTTTTGATTTTATTGCCTGTCCTTAAATCATCCATTTTCTTTGAAGATTTTAGACTAATTTTATCCCTGAGAAATGTAATTATGGTAATTTAAATATTCAATGACATTTTATGAGTGTATTAAGATGCATGTGCATATTATATTTTTCCCCAATGAACACCAAGTGAAAATGTTGAGATATGTGTTTTGCTATTTTATAGAGAGTAACTAAGACATACTGAAAACCTGTTGTTCACATGTTTATGTAAGGAAATTATTATTTCGTTGCATAGAAATTTTCAAAAATGTCTTCATTTATTGATTATCAGGATATAATCCTTAGAACAGAATGCTTTGTGTCATGATTTTACAGCTTGTCTGCATATAAAACATACACACCCATCAAGTGTTATAATTGTATTTATTTAATGAATCACCAAAGTCATAATAAAGTTGTTAAAACTAGGAAAGGAAATGAAGATAAAACAAAAACTGTTATAAGACTATAAAACAGGTTTCACAAACAAATAACTTCAAAACAGACATCTGTATTCTGCCTTGAAACATCTATAGAAAAAAACTAACAAGAGATAAAAAGCTTGTTATGTAGCACACTAAAATTATTTTAAGAAAATGTAATGACATTTAAAGTATGTGAAATAAATGCTATCAAACACCAACAGTTTGCTGAACTAAACACAAATGTTGTGAGAATTTCTTCAAATATTGCAAGTGAAGCCACATTTTTTGTAAATAATTCACTAATCCTGAGGCATATATACCAGTTATTAAGTGCAGCCACACTTTAAATAATTTTCTATTCTTGAGGAGTTCACATGACTTATTTCTTTCTAAAGTGTCTAGTTCTGTGGCTGAGAAGTGTAGAGAATGTTTAGGCAGTCACAGGACTTGGTTCGATTTCAGTCACCAGCAGTTATGGGTAAAGACCATTCAATTTTAACAGATTATGTTAATCTACTACAGATAAATATTACCTAGAAAATAACTCCTGCTAAATAAGTGCTTGATAGTAACTACAGCCTGAATATGCTGTCAAAGCATTCTAAAATGATATACTAAGAAATACATTTATATCTAGAACATTTACCAAAAACGCACTCAGAATTAGGTTACATCTTCAAACCAAAGACTGGTTGTAACTGATCTCAAACATTTTCATTGTAACAGCTGTAGAACTGATCAGAATTAATGCATTGGCATCATACTTTGCCTATGGGGAAGGAAGGTGGCGCTGATATTCCAATAAAATACATGTCCAGTGATGAGTAACATTAAGCAAGTATGTCACTATAAGCTCACGTTGTTGGCATGGGGTTACTGACATCATGCCTGTAACATACCTTGGGGGAGGGGGATGGAAATGTAGATAGTGCAACATCAGATAACAATACAAACACTACCTCTGAGTAGGTAGTACATCAGAGTGCAGAACCAGATCACAAAAGAAGGATAATAACTCTTGACAAAAATGATCCTAGGAGAGGGGAACTTCTATAACATCAAACCCCAGGCAGATGGAGCTTGTTAACGCTGGCATGCAAGTCAACTAGGAAAAGGAAAACTCAAACCTCCACTGTCTTGTGGACAATCCTTGGAAGTGTAAGGGAAGGAAAACACATAAGACGACTACAAAATAAGACAAAAGACAGGGGCACTAGACCATAAGGTGCTAAATAGGCCAGCCAAAGAGTAACTGCCAAGGCTGAAAACAACAGTGCCACGCAATGACTTCATATGTCAAATCAATCAATGCTTGCTTCAAAGGTAGCATGTCATTTTCGACTAACAAAAAGTAGCAGCAGTAGCACACTTTTATAGCTCTGGACATGATTTAAACCCTACATCTGGTACCCATTTTCAAATATATGTGACTAGAGAATTGCCTGAGCCAAGAGTGAATGATTTCAGATTTATATGTGAATCTATTGTTCATGTGCTACTGTAACAATGTAAAACACAGTTAATGTATAAAGCACTGAGCATTACTAATAGGTTTTATAAAAGGAAAATGTTAGAATACATTAGCCATGTACATAGAATAGATGAAAACAGGCTTTCTAAACAAACCTTTTTGTGGAAGGCAGAGGGAAAAATAAAAGTAGGTAGCCCAGAAGAAACTAACAATCAACAGGAAAAGCTCAATATTGAACATACAACAACTTCAATGAGGGGCTCAACATGGAAATCGTAAAACGCCTTAAGAAACGACTACTGCCATAAGCGTCATCTTTGGTCAAAAAAGGAACTAACTAACTAAACACTAATAATAATTAACTAGCTTTATAGCGAAAAACAAATGGACACTTGTCATGGAAACTTGTTCTGTGATTCAATCCCCATGCCTGGCGTTTCAATATTAATTAGAGACTCAGAGGGGAATGAGAAATAACAATCAAAAACAGTAACATGGAAGTATGATATATCCATATGGAGGGACATTATGGAAGACAAACAAAATGCCATACATTAAACATGAAACACTGGATTGACAACAGAATGGTACACAGAAGCATGTAGTCATTATTGAAACATCATGTCCCACTGGGCAGAACTTTATGCAAGTAAGTAATATGTAGTATACTTATTCAACAAAAATGATGATGATATTCCTCCTTCGCAAGCAAAGATGAGCATGGTATTAAAAAACAATAAAATGTGGTAGAAAAAACAAACCATTTGTGGTTGTCTAATTTGGTTTTCGTTTGTGAATTTGTAGATACCCGATCAGTTTAATTCATGCCAGAAAGTATCTATTGCAGTATCTGCAGGAGTGCAGAGGGTCCTGAGTAGGAGAGTTTTCAGATGTATATTTCCTTTCGCTTCCGTCTCTTGTAAATTGCCCATAATGTTCTCTATTTTTCAAATTTAGTGATGTCAGCAGTGATCTGGGTGTGCCAAGCTGAGTGATCAAGGGCTGTAGTAGGACCGATGCTGCAGTGCTTGAGAGAGTTCTTTAAATGATCCGTAAAGAGCTTTTTCTGCCCTCTGCTTGAACATTTACCATCACACAGCTCCGCATAGAATAATATCTTTGGAAGGCACTTGTCTGGCATACGGACGATGTGGCCAGTCCAGCGGAGATGGGACCTAATAAACAGGGCATGGATACTTTGCATACAGGACTTTTGAAGAATTTCCGTATAAGGTAATTGATCCTGCCAATGTGCTCTCATGAGGTTTCTTAGGCACCGAAGATAGAAAGCGTTAAGCTGTCAAGCTTGTCTCACATAGACAGTCCAGAATGACACAGCATAAAGCAGCGTTGGTAGAACCAATGCGCGGTAGACATCCAACTTAGTTGTCAAATAGACCAGTTTGTGATAGGGTACTGCCAAGATCTAGAAACATAGGCAGTATTGAATTTCTGTCCCTTTACTGTGATTACTGGTTCTGTCTAGGGACACCTGGCGCTGGTTGATACATTACTCATCAGTGATGATGGTGAGAACAGTCTGAAGAAAAGAGATCCATACTGTCCTGCATGTCTTTCAGACTGGTAGTGTTGAGTGCACAATCATCTGTGAACAAGAGGTCGCGAACAATGTCAGTCTCAGGTTTGGTATAGGCATCCATAAGCTCGATAACGAAATCAAATTCCTGCACTGTTATTCCGGAAGGCATCATTTAGTATAGCAATATCAACAAAAATACTATGTCTGTCACAAATTGTGCACTCATTTCTGTACAATGTATTTACAGTTTACATTGTAAATTTGTGTACAATGATATTGAAAATATGGGGGATCTCCTTGTGTCACTTTATACCAACAGTGATATTGAGAATATGGGTGAATCTTCATGCCTAGTGGTTAAGCCGTTTTCTTTGTGCTCAAGAGTTTGTGGATGTGAATCCAATGTCTTGTTTAGAAAATGAATTTTTTATGCGATACCGATATTACTGTTTGAAGCTATGGAGTTATGTGCTATGAGTGGTACTCTCTGCAGGCTGCGAATCACTTCGTTGAGAAGGATAGAATACATATGATGTAACCCAAATACAATGAAATCAACCCTCTACAAATTTTGAGACGATATTTAAAGGCAACATTTGCTATAGAGATCTATAAGCTGATTTCTTAGAGAAAGTCTAGGACCATTGCAACCTAAGTCACATGCCATAAGATGCTACACAGATTGGTTGTGTATATCCCTGGGAAATATATCTCATTAAAAAAATTCCCATCCTGTTACAATTAACTAAATGTGAGAAGAGAAATGTCTGCTAGTAGAGAAACATAAACAGAGCTGAACCACCAGACAATTAATACATAACACCAGCATAACCTTTTTATCACCTATAATATGCTGAAGCTATCAGATATACCTGTTATGCTTGTAAGCCGATAAAATCTCCACTTTTATAATTAATTCTGATTGCAATAAGTCAGGACTAAAAAAACCTTATAGAAATAAAGTTAGTGAGAGCAAATCAAGACATTTATATTTTGAGCATGTCACAACATGTGTTCCATCTGTTTGATATGATAAAGAGTCACTCTTGATACAAGTGATGCAGACAAAATGACTGCAAAAATATGTGCTACAAACGTGACCACGATAAGGACCAAGGACTACTTACTGACTATCATTCTTGGTCAACAGCACAAATCAACAGTCTGGCCATTGCATTCTGTGAACAAGTTCTAGATGACACAGAGTGTAAGCAGAAGAAATGAGTGCAGATATGAATGATACGCTTGCTTTGCTAGTCAAGCTTGTTTCCATTTCCCATGGAACACCCCCATAACTATGCCAATGATATGGTCTGCAATATAAAACATACATACCTATCAAGTGTTATAATTGTATTTATTTAATGAATCATCAAAAAATAAAATTGTTAAAACTAGGAAATGAAGCCAAAAAAAATGAAAGCAAAAACTGTTATAAAACAGGGTTCAAAAATAAGTAATTTCAAAACAAACTTTTTCTCTGCCTTGAAATCTCTAGGAAAAAACATTAAGATTAGTTAGAAACCTAACTAGTCTAATTAACAAAGCAAGGATATACACAATTTATACTGTGATGAAGTTCATATCTAGGCTGTTGACAGAAAATCAACCCAATTTTTTTCCAGTATTCTTCAAGATTACAGGAAAGCTATAGCAGTCTCCTCCACATTAATAGACTGTCTATCTTGTGGCACTGCTCTATACAGCCACACAGTCACTATGGATTTGCAAAAACTAAAAAAAAAATATTGACATACAAAAATGAGATAGGAAAACCAATTTGGAGTCAAATGTAAAATTCCACTAACTGGCATAGAAAAACAAGTGATAAACTTGTACTCTAATGAGTACAATCTCTCAATCAATTAAGCAGAAGACAAAAATTTAAAAACAAATGCTACAGAAAACATAACAGATAGATCATGTACCTAATTTCTGTACATGTGTCTTTCAAATAAACTAAATAGTGGTGGTATGTGCTCATGCTGCAGCACGAGAATTACTGTTGGTTAACTCATTGTTATTAAACATACCTCAAAACTGATGTTAGACTAAGTTTTACCATACCTCAAAACTGATGTTAGACTAAGTTTTACCATACCTCAAAACTGATGTTAGACTAAGTTTTAACATACCTCAAAACTGATGTTAGACTAAGTTTTACCATACCTCAAAACTGATGTTAGACTAAGTTTTACCATACCTCAAAACTGATGTTAGACTAAGTTTTACCATACCTCAAAACTGATGTTAGACTAAGTTTTAACATACCTCAAAACTGATGTTAGACTAAGTTTTACCATACCTCAAAACTGATGTTAGACTAAGTTTTAACATACCTCAAAACTGATGTTAGACTAAGTTTTACCATACCTCAAAACTGATGTTAGACTAAGTTTTAACATACCTCAAAACTGATGTTAAACTAAGTTTTAACATACCTCAAAACTGATGTTAGACTAAGTTTTAACATACCTCAAAACTGATGTTAGACTAAGTTTTAACATACCTCAAAACTGATGTTAGACTAAGTTTTACCATACCTCAAAACTGATGTTAGACTAAGTTTTAACATACCTCAAAACTGATGTTAGACTAAGTTTTAACATACCTCAAAACTGATGTTAGACTAAGTTTTACCATACCTCAAAACTGATGTTAGACTAAGTTTTAACATACCTCAAAACTGATGTTAAACTAAGTTTTAACATACCTCAAAACTGATGTTAGACTAAGTTTTAACATACCTCAAAACTGATGTTAGACTAAGTTTTACCATACCTCAAAACTGATGTTAGACTAAGTTTTAACATACCTCAAAACTGATGTTAGACTAAGTTTTAACATACCTCAAAACTGATGTTAGACTAAGTTTTAACATACCTCAAAACTGATGTTAGACTAAGTTTTAACATACCTCAAAACTGATGTTAGACTAAGTTTTACCATACCTCAAAACTGATGTTAGACTAAGTTTTAACATACCTCAAAACTGATGTTAGACTAAGTTTTAACATACCTCAAAACTGATGTTAGACTAAGTTTTAACATATCTCAAAACTGATGTTAGACTAAGTTTTAACATACCTCAAAACTGATGTTAGACTAAGTTTTAACATATCTCAAAACTGATGTTAGACTAAGTTTTAACATATCTCAAAACTGATGTTAGACTAAGTTTTACCATACCTCAAAATTGATGTTAGACTAAGTGTTAACATACCTCAAAATTGATGTTAGACTAAGTGTTAACATACCTCAAAACTGGTATAAGACTAAGTTAACATACCTAAAAACTGGAATTAAATTAAGTTTTAACATACCTCAAAACTGTAGTTAGACTAAGTTAATATACCGGTACCTCAAAACTTGAGGTAGATAATACAATTATAGATGTGTCATGGTAAACTAACTATCATTCTGGAAGTTATTGTTGATCTTCACTCTTGATAACCATGTTGGCTTGGTAACAGAATTGAGTCAGCTCTTTTCAGAAACCTAACTCATTAAATCTGCCCGTGGTTAGAAAGCTAATCATCAACATTGCATTGCCGGTACAATTGGCTTATCAGTGGCACATAAAATTTCAATAGTTGAATAGCAATGTTCTGTACAGGGTAGGCTTCAATGTTTTTAAAAAATGTATAACCATAATCAGCTTCAATGGTAGTGTGTTTAGTATACCCTTTTGACAAATGTAACTCAGTCGAACAAGTTCTTGGTTAAAAAGCTGCTCATTCACATCGTGTGGTACTGATGATGCAACATTAGTAGAGCCTACAAATTCAACAATATTTGAAAAACTATGTCATATATATATATATATATATATATATATATATATATATATATATATATATATATATATATATATATATATATATATATATATATATATATATATATGGGATGTGCTTAAATGATTATTGTATAAACATAGTGATTTCTCATGTGATCTGATCTGACTCAGAATGATCACAAAAATGAAACTGTGTTTGTAATCTTCCATGACACCGTAAAAAAGAATAAACTAAGAAAAGACTTATTTGTAACTAGTGAGACATGGGACACAATTATCATGTGTGCTGCTTTCCATTTGATGAGAGAAACTGAGCAGCTATGAGTAATCCAGAGTGATGTAAAATATATTATTTTATATATAATATTAGTAGCAAAATATTTTCCTGTCTACTTTACACTGAAATATCAAATTTCTATTATTTTCTCTTACATTGAGTTATCCACTTTCTGTCATGTCTCTCACACAAAAATATCTTTCTTGTCAGTCTCTCTTATACATAAGTATCTTCTTTGTCAGTCTCTATTACACAAAAGTATTGTTCTGTTAATCTCTGACACAACTGTATCTATCAGTCTCTCTTACACAAAAGTAGGTACCAGTATCTTTCTGGTAGTCTGTCCTCTTACACTTAAAGGCAAAAATTGGAAACACAAGGTAATGAAATTTCACTAATAACTGAAAAGACAAAGGAAAACACACAAATTGACATTTCAATCAAAAGGTCTTTATCAAGAACATAGCACTTGCTGTGTAGACTAACTAAACTATGAACGAGAAGAACACAGCACAGGATGAGTAAAGAATGGCAGTACCTATGATTACATCACAGAGATAAAATTAGAACACATGCCAAAATCCTTATTTTTGTGTGTTTATCAATCACTGAACTAAATAAACTGCTCAGATTACTTCAGTCCCTTTCAGCCAGCTTAAAATGTCTGATGCAGATCACTTTAATTAATTTGCGCGAGCAGTGATTCTACATTTTCCTTTCCTCAAAAAAGTATGAGTATTAATTGGAGCTGGATGACTGAAAAAATGACTGTGCAGGAAATTTAACACTATGTTGATGCATGTATCCAGTAGTTACTGAGCTACAAAAAGTCAGTAATTGTGTCACTTTCATTTATTTGACTCAATTATTTAACTCATGCACCATAGACAAAATTATGATCAGATTTCAACAACTACTGTCAATCAGTCCTGTGCCGTGCAGAGTGACGTAGGCAAATACCGTTAAATTCTGAATATAAACCCATCCGATTGTAGGCCGATAACCTAACTATCCCTTCCCAAAAAGTGGAGAAAGTCGATAGTCCGACTATAGACCGACATCCCCAACTTAACAAAGCCGGCAATAATGAACTTCATCATCATAAGAAAGAACCGACATGCTAAATGGAAATTAACACAAACTTTTGCAACTCTAAGAAAATAGCATTCCTTTCATTTGCTTCACTCAAGTAACTTGAATGAATCAAGGAATGAAACCCGGGTGGCTACTGTATTCTGGATCAATATATCCGAAAATAATGAATACCCGGTAGGCTGACTTCCCTATCCATGACTATAGACGGTTTATGAGGTGGCGAGACTTTGGGGAACAAAGTTTTTCCTGAATGAATTGTCTGTGTTGGGTGTCTGGACGTTATGACGCGGAACAGCGCTAGTGAATAGTAATTACTACGTAACTATTATGTCACTGGCTTCTGACAGTGACGTTTAAGTGGGAAATGATGAAAGGCAAGACAGCAAGATCACGTTTGTTTTTATAAGATACAGAAGAGTTTGAACTTTGTTCCTGGTTATGTTTACCATGTGGGGAGAATACGGTAATAAAATAAACATAACAGAGGATTGTGAAATTGATCTCTTCTTCCACTAAATGTACAGTGGTTGGGGGAGGGAATCAATTACGGTGCAATTTTACTACAAAATGCCTATGATGTGTTGTGATTTGGAACCCGTTTCAAATCTTCTATAAAGAAAGATTACATTTTAGTCACTTATCTGAATGGCATCACATAATTTGAGGGAAACGTGGATTGGTTGAGCCGATTGAAATGGGTAGGGCCAGTAGTCCATCTTCAGCCTCAGTGGGCTGGACTAATTAACAGAATATACAGAGTACCAGTATGTAACTACCCATATTTGCCACGAGTTCTCACAAAAATATTGCAGACAGTCATTCCCCGGCTTTGTTTTTAAAAGATACAGAATCAACAGTTTTAACTTAACAACGAGTTTGAACTTTGTGTGACCTGTATGTTTACCTTATACAGTAATATAAACATGAGGCACAGCTCAGACGAGTTTCACTATTTATTTCTCTCCGCCATCCCCCCAACACTGCCTAAGTAGCAAAGTTTTGGATGTCAGTTACATGTTTGTGCAAGACCGTGTTTGTGCAAGACCTTGAATGTAGAAAAAGACCTCTGTACAGAATTAATTAGGACTTCATTCTTTATGTTTCTGATTATTGTCTTGGTCCCTATTTATATACTTGGAGTTGCATGTTAAAAATTGGCAAGGCCGACCAACACATGCACGGAAATACTCAAAATCTGCCTTTGATGTGTTTTTACATTTTCTGTACACAGGTCTTATAGCCTAGTAGACGGTCAGTAACTGTTGTAACATTTGCTTTACCCAAAATGAAAGTGTGTGACAGTGTTTAGACTACTGGTAGTCGGTGTTTCCCTACACAAACAAGACTGGGCCTTGATGATAAACATGTGTTACTGGTAGATCAGCTTAGGCTACCATATTTCGTTTTTTCACAGACCATTACCGTATTTTGGTCAATATATAAAAAAGGTAATACCCATTGCTAAAAATAGCATTTCCGGGGAAATTAAGCTCAGTAAAAATGGCGGGCATGGCATGTCGGAAATAACGATATAGACCTAGTAAGTGAGTTTTATCAAGAAATATCGGAGGTTTCGAAGGAAATATTGTATGATATATATAAATTAATGTAATTAGAGGCTTAGCAGTATGGTAGTACGCTCTAGATTGTTGGAGAGTCCTAGTCATTTTATCCTGGCTTAATATATCGGGACATGTGAGTTGTCACTGGCATTTTTTTTAAAGTGTTTTTCTCCTTTTTTACTGTGATTTGGACGTAATTTTTTTTTAAAATTTGATGTTACTCGATTATAAGACGAAGAGTATGAAGACATCTCTGTTTATTGTCCAAAAATTCTCGGGTTATACACGGAATTTAACGGTATGTTTCTCAACAACTCTCTGTCTCTTGTGTTGTTTACAAGTGCAGTTAGTGATATTCTCTCATACCACAGTGATAACCCATCCAGCAACTTCTCTCTTTGTCTTCCTTTCTCTTCTCTTCTTGATCTTTCTGGTGGTTATTATATGTTCAAGGTTTGATCTCATCCCGTGCCCTAAAAATCTTTACAATCTCCAAATGTTTGCTATAATTAGTCTTTTTTACTCCAGCATCTGAGGACTTCCTGCATTCGTTTTCTTGGCTGAACATAGAACTTTCATAATTCTTCTCAAAAACAAATCAGTAGCCTCTAGATCATTTTGATCTCTTTTTTTTTAACCATCATGCTGTCACTGTCAATAGAAAACTTAAAAACAATACTACACTAAAGCATAAAATTAATCATGCATGAGAACCACCCAACAAAAGCAATAATGTTTCAAATACTTAAAAAAAAAATTAACAGAAAAATAAAATGCTACTATTTCAATCACCCATGAAAATCACAATTTACACAAACAATGTACAGACATGTTTAAAATTATGAATATACTAAAAATATAATGTTACAGTACCAAAGCATGGCCCACAAGGTGTAAAGGATTGACTTGATTAGGATATACTTGGGTTTCCCCATAGTAAATCACTAAGCCCCTCTCAATGAAGCAGCACAACACCTGCTGAGAGTACCACTAACTCCTTAGCTGTAGATTCAAACTAGAATTATTAGGAATATCAGGAAAATGCAAATGCAAACAAGATGCCCCAATCTGGTAGTAAACCTTCAACCTCATGAACAAATGGTTTTATCGCTATACCATAGATATCGTCTTTGAAGATATCGTCTAATGAAGGTTACTGAGCCCATCTCAACTGAGTTTGCACGATGTTAAAAAGTTGACCATCCACATAGTAGTCATTACAACTGAATGTATTATTAGTGCCTAAAAATATCAACAATAGTTAAACAGCAATGTTATAGACTGGATATGCTTCATTATTATTTAATAATAATTAGATCAAGTTTTTTACCACCTGCTAGCAAAATCCTGAAACACTGTTATTTCCATGGAAACAAAAAGCTACATTATTTATACCACTTTTGATAAATGTGGGCTGTCTTTTGTTGTGAATAAGCAGTTCTATTTTCTGTGTATTTTTGTGTGAGTTAACATCTTTCTAGATATCTTCATTATGATTTTTATCAGCCCATGGTGCTCTCATCATTCCTCTATAAACCACATCTCTGTGGTTGCTGATATTAACTAATTATTTTATTATTCTACTGATTCACTTCCAAATAAAGTGAAATCCTGTTATAACAACTTAGTCGGGACTGACAAAATATGTATGTAATAACAGATATTCACTATATACAGTACAAACAATATAGAATAAACATAATTGAAGATTTTTTAAAGTGCTATCATGTAGGGAAATTTGTTATAAAGAATGCATTATAGAGGGATTCCAATGTATCAGGATTGGTTGACTATAATTTCTAAGAACTGATAGATATCTTACACAGAATGTTCATCTTGTTAAATGCTTCCTATATCTGAAATATATAAATTTAACTTATTTGACACATCATTCTAATGTCAAGCACATGCCATTTTTTTTTTTAAATAAACTTATTCTCACAAGAAAAACATGCAAGTTCTGTGATTCACATGCAACCATTTTCAAGATATGAATACATTTCCTTTCTATTGTTATTTATCACTCTACTGTCACTTATCACTCTATTATTGGTCATAAACAAGGCCCTAGATAATAATATAGGTTCTCAATATTCCCCAGCAGACAAAATGAATCATGTCATATGCATTTATCACTGAGAAGTAAAGTGAAACTATAAAAAATGAAGCTGTGATGACAAGTTCAACTGTTAAAATCTGCAATTATTTGAAAGAAACCAAACTTTAAAAAAAGGAGAGATTTGTCAACAGCAAAGAACATCAATTCACAGCAATAAATAAATGCTTGCTAACTATAATTGTTACATTGAAAGCTACTATAAATCACTTGAAATCTTACCAACATGATCATGAAAGACAATGATATTTTTGAAACCAGTTACTTCTACACTGAAGTGCACACTCATAACAAATATGTAAATATGAAGAACATATGATAACTTTGATTTTTAGTTCACGCTTAGCAGATATTGATACCGGTGTAGACTGCAAATAACAACTGAAAATAAATCAAAACATGATGTCTGGTGGTCTTCAAAGTATAAAATACCCTTGGCTTTCAAACATTGGCTGTTGGTTGGACTAATATGGACCAATTGTTTTGTAATGTTTACCTTTCTTTTACTCTCCTCTTATCCCTGAGGTGGAGATCATCATATAAGCTTTTTCTCTTCTGGTCCAGTTCAAGGGTCAATTCACCTAAGACTGATGTTGATCACAATTTGACAGTAATTATCCATTACTTTCATTTTTGTATTCAGAAATGCAGAAGTTAGGAAAATAAAAGAGCATTCAAAGACTAGCAAGGCTGGAGAATGCACAGCTGCAACTTATTTCTTCATAAACCTCTATTTTTAACAATTTATTTCTGTATTTCAATAAAAAACGTCCATATTTAGCACCCAAAAAAAAACCCCAATTGTTTTTTCTTTTGCCCATAAATACATGCGTGAGATAAAAAAACGTCCACAATAATAATCACTAGCAAATTTAATACAGAATGACATTTTCTTTAATTTAAAAAAAAAACAATTATGGGGGTTTCTTTAGAGTTTTTTTTGGCCTGAAATACGTACTAGTTGACACCTATGAAATATATGGTATATTTTTGTGTGTCTATGTACAGAATGTAGAATCTGGGAGTGACACAAGGAATTGCTAGCATTGAGAGACATAGTAATCAATAGAAGAGCTATAAACAAACACAAAACTAAACTGTCAGAATTTGCTTAAGGACATCACGAATAGGGCACCTATAGACATATTCAGAGTGCAGTCATGATAATCTAGTGACTAACAATGCAGTGATGATAATCTAGTGACTAACTAAGATTTCTGATTTTCCTATCTTCAACACTTGTGACATTCACAACTCATCAAACTCTCATAATTGAAACTGTTAAAGGACTACATAAGATTTAACTGCCATTTTCACGAATGAATAAAAGATTAAAATTTAGACAAGACATCTGTTTTTTGTTTTTTTAGTACATTCTTTTGCACCATCATTTTTTGAACTTTATAGAATCAGGATATAAAGCCATGGGCAGACCAAGGAAAAGATGGATAGACATCAAGACCATACTGAACAAACTTGACTACACCTCAACCAGAGGAACATAACTGGCTCTGGAACTCAGACTACATCTCCTTCACAAACCCCTACGCTCAACAGCAAGTATGGAAGCTATGACAACACCACCAACTGGAGATAGACAATAGACAAACATATTGTTCCGAAACCTGAACATGTTTGTAAAACTATCATTAGGTATTAAGTTTGTTGATTATCCTCTTCGCACACTGACCATGTCTATAGGTGTTCAGATCTCCACTTTATAGTAAATTTCTCAGAGTAAAGCAGCTGATGGTTTCGCTTCAATGTTGGTTCAGTGTTCTTTCCAAACTTTGTGTTAGAAATTTGTGTCTACAGGTCATGGCCTACCCACACTACTAATTCTCAATACTGACTCATGCATCTGAAAACCCTCCAATCAAGTGGACTCAAGAAAAACATTGAATATGTCTGCTCAGTCTATATGCTAACAGTCTGTTATTGTGGCAAGTCTGGCTAATTGTCAGTTCATTCATTTCCACACTCGCATAAAACTACCTTGATATATAGCTGAAATAGAATAATCATAAATGTTACACAAACCATATTTTCTTTTCCAGTATCATTACTGAAAATTGCCACCCAATTTTATGAGTTTGAGGAAACTATTGGATCAGTAATCTTCTGTTTACATCTTCAGCAACATGAAATAGGAGCTACTTTAATTGCAGTGACCTCATTTCAACCAGATCACATGTTTCACATAAGTATTTCCTTGTTCCTGAAAATTTTATCCTAAAAAAACCCCAATGAAATTAAAAATATAAATGAAACATATTTGGAATTTGTTTCAAAATTCAGCACAGAATAAATATATGAATCTATGGATAACATCTATTTAGCATTTGAGTAACTATCTTTGCAGAATATCATTTATTTCACTCAGGTAGTCACTTCTCTTTTTATCCTTGTGAATAAGAAAGCATTTTGTTATCATTGAGTCAGGTAGTGTTTTATACAGCAACACCAAACTACAACATGATCAAGCCCTGCCGTCACATTTTTCATGTTTATCCAACACTGTTTTTGTGGTTCTATAATAGATAGAAGGCAAGAGAGAGATTGAGGATGACATGGTGAAATGCAGTCAAAAATTCTGATAAAAGATACTGGAAATAGTGTTGTGGAGATCCATGATTACCTACTTATGCCTGCTGTTACAGCACCTGATAATAATGATACTCTGATTTCATAGAATACACCAGTGCTGACCTTCAGTTAAGTACTATTTATACAAAATTTGGGGTAAAAATATAAATCTTGGGGTTATTTTGGACTAAAATACAGAAACCTGAAATTTAACAGGCATGATCAAGCAAAGAGATTTGTACTGTTCTTCCATCATATTAGAGATGTAAATGGAGAAGTCTACGTAGTTAAATCTGTATTAACATTAATGACCTGACAATGAGATCTCTTACTTCAACACTTCTAACTAATAATCACGCTGCTACTACGGCTGTTGGTGGAGCGATGGATCGAGCAGACATTTTGAATGCCCTACGTGAAAACGCACGAACAAATGACTGTACAAGTGACGATGACTCTTGTTCCATGATTAGAATAAAGGAACTTGGTTTGAAATGTGGTGTCGCTAGAAAGGAGAGTTTTCGTGGGCGAAAAAGAATGATGGTCAATCAACAACGTACTGGGACTGTCAGTCAACGTGTAATGGTGGATACACTCAAGGAAAGATCTGAGCACCTATGGACTTGTCCGGAGTGCAATGACGATGATCCAACGACTAACTAACTAACTAACTAACTAATAATCACAGTAGCAAAATCCAACTACAGTATATTTCAGAATGCTATGTACACACCATGATAAAATAGATAATGGCTTATTCTTGAGTACCAAATCCTGAAAATAAGGAAAACTTCTTTCAAACACGAATAAATGAAAGACATCATATGAACAACACAGTAACTTACAAACACATGCAGATATTACTATGTGATACTAGACCTATGTGAAAGCGCTAGAATGCTTTTATGTCATTGAAGATTTCACTAATCATGTGATATAGTATTCTTTAACTATATGATTGATATGTATGTGTGATTCTAGATAATCTCATAGATTTTATACAATTTGAATTTTATGATGTCTATATATATATATATATATATATATATATATATATATATATATATAGCAAAAACAACATTCAGAAAAATGAAAAATATACTGTGTAATATGACCTTGTCATTAGAGGTGAGAAAGAGAGTTCTGCAGTGCTATATAACCCCTATACTAACATA
This sequence comes from Meghimatium bilineatum, assembly GCA_034231615.1. Taxonomy (NCBI): domain Eukaryota; kingdom Metazoa; phylum Mollusca; class Gastropoda; order Stylommatophora; family Philomycidae; genus Meghimatium; species Meghimatium bilineatum. The sequence goes on along the minus strand of CM067299.1, from coordinate 75,710,222 downwards.
TGGGTGCGAGTCTTGGATAATAAACAAACTGGAAAGTGGGAGATTGGAGGCAACAGAGATGTGGTTCTACAGAAGAATGCGGAGAATACCATGGACTGCCAGATAAAACTAATGTAGAGGTGTTGAAAGAGTTAAATGCGAAACGGACCTTAATCAACAATATAAGAAAAAGGCAATATTCTTTTTTTTGGCCACTTCATGAGACAGGCAGGTTTAGAGAACATAGTCACAACAAGCAAGATTGAAGTCACCAGAGACAGAGGGCGACAATGTGAGAAAATATTAGACAGTTGACAACCTGGCACGGCAAGGAAACAACAACGACTTTGATACATAATACTGTGGACAGAGAGCTGTGGAGAGCCATGACTGCCTACGCTACCCGGCATGGCACCTGATGATGATTATATATATATATATATATATATATATATATATATATATATATATATATATATATATATATATATATATATATATATATATATATATATATATATATATATTATAATAATAATAATATATATGGCCGTATCTGTTGCTGCGTGTCTATGATAGCCAAGGTACTAAGCTTGTTCTTATCTACACGAGTTTACACTTTGTACAGAGTAACATGGCTACATAGCAACGGTGGACAATCGCTTTTGATTAGCTGCCTAATCCAGGGTAGGCTGTCTAAGATGGGGCAGCACATGCAACAGGGAGAGCTTAAAAATTTTTTTCTAAATTGTTTGATGCTTCATGACAGAACTTTTCTTACTACTCTCCTCAACAAAGCTTTCTATAATAACCTTCCTAAAATACTAAAAACAATTTCTTTGATCAAATTATTGTGACATCTTGTGTAAATCATCAACACCTTGTCTCCCCAAGTCTATTTTCATTTTGAACACTTCAACTCGCAACATTCAAAATATAGCATTATTATTTCATCTTTATCAGTTAAACATCCTGGTTTATAGCGTGATGAGATAGCATCTAAATTTACATTGTATGAGCTCAGGAGCAAGTATTTATAATAATTTTTAACCTTTACCACATGATTGGCACAAAAAAACAAAAAATCCAGGTGTAACCCCATTAATTTCATCACATCCATTAGGAAATTCTTAGCAGAATACTCCTATAGTCTGCTGTTGCTTTCAGGAGGAACATCCAATTATCTATGACCATATGAGAACACATAATATCTCTCTTGCCATCTTTGTCAGGAGGTTAAAAAAAAAGGAAAAATCAACCAAGAAGGCTGGCTTTTAAACACTATATTAAGAAAGTGAAGATTTTTTCAGCCATGTAAAGCGGCACAATTGCATGGAAAGGGTGTTGTTGGAGGGCGATAGAAGGCACAAGAGGTAAAGGTCAATCCAAGACGTCACAGGACGAGATGTTATGGAAAGTATGCACATGTCGCTAGAGGAGGTAGGACAACTTGTCAGAGACCGCAGGGATTTCAGGAGATTCATAAGGAAGACTATGTTCTGGAAAGAATACGTCACATGACAACAACCCCATTTATGCAGTGGTAGCACATTTTCACGAAGCAGTTTGTAACTACCATAACGTTCCAATACAGCTTTTTAAACTTGGAAAATACCAAACTGCAGCTAGCAATAATTGAACTTCCTTTTGTGACAAGGTCATGTGCAAAAGAATTGGTAAAAAAAAAAAAAGATCAGTTTTTCTATTTTCAGCCATCTGTTCCAATAATCACAAATCGAATTGAAATGGATGCCAGTTTCAGTGAAATTCTTATGGATTGTGTTTCTAATGATGAGGAATTGTTGGTAATTAAGTTTGTTTTCAAAAAAGATATTATGAGCACAGTTTTGTTATCAAATGACATCAGGAACAATAGGTCAAGAGATATAGCCACCAGCTTTGAATATTGAATAACTTTTTGTGTTGGACTAATATTCTTAGACCTAGTGAAGAACGGTTTGAAAAAGGTAAGTAGCATCTACATGTTTTATTTATTTTCACAGACGATATTATGAACACATTAATCGGATATGAAATAAATTTATAAATATAATAGACTGAGGTTTTTAGCATCACACAAGAAACTTGTTTCTGTAAAATGTGTGTGTGCATTTCTCATCTTCACCATTCTCTCACATAATATACCAACAAAACTTACATCATTAGATTAATTGTTCAGTTCTTTTTTTTCATTTTTAAAACATATAAAAAAATCTAAAAAAAAAAGATGTATTGCATTTTCCGAACATCAACCAAATATAACGCAAATTGTGAAAAAAATAATTTGGTTGTAGGGGGGAGGGGGGATTTTATGTATTTTGTATTTGGTTAAATCAGTCTGGCAGGCCAACGAAAATGGCATTTCTTGCCTGCTCATTTGGAATACACATACTGTCAACATATTCCATCATCATCAAGTGCCGTCTCCGCAACAAAGATTGGCTGCAACGGATCTCCAACATCCCATCTCTTGTCTTGGTGGTGCACTCTGCTAGACTTTCCCACTTGTATCATTGCCTACCTATTGCTTGCTACCTCTTTACACATTCCATACAGAATATCTTTTTCTATAACATTTGATGATAAAATCCTGATTACTGTAACCCTTTCCACAATATTTGGATTGAATTTCTTCCAGGCAGTTGTAAATGTATTTTAAAACAGTAATTCTCAACCTTTCAGGCACTTGTACATGTATTCTAAGAGAGTAGTTATCAACCTTCTAGGCAGTTGTAGATGTATTCTAAGACATTAGTTCTCAACCTTTTTTGTCCATGACTCCCTTTTGAAAATTTTTTTAATTTCCTTTCAGATGCCTTAATAAAAAAAGTTGTTGACTTTCTTTACAGATATTGAAGGTTGCTTAAGGTTTATTAAACTTGTCATTTATCCTTCAAATAGTTAGTTACCTTCCTGTGACCCCCTAGACAAGTCTCCCCCCCCCCCCACAATTTCCTCCATGGCCCCCAGGGTCCATATTCAATTATTATAATTTAAAAATTAATCTACCTAATCTATGAAGTTATTTCTGTTTTTGTGAGATTATTTTTATTTGCTTTGTGTGTTTTCTGTAGAAGTATTTATCATGTTGGGAGTTGTGCACACAACTTGGAACAAAATGGATCCACACATAATAAGTAACATCAGAAATAGTAATGTATCATTATGGTAACAACAAAACAATGATTTATTGTTAATACTCTAAACTTTTGAAGTTCCATACAAGAAACAAACAAGCTTACAAAAAAATGCCAACAATGGTATGATATGATTTAATGGCAATGTTGTGGTTTTATAAGCATTAAAACAAAATTATGCAATTTAATTTATATGAGCAAAAACAATGGGTTCAGGAGTGTAAACTCATCTGCATTTATTATATTATATAACAATAATTAACTCATCACAAGACATTTCCCTTATGTCTCAAACTATAAAATGATGTCCATCACAATCACTTTCATCTATAAAAGTGAAGGAAAATAAGTGTTATGATATAACTAACAAAACTACACAATCACTTTTATCTCACCAAAACTATACAATCACTTGCTAAAGTGTTACAATTAAATTAAATATCTACTCTAATACAAATAATTACTGCAGATTTTACAATTAAGATGAATACATATAAAAGACAAACAATTGAAACAAATTATCACCTTTAGAGTAGTTCTAGTTTATATATATATAAATGACCTCGTTTGGTTGTCTGTATATGAGAAGCGGAGGAGGACAAATAAAGTTATGAACAGTCATCTGGGAATGGACAGGACACGATTTTTCCTCATTCACATTGATGAAGATAAAAATCGCTGGAGGACTCTGTGTGCTGAAGCATCCAATGTGGTATCCATACGACCCTGACAAGTTAGGGATTTATAAATAGATAGATATGTATAGGATCCTGGAACTGTTTACCAACTGGGACCGAATTTGCTCTGTTATTACTTAGGACACGCCAACTTAACACCATTTACAATTTTAAATGTAGCCATTTGGTGGTGTTTTTTTTTAACGAATATACTAATTTTTCTGTAGGAATAATGGACATGATAGCCATTTGCACTTTTTAGAAGACAGTTCATGACATTGTAACATCTTTTTCCTGCAGTAAATGTAAAAATTACATCACTGTAAGAGACAAGACATGTCGAGGCAGCTGAGTCAGTAGAGTTAAATTGTTAGCAAAGGCATGGTGATTTGACTTCACCCTAGTGCAATTTTTTTTTAATGAGACCAAATTATCATGCTTTCATCTTCTATAGTTGATAACATATCCTGTTAAACAAATGATCAGGCAATATTTAAAAAATTATTTTGTGTTGCAGTAGGTACTTTCTTAGCATAGGTTACCATTGCTTTCTGAATGGTCCAGAGACTGGCGCCCTCTGTGCATGTGCAGTTCCTTTATTTTATAAACACTTCCTACAGGAATTCGTTAATGAGTGCATTTTAGAAAAAGATGCTTTTTTCAATTTTGCAAGAACATATTATCTATAACTTTACTAGACTGTATTTGATGGATAGGTATGTATTACGTAGGTATGCATAGTGCTTTTGTATATCTGTGATCTTATGGTTTTTGGTTTGAATCATCACTATAAATATTATTGATAAGATATATTTTCAAAAATTTATCAGCGCTGATAGTAGGCCAACTATCAGACATCTCATTTCATTAAGTATAGCCTATTTAGTATTGAATCTGCTGTCAATGAGTTTCTATGAGACAATATCACTCATTATTATGGCAAAGAACCTACTACCACTTGAAAATGAACTTTTAAAGTACAAAAAAAATAAAATTTTACTGTTAATCTGTCACTTTTTAGAACAAATCATGGAAAGACTGTTCATTACTTAAAATTGTTACCTGTTTTTAAATGTCTTTCATTAAATTATACATGCGAGGGATTTGTCTGTTGTACTCTTTTCATGACTGATAGCAGTAGGTTTCATCTGTGGGAGAAATTTAACACTCTGGTATGCAAGTCTTTAGATATGGAAAGAGGTGTTTGGGGTGTTCAAACCCCCTTAGGCAATCAGAACATGGCTAACAATGATGATTCAAACCATTTTTGCTAAATGGTGGGTAAACACCTTTACAATTTTCCTCAAAAAAAAATAAAATAATTAATACATTTTTTTTTAAAAAGGCGACCATCTAACTTTTTAAGAATAAGAGGGAATTACAAAAATATGTCAATTTGTTAAGGTAATACCCCTCTTTTACTAAAGATGTATTCTTGGCCATGTCATACTGTACTCTATCCATGTCTGGCGGCAGGATAATTGCAGGGTGGTGTAAATCTTTCTATATCAACTGTCTCAATGTGACACATCTACGACTATGACTTGTTAGGGATTTTATTATTTTTATTATTAATTCTTATAGTCTATAACCTTGTATTTGCTATTCCTATCACTATAAACTAACACTCTTGTATTTGTCATTCATTTCATATAATCTTGTATGTGATGTAATTTCTATTGCTTTATAATCTTGTATTTACCATTTGTATTGCTATATAATCTTGTATTTGTCATTCTTATTGCTGTATAATCTTGTATTAGCCATTCCTATCACTATATAATCATGTATTTGCCATTCCTATCACTATATAATCATGTATTTGCCATTCCTATCACTATATAATCGTGTATTTGCCATTTCTATCACTATAAAACCATATATTTGCCATTCCTATCACTATATAATCTTTTATTTGCAATTTTTATCAATATAAAATAACAATCTTGTATTTGTCATTCGTTTTATATACTCTTGTATTTGCCACTCCTATTGCTATATAATCTTGTAGTTGCCATTTCAATTACTATAAAATTATTTTGTGTTTGCCATTAATACTGTATAAACTCATGATCCTGTAGTTGCTATCCTTATCTTATAATGATTTGGTAATTGCCATTCCTAACATTCTAGAAATTAAAGATCTTGCAATAGCCATCACTTTCAATGTGGATGTCAATATACATGTAAAGAGAATGTACATATACAGAGAATGTTAGAAATGGGAGTATTTAGAGGGGAGGAAAAGCAATTTTTTTGGAAGTCCCTGAAGATCACGCAGTCAACACATGACTGGGACTCTGAGTCTACATACACTGGGATGGCTGCTGGAACGAAGGGCAAAGTACTTGAGGGAATGTCCCACGTGCTCTGAAGCTAGTTTCTAATCTAGAATCAAGAATAGATATAAAGAACTCATAACTGTGTTTCAATACACACAAAAGTTACAGGTGTTAATTATATTCAAATCTTACATAATTTTAAAAGGAAAATCAGAAAAAATTATATCTTAAGATTTTTTAAAAAAGACACTTGTCTTTGAAAAATCAAATTTTCTGCCTGTGTCTTAATTCACACCTAGATACAATATACTCTTAGACATCACAAATGTAGTCATCTTAACAAATAAAGCAAACCAATAATAAATGAAGAAATGTTCACAGAAACTTCCTTGAACAAACATCACACTTGGTATTCTGAAACAATATAGCAATAATGCTTAAAACAATTCTTTATTGTTGTTAGTGTAACATTATAACTTCACTCATAAAATCGACAGGACATCCCTTCCCAAACTTCTTTAGATTGTCTGTTACAAGGCTAAATCCACAAATGACAAAACATCCCTGAATGACATGTTTCACATCTAGCTCACAATCAAGTAGTCACACTCTTGCATTTTCTATCTGTTCCTTTCAGCTCAGGAGTCCTTGACTCTACCACCATCACCTTCAGACACAAAGCGCTTGCGGCCTCTAAATGGGATAAAAGTGATTTTATTGTAAATAATAAAAAAAATAGTCAAAATATTTGCAAATTATAAGACAAATAAACCGATAAATGAATTTGTGAGAAAATTATAATTATGATTCACATACCAGTAACATATAGCGTTGGCAGACCCACAGTTGCTCAGTTTTCCTCAACAAAAGACATAGGTCACTTATGATAATTGTTAATTTAAGAAATCATCCTTTAGTGTATCATACCCTTGGTGCTTTAGGCAGCAACAAAAAAAAGCATGTTTCCTCTGTCCTTGACTATATTCTCCTCTACAGAATTTCTTGGGTCTTCTATATTTTCTCCTACTATCAGGAGTTCATCTTTTATCAGTTCTAGTGTACGCATGCGGTTGCGTCTGTGGGTCTCACCAATGACCCACTAGACATACCATCCATGCAACAGAAAACCTTAGTGGATGGCATGCCATTATATTGAGTTTATCTTCTTAGAGCAGCTTTATGGCATGTCATCTACACAATTATGCTTTTATTTTGTTGTTGAAATGTGTTTCATGTTTACCTGAATATATATGTATGCACCCTCTGTGGTTGGGAGGGAGCCAGAGATGTACTGTGCAGCACTGGGGAGGAGGAAACTGACAGCACTGTTTTTCCTATGGCTGAAACCCATCATAGAGGCACAGTGACTCAGGACGTGACAATCCTTTTGACTTGAACATTTGGTTGCATGCCTGGAGCAATAGAGAAGTTCGGCATAACCAGTAGTCAATTGGTGGTGGGGAATGAGCACAGTGAACCCTATCTTGGCTACAGTGGCTAGGAGCAGTGCATAGGTTGAAACCTACCTTCCTAGAGGTGTGATAGTTATTATCTGGCTCTGTCCCGGGGTGGACCGAAAATCCACAGACTTCCCAGCAATATAATGCCATTTAATGGCATTAGGTCAAAGGGCATGAGCCCATGGACAGCTGAATCAGCAACCAACCATCAGTTCTAGTGACAAGAGTTGGATTCTATACACACAACTTGTATGATCCAACACAGATTCCCCCATTGATAAGTTATCTTCTAACACCATGACATTGGTTAGAGATGGTCCTTGGTCAAAATATCCACACAATTTTCCAGACATGATGTATGAAGGGCTGAAAGTTTTGGATAATACAAGTTATGGTGACCTAAAATGACCTACAAATGAAATAAAAAATTTTAAATATTGATCACAAGCGAAAGACACTAAATTAATCACATTTTTTTTTCAAAACAAATGCCTTCAAAGAAAATTGAGCATAAAATGGAGAGAATTTTAAAGAAGCAATTCACTGAGGAAGAAACAAACTTGAGAATTTATGTCAAGTTCTATAAGAAGAGATTGACATTACACCTGCAATGTACTTAAAATGGAAGAAAATAGGCTACCTAAACAAACTTCATGTAGAAGGCAAAGTAAAAGTAGTATGACCAAAGAAAACTTTACGCAGAACAATCAACAGAGAAAGTTCTATAGCAATACAATGAGAGAAAAAAGCTCAAATGATGTAGAGTATTGACTTTGTTGTACTCAGGTTACCCTATATATATTCTGTCTCTCTCAATAAAGTGGCACATCACCTTCAGAGAGTACCACTCATAGTTTGAAACTTCATAGCTTCAATTGATAATCTCCAGGGATCTCAGAAAAAATCCACTTTATAAACAAGACATCATGAGTGAGATTCGAATCCACTACTTCTACAGCACAAAGCGAATAGCTTTACTTTCTATGTCAAGGAGATCCCCTAATGAAAGGCAGAAGAACTATAGCAATTTGCAAGGAGGTACTCAACATGGAGATTGACTACTGACCTATTTGTCAAAAACAAATTAACTAACTACAATGACCTAAATCAAATTGCCCTATACATAACCAATATAGGACTAGATGTATAGCAATTGATTGCAAATGAAAAAGGATAATGCAACAAAACTGGAAGACAAATATAAAAGCTTTACATAAATAGATTTGCAAGAAAATAATATAGTGATGTACAAGGGAGCTCATTTCTTGTATAAAACCTAGATCAAGACAACCAATCAATGTCACACAGTTTTAGGAAAATTATGGGCACAATACTCCTGCAGTTTTCTGTTGCTTTCAGGAGAAACATCCGATTATATATGACCATACGAGCACATACTTTCTTTTCACCATCTGGACATCTAAGATAAGAGTGTACATTATCACCATACCTGTTTAACGTATATGCAGAGAACATAATGAGAAATGTGAAACAATGCAGTAAAAACTCAGATACTTAAACATCGGAGGTCTACAGATTCCAGAAATTGAATATGCGAACGACAGAGTGCTATTAACATCAAATGAGAAAGACTTTAATAAAAAAAATCAACAAACGACTTTAGTGAACAACAAAACCTATTTCTAAATATGAAAAAGATGAAAATAATGTCAACCGACAAAGTGAAAACAAGACCTAGAATTAATATTAAAACAGAAGAAGTAACAAATTTCAATTATCTAGGAGCTAACATAACATGAACAGTGCAGGAGACTGTGAAGTCGAGATCAGGAGGAGAACAGCAATAGTGATGTCCAAATTAAAACAACTGAAAAATCTGTGGCACACACCAGAACTAAGATATTTTGTTATGTACATGTGTGTTCCCAGTGGCCAAGTGCGAAACATGGACAATAAATAAAACTACAGTCAAGAGAATAGAGGTTTTCGAAATGAAGTGCTACAGAAGAGGCCTGAGAGTACTGTGGACAGCAAGAAAGACCAACCAAGACATGCTAAGAAAAATCAGTGTTCAAGAAGGTTGACTTTTAAACAACATATTAAGAAGGAAGTTAGGTTTTTTTCGGCCATGTGAAAAGACACAATGGAATGGAAAGAGTGTTGTTAGAGAGGGCGATAGAAGGCACTAGAAGCAAAGGCCAACCAAGAGATATTCAGGAATGCGTGCACATGTCACTAGAGGAGGCAAACAACTTGCCAAGACCGCTGTAATTTCAGGAGATTCATATGAAAGACTACATTCTGGAAAGAATATGTCACATGACACACACAATCAATGTCCACAAAGCATCTAAAAATGATAAAATTGTACAATTTGAATTTTAACCAATAAAATCTTGAATAATCTGTGCATATGATTTCATATCAAATTCCTCTGAGTTCATTTCAAACTCCTGCAGATAAGCAGGATGTAGGTCTGAGAACAGAATGTGATGTAGCATAGTTTATAGATTTGTTGTGATATCTGCACGTTCGGCCTGACATATCTGACTTTGACATGGCATCTGGGTAATTTTGACCCTACATGGGAATTGACAGCCCAATCCATCATATAACCTCATTATTTGTCTCTTATGACATGCATGGAAGGTAAACAGAGTTGCTATTCTTTACTCCTCTTTTGGCTGCTGACAAGAAATGGCGAAATCAAGTTCTATGACACATTTTAAACAATTCTGACTCAGTCTAAAACTCAACGATTCCACAAATGTATATATCCTTACCTTTGAGGGACATCATTAAGAATTTCAGTGTTGATAATTCCTTCTCTGTGACATGCTGTGGCAAATTTATCCAATAAAATATAAGCATTTGGCACATCTAAACAAATATCACTCATGCTGTCAAAGATGCGTTTGAATCCCTACAATAGAAAATGGATTAAATAACACATGATGACAAAAATATTATTCTTGTATGCTTCTACGAATGTTAAATAGGAAAGTTCAAATATTATGAAAAAAAACAAGTGTGTACTAGTGTTAAATGTTTGTGGCCCTCAAAGAATTTATATACCGGTGTAGCGTGCGTTGTTGATGTTTGTCTTTCCATCGACCGGTGCATATTCATAGTAACTGGAGAATATACACATTGGAAGTCTTGATTAATCTGTAGCAAGCCAGAGAAATTCCTATGGCACCCGGCCATTTTTATGATACTTAATTTTCTGAAATTTTTTGATTTTTTTGGCATAATTTTTTTTAATTATTGATTTCAAATTCGGAGATAATAGAGATACGTGGATGCTGGATATGGTGGTGTTTGTTTTTGTATGTCAATGTTCTGTGGACAAAACATACGCACATAAAGGACTTGCCGGTATAGAGTTAATCCATATCTGTAGCAGCAAATAACAATGTAGATCTATACATCTCGTCAACTATCATTATCAATTGATTATCAACTAATCAATAATATATATTCCATAATATAATAAATCACTGAAGCCTTCAAAATCTTCATCCGAAATCAGCATCCATGAAGAATTAACGAATAATGGCATCACTGAAGTGAGTCCATACAGTATGGCTTGTAAATGTGAAGAGGTAGGAAAAATTACAAATGGGTTTAAATAACGTCCCGAAAAAATTCAAGAATATTCACTCTAGCAAATATTTATTATAAAAGCATGATGGGAAATTAACATGGAAGATTTTTGTCTAAGACTACACATGGATATCTCAATGTGAAATGTCAACATCAGGTGCCTATGGAAAGAGTAAACATGTAGAAAAATATTGAATTGAGCTGCTACACGTTAAAATTGCATCTTTTATTTACATTTTGGATGTAATCAACATTTCAGACAAATCTGAGAACATACATCATCATCTCCAACATGTCAGGTATCACATTTCATCTATAACAGAGCAAGACGGCAATTAGGCTTTACATACAAAATTACAAGACTGTACCTGACTAAACTGGTCTGGTGTAATAATAACACTATCTGCCAAAGACTTCAGCAACTTGACCGTCATTTCAGCTGCTCTCTCAGTTGATTTCTCTAGCACCATATTCACTGCCTAGAACAAGATAGAACAAAGTTATTTAGCTATCAATCTAGTAAAATAATAATTAAATCTGTTCATTGCCAGCTGTCATGCTTCATACAGTGTCATATTTAGGAGATCCTTAAATATCTATTATCTAGCCCTATGTGTATTATAACACTACTTGTCCACACATGAAGTTAAACATAGAGTTGGGAGCTTTAAGTTTGCATTTAACAGTCAAATGTTGCCTCTGTTGATCCACGATAGATCCTCTTCTTATGATACATGCCATGTGACATTGGTTATCATGTCTTTCCACTGCCTTCTATTTCATGTGTTGTCACTCATTTCCGACACTGATGTACTCCCATGGCACAATGCTAGATTGTCAAGCATCTTCTCTCTTGGTCTTCCCCTACTCTTCTTGCTCTTCAACTTGCCTGTTGTTACAATGTGTTCCATCTTTCCTTTACTCATGATGTGTCCAAAAATTGTGGAGTGTCTCTTCTGATGTGAGTATGCAACTATCTTTTTGAATCAATTTCTTTCAACATATCTTCACTACGCTTTTTATCTATCCATGGAGTTCTCAACATTCTTCTATAAAACCACATCTCTGGTACCTCAATATAATTTGTTGTTATTTTACTGAGCATCTAAGAATCCCTTCCATGCATCATAATTGGGTCTATATTCTAAGAACTCTCTCACCTCAACTGACAAAGATATATTACATAGGATGGTCTTCACCATTTGAAATGTTGCCTTTTCCAGGACAATTCTTTAATGCATCTGTTATTTCTGCATCCAAATATTTGAATATGTTGACCAATTCAGAATGATCACATTTACTTTGATGATGTATTCTGGAGGGCATTTATTCTTTCATATTACCATTACTTTAGTTTTTCTGCAATTCAGACTAAGTCCTTTGTTTTGACTTTCTTTTGCAATGATATTCATCACTTCTTGTAACTTTGTTTAAATTTTGGCTATCAAAACTGTACCACCAATATCAAATGACATATTCTTTCCAGAACATTGTCTTCGCTGTGGATACTCTGAACGCCTATCTGTTCTCGACAAGCAGGCTTGCATTGGTCAGAGGCATGTACATACATTCTTCAATGTTAATGGTCCATCGTCTTCTTGGTCTTCTTCTTCTTCTCTCACCTGGCACTCACCCCCCAGAATGAGCCTTTATATGCTGCTGTGCTGCTTTAAGAGTCCAAAATACTGTAGCTCTACGAATCAACATTGTTCATTAATATATTCTTACTATCCCGTAAAAATTAGAATGCATAAAACATTATTTGGTAAAACAACTGCAATTCAACAATGTATTCCTTAAGATTGTTATCTGTAATCTACATGACAAACGTCATTACCTCATAAACCAGTTCATGATGAAAGTGGGGAACATCTAATTCTGTCAGACATCTTGTGGCCTCAACAATATCACCAGAGGACAAGTATTCCTTAAGCAGCATCACCATCTGCAAATATATCAAGACATCTTGTTAAGACATGCAAAAAAAAATATTTATCTTCTATAGCATTCATTCTCATACTTATGCAGAATGGCATGAAGTTGTCCAGAGAACTGAGTGAGCTTTTTTATAGCTTGGTTGCAATTTCTGTACCTTTTGACATTTTCAATTTGCAACCAAGCAGCATTTTGATCACTTTCTATAGGATGGGGTTAACCCCTTGGATGTGAAGACATTCTTAAGGATACGACAAAAAGTTACCTCCATTTCTGCAAGGAGTGATGGGTCAAATATTTGTATAATTTAGCCCTGAAGGTACCTCAATTTTAACAAATACATTTGGTCCAGAATAAAACGAAGGAGCAGACTGCACGAGTGGATAAATATAAACCAACACGACATTCATTTATTGGAAGGAGCATTGTTTTTTATGGGAATTGTACAGAAACCAACTCTGCAGTCATATTTCCTTAGAAATCCACTTATAACAACACCAATATTTTATGACACAATAAAGGATAGATTTCTTATGCTGGTGAAGTTTTTATATTTTTCAAGCAGTGATGATAACATAAACAAGCTATACAAAATTGAAGACTTATTGCAACTTTATAAAACCAGTTTTCAAGTAGCATATGTGCCCTCATGCAATATTTCAATTGATGCAAGTTTTCTACTTTGAAAGGGGAGGTTGAGTTGGAAGATGTTCATTCTCTTGAAAAGTGCGAGGTTTGGCATAGAATGTTTTATGTTATGTGAAGCCAAAACTAGATATGTTTATAATTTTATAATATACACCAGCAAAGGAACACATATTCCTATAACCCAAACTGCTGTCTAAGCAAAGTCATTCAACCAACATTGTGATTTCCCTTATAAAAGATTTTCTAGATCAAGGATACCATCTGGGCATTGACAATTACTATTCCAGCATTTGACCATTTAGTGTCTCATAAGACTGATGTTGTGAGCACAGTGCGGAAAATTGAAAAGAACTTTCAAAGCAAGTTATTTCAGCAAAACTCAAGAAAGGGGGAACATCAATTAGGCAAGACTATTTTGATGAAATGGCAAGAAATATGTTTTGATTATGAGTACAACTCATGATCCAACAATGGATACTATAATTTTTTGGCAGAATGATATTCCCATAAGTGGTAATATGCATTCAAGAAGAGTGTGTAGTATGTGTTGCAAGAAAGCAGATACCATTAACAATGTTCTTTTGCAAACAATGTGAGGTCTATATTTGTCCCATACAATGTTTTGAAGGCTACCATATGAAGCAGAACTTACAGTAAATTGGTGGGTACAGTATGCTATATATGTGTATGAAATAATGCTTTCTTTTGCGAGAAGAATGTATATTAAAGGTTTTTATGTCCCCTTCATAATATAAAGCAGCATTATGCTTGTAAATTCATAAATTAGAGTATAAAGTAATAACATACTCAAATTGTTGAACCACTGGGCAAATTGGCTAGGGATACCACAACTCGTAAAATCTTCCTGCACTGCACTGGCGGTTTGATAGATTTGTACCCACAGCCAAGGGAAAGATCAAAAAGAAAGATTTAAGAGAAAGATCGAAACTTGCAAAATGAAATGTCTAAGGAAGACTATAGGAGTCACCTGACTTTACAAAATGCGCAGTGAGAACATCAGAAAGATAATAGATATCACATCATGTATCGAATATATAAACAACAGATAAAATGGTTTGTACATCTTATGAGGATGAATGATTAACTTCCTATAAGAGCTTATAACAAAATGGAATCAGGATACAGAACCAAGAGCAGACCTAGGAAAAGGTGGATAGACAACATCAAGATAATCCTGAATAAACATGACTACACCTCAACCAGAGTAACACACCTGGCTCTGGAATGCAAACTTTATCTCCTTCACATACCCCTATGCTCAACTGCAAGATGTGGAAACTACGACTGGGGATAGACAATAGTCAAGGAGTTAATCAACATTCCTTAACCTTTACGACTCTGCGGTCGCAATATTGCGCCTATGAGCACAGCTCCATTGTGCCTGCAGGCGCAAGCAATCCTGCTACATAGGACATCGCCCAATTCCCGAGTACGGAACTTCACAAAGTAATGATCCCGTGACGTATAAAACACGCCAAACGAAGCTAGGAATACGTCGCAGTTTAAAGGTCAAATTCCTTTACTCATTACGACTGCAAGAAGAGAGAAAGCCGGCTGGTTTTGTCAACGAAATTCTGGAAAGACGTTGGCCATTTTTTAGCCATATTTTACTATCAAATTGAGTACAGCGTGGCATGGCTAAGTGATCGTGAATACATGTTTTAATTGTTTTTTTGTTTAATATGTTGTTATTTGATAAGAATGTTTGTGTAGTCGTTCAAAAACACAAAAATAATATTATCAGGGGTGCCACGTGTGTGCTTAGACAATAATTACGCTGCATGTCAGGCTAGACCTAGTGTTTACCGGATGGACATTATATGCGATTTCTTATATACTACATGTTTTAATTGTTGTTTTTTTGTTTAATATGTTGTTATTTGATAAGAATGTTTGTGTAGTCGTTCAAAAACACAAAAATAATATTATCAGGGGTGCCACGTGTGTGATTAGACAATAATTACGCTGCATGTCAGGCTAGACCTAGTGTTTACCAGATGGACATTATATGCGATTTCTTATATACTACATGTTTTAATTGTTGTTTTTTGTGTTTAATATGTTGTTATTTGATAAGAATGTTTGTGTAGTCGTTCAAAAACACAAAAATAATATGTATCAGGGGTGCCACGTGTGTGCATAGACAATAATTACGCTGCGTGTCGGGATAGACCTAGTGTTTACCGGACGGACGTTATATGCGATTTCTTCACCTTTTATTAGTTTTTTTTAGTTCATATTATATTAGTTTTGATATAAAACAATATATATACAATAAGTATAGGTATTTATGAGGATTTTATCAATGATTCCACGCATTGCTCAAGTATTAGGGTCGTCAAGAAGTTAAATGTGAGATTTGAAAATGGCGTTTTGATATTTTTCCCCCGAATTTTCAACTTCACAACTTGCTCACAACTGTCATATCATACATACAACAACAAAACATGACTATATTCACTATTCACTCCTTTATTTAGATATGCAAAAATTATTTTGATATCTTTTAAAACAAAAAAGTTATCACGTTTTCAAAACACCCACCATCAATAACGCAAATTTTCCAAAAAAGAACTCAGACCCAAGGGGATGTTTCTTAATTTTTAATTCAGGGCCCTAAAGGTTAAATGTCACTTATGATAAGAATCGCAGGCCACATTGCTAGTATTTTTTGCTCCTCTTTAAGGATGAAAGCAACAATGAATGATATTTATATAAGTATCAGTGTACAGGAAAATACCATTGAACAGGTTCAGAGTCTGAGTAAAAATTAACAAGATATTACTGTGAAGCTGAAATACACAGCAAACAAACATAGTATTCTGAGAGAAACATATTTGTAACATCATATACCATCAATATTTTCATGTAATAATATAGTCATATCATGTGAGCCATAGCAACAATTCTAAATAAGAAGGAAGAACATCATTATCATTGGAGGCTTTTGAAATGTGGCACTATCATCATCATTAAATGCCGTCTCCGCAACGAAGGTTGGCTGCAACGGACCTCCAACATCTAGTCTCTTACCTTGGTGGTGCACTCTGTCAGACTGTAACCTGTCCATCTTATGATGTTATTCTCCCACTTGTTTCTCTGCCTACTTCTTGCTCATGTCCCCTCAACTTTACCCTCATTTAAAGTCTTCAATAAGGTGTCATGTCTTTTAATATGTCCAAAATACTTTATTTGTTTCATCTTTATAACAGAAATGATACTAACTTATAACAATGAATGGCAGAGGTAAAGGAAGCTATACAACACTTGAAAAACAACAAATTATCAGGCCCGGATAAGACTACAAAGGAATAATTAGAAACTCTGGGAGAAATGGCACTGAAGCTATCACCAAAATGTTAAATGACATCTACACCAGTGGTTACTCGTAAAATCTTCCATCTGATTAACCACAATCTCATAGCTCTACCAAAGAAACCTGGTGCAGTAGATTGCAAAGATCACAGAACTATCAGCCTTATGACCAAGAATCTACTGCGCATTATAATGAAGTGTATAAGAGGAATAATACAATGCAATCTTTCACCGAAAGCATTTCCAGCCTCATAAAACCTGTGACCACCAGGTACCAGAGTGTTCCATGTTATCGAATTCATGCATTAATTCAGTGCCGTCTTCACAATAAAGGATGGCTGCACTGATAGGATTTGCCATTATTCCAAATTCCAAACCCGGTCAATGAATGGATCAGGTTAACTTTTAGCTTGGCATTTAGATTTGCCTTCAAACATAATGGCGATTTTTGTAATGACGACTGGACATGAGAAGACACATTTCACTGTGGTTTTAGGTTGTGTGGCAAATGGGGCATGTTCGACTATAAGTCATCCCAACATCAGTGATTCTATAACTCAGCTCTGCCTAGGGGGCAAAATTCCCAAGTGGCATGTTTGTGTGCCCACATGAAAGGTTGTATGGATGAAAGTGACACTCTGTAATAGCTGGCTGGATAAATTTTGTGGGCAGCTATAATAAAAACTATCCTACCTAGTCTTCACACAAATCTCACAGAGAAAGGGGAAAATGATACCGTGGGGTGGGGGCTATCTGCATCTGTAATTCCTAGAGGCCATAACTACCTCCTGAGATCTCTAAACATCTCCCTTAAAGTAACCATTTAAGGACAGAAATCAGGCAAAATGGAATGATCACTGTCATCCGATTTAGCTATGATGAAGGGTCGCAAAGTAAAAAAACAATTGACATCACCACAATCACTAAGTGGGTCAAATAATCATGGTCTTCTGTCGAACACGGATGTGTCGGGCCATTGGCGCAAATAAAACGGTGACACAACGCATTTCCATTCTCTGGACTACATCCAGCTGGAAATCTAGTGGGATCATGGTCCTGCTAGATCCAGCGGAAGTTTGAGAATGAACGCCGAAGAAGAAGAAATAATCATGGTCTGAAGTTTCATCTGAAATGAACGTCCAATCTTTCAAAAAGTGCTTCATCAGTTATGCAATGGATGGAAGTGAGGACGATGCTATCTTTGAAGACAATGCCGAAAATGACAATGAAATGGTAGACAGCAATTCTTTTGTTATCCACCCTGATGTTCCCATGACAGAGGATGAAATTTTTGAACTGTTTCACAATTCAGACAGTGATTCCAACTTCTTAAGATTTGAATGACTTTTCGTACTGGTAAGTTTTCATTCCTGTTACTGACATTTAATAGTATTCGGTTATTATTTTTGTATTTCTACCGGTAATTAAATTTTTTTTTTTAATTCACATATAAGCCAAAACCCCAAAATTAATAGTAGAGACATAAAATCAATAATTCTTGGCTTATATTCAGAAATATGGTAAATCTTTACACATGTCAATATGATTGCTATCACGAAGCTGACTTTATTATCACAGCTTACACTCCTAATCAGGAAATCATGTAGCAACAAATAATATACAGTGTGAATTGACAACATGTTTGGGTAGAAATGGCCAAAAGAAAGGCAAGGAATTTAAAATATTTAGTTGTAAATATTATTAAGTGCAGATGTAGTCCTGAGAATATAATGTGTTGTGTCATGGTTTACAGCTTGGCTGTAATATCTGCGTCTTTTAGCCAGATACATCCGACTTCAGCAAAGCTTCTGAGTCACATTGACCCTGTATGGGATGGGGCAACTAGCCACATCCCCTTCCAACCTTCTCAGAGTAACACTATTAAAACTACTCTCCTTTTCTATCTTATACATATTTGAAAACTTGTTCCTATAATTTTTAATTTGGGTCATTTCTTGACAATATTGTACATCTTTTTAATTTTAAATTGGTTAGCTAGAAGGTTGTGATTTAACAGCTTACTGGCAAAGAGCAACAAATATTGTGTCTTAAGAAATATGCTTCCATTTGCGACATGCTATGTTAACTCTTCCTACCTGTTTTACCAGGTATTTGACAGGTCTAATACCACCACCTGTACCCCAAATGTTGTCTAATCGCACAATGCCATGTTTCTGTGTCAACAATGTGTCAGCTTTCAACAAAGCTTCTCTGAAAGATTTGAATCAAAATTATGTTATACTTTCTCATCTAACATTTTTAATTCAAAAAAAATCATAAAAGTATAAAGAAATGGGGATGAAGAAACAGATGATGAGAAACACTGTTGGAGACTTATTTAAAAACATAACCAATACACTAATGGCAACAACAACCATTTTATAATCAATAATAATTGCAGAAAAACTATAATCCATTGAAACTTGGAAACTGGGTCATGAAGTTTTGTTAATTACTAGAGCACACAATATCTATCTATTTTTGCTGTAAGAACTGAATGACAATTGGTCTACGGGTTATGGCATGTTTGGTCGCTTGATATGCGGTAACAATGCGATGTCTCAGAATGTTGGTAATTCTTTCAATCCACCTACTTTATATGTTCTTACTATGTCTTGTTTGTTAACAGCATCGCTGGAAGCGTTGGTGCAGAGGTGTCGGAGATATTGCTTGTCTTTTTGCATTCAATTCTCATTCCATTTACAGCTTCTGCATTCACAGACATGAACCATAAAAGTCGGCACTGACCATGGTAATACTACATCAAGACTACATCTCTATAATCTGGCTTAGCAATGAGGGATTGTATATGAAAGGAAAGCAACCTCATCTCAAAACTGATATGCTGAAAACACATTTGTTTTGTCAAAAGTGTCAGACTTCTCAGATAGAAACTGCAACCATACAACAAATGCTTTTTTTTTTGGAAGGGGGGGGGGCATAGTACAGAGTGAATAACCAAAATCCAGCCAGCCAAGTTTTTACTGATCTGCCGGCTCATGTAAAATTAATAAATGAACTAGCCCCTAAGTTCAGAAAATATAAAATCACAAACTATCAGTACAAAAAAAATAAGATTTTTTTAAAAGAGTTTGTTGGCCACATCCCACGAGAGTTATGTCCAATCCAGCTCGCACTCCAAAAAGTTTGCCTATCTCTAGCACAGATGAAGAATAAGGTTATATCAAATGACAAAAGCTGTCATAAGCTGGTAGCATATCCTACTCAGAATGTAGTGATAAATCCCACAGTTTATGATGATTGTGGTTTTCTAGGAAATATTCTACATTCCAGTAGTTTACCAATGCTTTCTGATCGGTCTGGGTGCATATGTGTCTGGCCAGAGTTGTAATCTGCTACCTTGGTCATCTGAGATGCTCTCTGTACCACTCCGCCACAGAGCCAGAATAACTATATCATAAAATAGCAAAAATAAATAGAACTCACTTTGAGATTTCACATTCAACTTGTCCCTTGTGTGACTGAATGAATTTTGGTGGCAGGCAGTCATCAGCTACAGCTCTTGCCATAAACTTGCCTACTACCTGTTCAGATATCAACAAAACCCTCATTAACTTCATCTGATCAAGGCGATTACCCTTTTTTAAAACCATATTCAGTGCTGTAAACTTAACTACCCAGCAACAAAAGTCTTGATATATCAACATGACAAAAAAAACTGTAGTACCACACAAGGACATTTACTACGTTCCTCTTTAGAATCAAATAAAATGAATATAAATATAATAAGAGCATGTAAATATAGTAGTGGTAGAAAATACAAATAAAAGCCTCTTCTTAAATATCAAGAAGACAAATGTAATGGTTATTAAAAAAAAAAAAAAATACCACAGCTTGTAAGATCAAAATGAATGACATAGTATTTAGGCACACTGACAACATCAGATGGAAGAAGTTCAACAGAAATAAGAAGCAGAGTAGGTAATGCAAAAACAGCATTCAGAAAATTGAAAAATATATTGTGTAATATGACCGTCATTAGAAGTGAGGAAGAGAGTTCTGCAATGCTATACTATAACTCCTATACTAACGTATGGATGCGAGTCTTGGACAATGAACAAACAGGATAGTGGGAAAGTAGAGGCAGCAGAGATGTTGTTCTATAGAAGAAAGCTGAGAATACCATGGACTGCCAGGAAAACTAATGTGGAGTTGTTGAAAGAGTCAATGCGAGATGTAGCTTAATCAATAATATAAGAAAATTTCAATCTTCATTTTTTGGCCACATTATGAGACAAGCAGGTTTGGAGAACTGTTACAAAAGACAAGATTGAAGGCAAGAGTGTGAGAACGTGAGAAAATATTAGTTTAACAACCTGACACAGTAGGGATAAAACAACGATCCTGAAACATAATAAAGGAGATAGAGATGTGGAGATCCATGATAGTCTATGCCAGCTGGCATGGCACCTGATGATGATGACGAGCATACATCTTATAAAGATTGGCAAGTCCAACATAAACAATTTATTTTGAATGACATTAATACTTTCACAAGAATATCATTTCTTTCTAGCTTTCATTCATACAATTCAGGATGTTAAACTAATGAAGACATTGACCTTTTGAAAACATTAATATCATGTTCCCTTATCACAGCATGCTATTAAAAACATCTGAGAAGTGTTATGAAAGAGTTGGTGATAATTGTACTACAACAAAGATCTATAGAAACTTCTGGTGTTAACCTTTAGCAAGCTGGATTAAAATTACTTAATTTACCTCCTGCCACTGGTTTCTTTTTAGACAATTTTGATTTTTTATTGTGGATATCTGGAAAATGCATTAACTTTTTTGGTTTTTGGGACCTTAAAATAATTTTTGCACATTTAAATAAAGAATTGCATACTACAAATAATGTGCAATTTGTTTTGTTTTTTTATTTGTGACACAAGAGGTGTGAGAAAGTAGTAAATATGTTTTTTCACAAATAAACAAACATGGATGGTTGGAAACCCCAAATATTTTTTATTATTTAAAAATACTTTATAATAAATAACTAAATGAATATTGCATATACTGGTGTACGTTTTGTTTGTATATGAGTTATACAAGAGGTGCGAGATGGTTGTAAAGATGGGGAAAAAAAATCAAAATTAAATTGAAAACTTTTTTTCTTTTTTTTTTATTACAAATTTCTCACTTTTATTTTATTGGATTTCAGTTTTTCGCAGTAAGTACATATTATTTATTTTATTGTCATATGTGGCAAAGATTACTAATGAAGAATATCTTGGATGGATGTGAAAAGATGCATTACTGATAATTTAAGAAAAGCTGTAATTACTGCTACATCTTGTCCAGGATATGCTACCTGAATGTACTGCAGCTTTTTATTAACTGCCTGCTCAAAGAGGACACTGCAATTTATGATGCATATATGCTGTGATTGAGGAAATTGTGGATCTTAATTTTTAAAACACTTGTACCTTGAATGGTAGAATGAAAAGTGCCTAATCAATCAGTGAGACACAGAAACAATCAGCATGCATACCCTTTCACACTAGTCTAGGAAGAATTATCAACTCTTGGTCCACTTAAAATGGTCCAATAACATACGGCAAACAATACTTTTAAACATAAATGTACCTCAGGTGCATGAGGAGCATCCAAGACCAGATCTGACAGTTTGTTGAGAATTTCATTAAACCCTTCACTGATATCCTCATGAGATAGGACACGGCTGTAAAGTTCAGAGAGCAGAATGGAAGTCATTTCACACTGAGCAGCCCTGTGGTCTATAGCCTTGCTGATCAAAAACTCAACAAGTTTTGGCTTTTTTCCTCCTAAGTTCAAGTCTGCCACAGAATTCTGATAGATAAAACAATTTGTAGAAATAGACAATTAGTCTTTCTATGAAATAAAATATTCTGTCTTTTCTTAACGAGTCAGAGATTATAAGCAAGTTCTTTTGTAGTCTGTGTAAAAACCAAACAACAGCATGAGTTTTGAAGCAATGTTTGTGATTGTTAGCTTTCTTTTTTCTATAGCAAAGCCTGGACATGCTTTGTTTATTTCATATGGATAATGGTGCTATCATTTAAGGTCAATTCAGATAATAGTGCAATATCACAAATTAGTTAATGTCAGAGGCTTATTTTATTCAAGTGCTTACTAAGTAGGGTGTATTCTTAGTACGAATATTACTATCTCATTTTGCATCATAATTTGATTCACATTTCGTCAAGATGGATTATTTATGAATACATAACCCACATGGGAAATGTCTGTGAGTCTCATCAATGACACACCAGATAAATCACCCATGCAATAGAAATCCTTAGTAGTAGACATGCCTATATATTGAGGCTCTCTCTTATGGAAGCTTTGTAGCACATCATCTATACAATTATGCTTTTTTTTGTTTCTTTAATGCTTTATTTGTGTATATGCATGCACCCTCTGTGGTTGGGAAGAAGCCAGAGATGTACTGCTCAGCACTGGGGAAGGGAAGGCTGGCTACACTGTTTTCTTATGGCTGAGGTCCATCATAAATAAAGGCACAGTGACTCAGGATGTCATAAGCCTTTTGCCTTGAACATTTGGATACATGCCTAGAGCTATAAAGAAGTTCGAAATAACCAGTTGGCAATTGGTCGCGGGGAATGAGTACAGTGGACCATAGCTGCATCTACATTTGGGTGCGATATCAGCCGTCACTAGAGCCAGGTCGATTGCACTGTCGTTGTCGCCATCCCTAGCAGCAAGCCTTGTCATGCGCCCGTCGTTTATGCATACTAAATTTATATCAATCAAGGCCTCCTCAAGATCTCTTCCCTGTTGATTAGAGGTAGTATTGCCCCAACGACCGTGTGTTGCCGGGGCCCGAAAGGGGAGCAAAGAATAGCAACACTGTTTACCTTCCACGCATGTCGTAAAAGGCGACTAAGGAGGTTATGGGATGGAGTTGGCTGTCCCATTCCATATAGGGTCAGTGACCCAAAGCCATGCTGAAGTCGGATGTGTCAGGCCGAAAGGCGCAGATATCGCAGCAGTGCTGTAAACTATGACACAACGCATTCCGTTCTCCGGACTACATCCTGCTAATCTGCAGGAGTTCGAGAATGAACGCAGAAGAAGAAGAAGAGTATTGCCCCAAGAGCTTCCTTTTGCATTAAAATCCCCACAGAAGATGACGTCTCTTTCTTCCTTTACTATCTCAACTAAATATTTCCATCCCTGCACGTTCAGGCTGGTGTTGCACGCATAAACATTGACGAGCACGAAAGGGTGATGTGCGTTTTGTATCCTGATAGCTTGCAGCTGAATATCACCACTATCCCATTTGGACTCGTCTATTTCGACAGCGTCAATGCCTTCTCGTACAAGAATTACTTGCTCCAGGTGTCGCCTATTGTAGAAACTTTGAAAGCCGGTGACTTGAAGACGGTTTCGTATTCCCAAGCGCGATTCCTGTAGGCTGCGCTGTAGATTAATTTATCGAGATTTGGGCGCCTTTTTTCCACACTTGCAACATTCCAGAATAAAACATGTAGCGATTTTAACAACAGATGCTCAACCTTCGATCTGTGGCGCCTCGCTCCTGCGCGCCGACCTTGTCGTTTGGCCCCGCCCCGTTTAGGACGTTTTCGTTTGTCGGCCATTAGTGTGTACTAGGCCTTGTAATTACGTGGAATAACAGCTACACTCATGAAAATTTCACCACATCCTAGACGAAATAATGAATAAATCCATCTTTCAAGTGATGTTGACGGTGTCACACAAAAGCACACACCGATATGTCCGCCACTTTGACCGAAGTCTGATCCAAATAAGATCGTCCATCTCTGGGTTAGAATCAACATTTCAGATCTATACTGCACATACTTAACGTGCTTAATAAGCTTAACCAGTTATATATATATAACAGAAAAAGCAGGAAAAGATAAAGAATTGTATATAACAAGAACTGAGTACTACTTACAAAAAATTCATCTGGATTATTATTTTCATAATATTCTAACACAGCAGGATCTAAGACTTTTTCTAATTCCTCAAGAGATACTTCTGGATCAATCTCCTCTATCAAGTACTCTTCCTGAAATATGACAAATGTTACAATGAAACACACATTACTTATGAGACAACATTTAAGTGTATGCATTTATAACAATTTAAAAATTCAGCAGATTGTACGCACATGTTTGGTGTAGAAATTGCATTAACCTACAGACTAAGCATAAAGTTTACAGAGCAGTGGTACTTCCAGTGCACAACTTGTCTCAGAAAAGTTATGAACATCAGATGGCAAGACAAGATTCCTGATACCACTGTTCTTGATAGAGTTGATATCCTCAGCATTGACACTATCCTGATGCCAACACAGATTCGTTGGACAGGTCATTTGGTGCATATGCCAGACCATCGTCTGCCAAAAATACTTTTCTATGATGAGCTGGAGACGGGTACACGATCTCAAGGTGGCCAAAAGAAGCGCTAAAAGGACTTGTTAAAGACCTTACTGAAAGCCTTTGAAATAGACCAAGATACATGGGAAGAAATTGCACACAATAGATCTACATGGCGTTCTACAATCAAAAAGAGTGCATCACCTTGTGACAAGAGGAGAAATGCAGCAGCTCAACAGCGGAGAGTAGCTAGAAAGTCACGGATAGACCAAGATCTGTCTACAGTGGTCATTCCATGCCTGAACTGTACAAGGACATTTACAGCTTGAACAGGGCTCATTAGCCATCTATGAACTCATAATCAAGAACACAACTCTAATTGAATTTTCAAAAATGGATGTAACAAATGGTCATCATCACTTGTGATGGATGAATAACAGGGGCCTGTAGGTGCAACGATGCACCCATTGTTACTGCCATATTCCTGTGTACAGAACTTCACAAAGTAAAGCTCATATGATGTAGAATTCCCGTCACATGAAGCTAGGAATATGTCACAGCCTAAAGGTCAAATTACTTTACTCATTACGATTGTAAGGAGAAAGCCGGCTGATTTTGTCAATGAATTTCTGGAACGACTTTGTCCATTTTCTATGCCATATTTTACTATCAAATGGAGTACCACGTGTCATCGTAAATTATCATTACTACATGTTTTAATTGTTGTTTTTGTGTTTTATTTGCTGTTATATTATGAGAATGTTTGTTTATTCATTGAAATCCAAAAAAACAATATGTATCAAGGTGTCAAGTACCTGCAAGGAATATTATTATGTATGTAGTTCTAGACCTAGTGTTGGACATACGGACATTGCATGCAATTTCTTCATGTTTTATTAGTTTGCTCAGTCCATATTATATTAGTTGGATATGAAACAACATATATACAACAGGAATAGGTATTTAGGAGGATTTTATCAATGTTGCCACACATTGCTCAAATATTAGGGTTGTCAAGAAATTATATTTGCGATTTTTCTTAACTGGTGTTTTGAGATTTTCTATGCAGAATTACTCTCCCAAAGAAAACAGTCATTGTATGAGAGATATGTGAAGTGGACATGACCGTATTAATACAATCGACAGATGGGAGTTCCATGTTATACTGTTATAGATTGGGAATTGAACAAAATACATGATCAAAAACAGAACTACCACAGATGTGCTGTATACTAGCAGAACAAACCACATTTCATCTCTAAACTGTATACTAGCAGCACAAAATATTTCACATCTAAATAACAAATTGAACTCCAGGGAATAGCAGGAAATGAAGGAGCTGACAGACTGGCTAAAGCAGGTGCAAAAAAGGAACAATTCCAGCATAGAGTATCACTGACTGAAGCAAAAACCCTCATCAAAGGAAAATACAAACATACACGGAGTCAGAGAACAGGCAGTAACTTTCCACAGGACCCTATTCTAAAGCTAAATAGGTCACAACAAACCACAATTTTTAGACTTCGCACAGGACACTGCAGACTACAAGCACATCTCCACAAAATTAAGGCTGCCCAAACTGACCAATGCCCATGTCAAAAGGGTCCCCAGACTCCAGAACATATTCTGCAGACATGCCCACTCTTTGATGACGTGAGAACCAAAATATGGCCCCAAGAGACAGATCTGAAGGTGAAGCTGTGGGGCAACCGTGAGGACCTCCTGCTGACGACTGAATTTATGGAGGCGGCCCACCTTCCTGTATAGACTTATGAGCATAGGAAACTGATCGCAGAAGAACTTCAGAAAGTTATACTAAAGCAAATGCAGAAGAAGAACATGCCATCACTCTAAACACATTTGTTCACATCAACCCTGGAATTTAGATTGAATACAAATTTCAGTATAGGCAAAATACACAGGTACATAGATTAACTGAATATTGACATGTGGCAACCAATATGTTTGGATGCTGCATTGACTGGTAGTTATAAATGCTGACAAATATGTTAAACAAATAACAAAGATAGTTATTTTGATAATTCCACACAGCTTTCTACTTATTACCATATGTGGACTACTGAGCTAACGCATATAAAAATTAGAAACAACTTGCAACAAGTGCTGAACAGAAAGAAAAAAAGCCATTCTTCAATAATGTCAAGTATATTGCACTCCATACCTCACTAGCTGAATCATAATTAGGGTCATGAGCATCTTTACAATGTCCATCTTCATTGACTTCAACACCTGGTTTTCCCCAAACACCTTTCCCTCCTGCACCACCTACAGATATAAAAAAGCAGTGCACATTATTCTTAACATGAATAAGAAACGTGTTGCCTTACATGGGCAAAAGCTGTATATCTTTATTATACCCTTAATTCTGCTCATTATGTTCAGGACATCTATCGCTACAAATCCCTCATCACAGACCACATTGTATTTGTATTCATATCTTCTGATTTCATTCTTAAACTCCTGTAAATTAGCAGGATGTAGTGAAGAGAATTGAATGAATTGTACTCTAACTTGTAACTATGCTGCAATATTTGTTACTTTCAGTCCGACTCATCATCTTCAGTATGTTCATTTGTAATCTGCACGTTAGTCTGTTTTCAGTTTTGTTTAATTTTTTAATAAGCATCTTCTGCATTCATTTTAAAACTCCTGCAGACTATCAACACATCATATTTATATCGCTTCGGAAAACTAAGGAACAATTACTCTAGCACATACTTACTATAAGAGCATGATGGGAAATAAACATGGACGATTGTTGTCCATGGCTACCTTGATATAGACATTTGCTGACGTCAGCGTCTATCGCTAGATATTTATCAACATTTATAGACGACGGTTGCGACAGGCTAAAGTTACCATAAAAAAAGACTACTCTAAATATGCCACAGGAGGACTGTTATCTGTAGGCATATGCTTAGGTCCAGTTATTTCCATGAGTGCATAGTGGTCACCTCTATCCAGTTCAGTTCCATTAACTCTAAACCATGGGAAAATGTGATCGTAATTTCCTTCTGATTCTTCCCCAGTATTATTACCTTCACTGACATCTAGGTTACTATTAGTAGCATATGACACATAAATCTTGGTTACATCTGAATCACTGGACACTATTTAATTTTCAAAACCATTAGCAGACGTTTCTGCAAAGTACACTTACTTGAGTGTTCACGAATATAAAAAACAATGACCAAACTCATGTGTAAACTTTGCAGGCTGCTTTCTTTGAAAGTTTCAATGTTCTTCTTTGTTTTGTTACTGCGGCTCTCCCCTTTGTCAGACATCCTCTGACATTTTAGTTATTTATAGCTTCCAATGAATAGCTAGAATATACAGCAAACAAAAATGACAATTTTATTGGTCTTTGTTATTTATAGGTAGCCATACACAAGCATTCTTTCTCTGGGCCAATGTATTGGCCCAACCGTTATTTTCGCTATGTAAACCTGGGTTGACAATCAGCCCAGAAGGATCATCCTAAGAAGGTTAACATTCATAGAGTGTTTACCAGTTTGCATGCCATTCTATATTTCTTTACCAGGTGTCATACTGTAGGACCTTGCTCATCCTTTTTAAAATAGTTTCTTTTGCCAATTTTGAATTCATGTGTAAACTCTCAGTAGTAAGAATTAAATTCCAACAGGTCAAAGGTTAACTCATCATAGGATTATAATTAAATAATATATAATTATATAGAATATATACAGGTTCTAAGGAGTCAATCTTTTGGGTAATGTTTCTGCAGACTATGTCGTTTTCTGCTACCTCAAAACAATGTGCAGAAACGTATACAAACGATATATTCATATGCCATGATGATAATGATTGACAACAGTGAAACTAGGCATTAGGAAATCGTAAGGGGACGTGAAAGTGAATGTGGCTTAAATTACTTCCCTTGTTTTGGTAGCGTCCGAGAATCCATTTTTTGCATCACGTGAAACACTGACCACAGCAATTGTCTTTAGACAACGCGACGCAACTTTATTGTTTATAAAAGACAACTGTTTAATTTTTCTCATTCATTTGTGCATCGAATTACGTAACTAGAAGTTGGAAGTACGCTGTGTACATTTTTCACCAAGCAATTAAATAAGCCTAGGTAAGTGTTTTTTTCTCTTTGCACACGTATATTTATTAATTTGAATATAATAGTATGTTGTAACCATGTCTAACAAATGAAACAACAATTTTTCTCTTTATATACAAAATTTCACTATTTTTGGAAGTTGTCGGTAATTATTATCGCATTTTAAACAAACGCACTGTAGACCGGTCACGCGTTCCTCAGCCGCCATCTTGTCTACCGCTATTCTTTACTGCAGCGTCGATAATTCTGAAATGTCTCTTATTTAAAGAAATTGACGTTTAACAACTACAATTCCTGCCTCTTTTAATTTCTTTGATTCATTTTTAAATGATACTAGTAAAAAATCTAAGATTTATATGTAAAATAATTGAAATTATTGGTACAAGACCATGCCGAGTGCGCGTACTTATGTACTATCATGCGTCCGTCGCCATGATGAATGAAGTGTTTTCTTAGTCACATCGGTCTGTTTCATGTTGATAATTATACAAGAAACACATTTCATATTAAATATATATTATTTATATTGTTTATGAAGTCCAATTGCTTATAATTCTCTCATGAATATTTCATAAAATTCACTTTTATGTGAGATGCTTTCTCCTTTCAATAGACCTAATAAATCAAATCAATACAGAAAATGTCAACTTCAGCATCTTCCAAACGTTCTCACTATTTTTGGTAAGTTTGTCTCTTGTTGTGTATTATCTTCTTCTTCAGCGTACATTCTCAAACTCCTGCTGAATTCTTTTGTAGCAGGACATGTCCTACTAGATTTCCAGCAGAATGTAGTCCAGAGAATGGAACTGCGTTGTGTCGCCGTTTTATTTGCGCCAATGGCCCGACACATCCGTCTTCGGCGGTGTGTGTTATCAAATTTGCTCAATTTTCTACATAAGCCTATCTACAGAATAATGTAATAAAGTATTTAATTATATAGGGCTAATTAGGTATCACTAAAATAGGAAAAACAAAAAGCAAGTTTTGAAAATTTGGTGCACATACCTACCTGGTAATTTATTCATACCTTTGACATAGAATTGTTTATGTACATGTGTACCAAATGCCAATAATAATAATAACCAAATATTATATTTCAGATACAAAGAGGGCTGAGGTGACAGATTGCCAGCCACATGCATGTTGCCATTAAGGGAAGCATAGAAGAGATTTTAATTATGCTAATTAGACACTATTATTAATTATTAATTGGCTCTGGTTGCATCGGAAAATTAACACAATGTAATAAACAGGTGCGTCTTATCTTACCGAACAAGAAAATGTATAATTTGTTAGATTTTTTATCCTAAATAATTAAAAAATGTGAAAAATGTATATGATACATTCAATTGCAATTATGCTAATTAGACGTCATTTTTAATTATTAATTAATTTTGGCTGCGTCAGAAAATTATCATAATGTAATCAACAGGTGTGTCTTGTCTTCACAAACACAAAAATGTACAGTTTGCAATATATTGTATCCTAAATAATTAAAAAATGTAATAAATATATATTAAATATTACAATGTAATTATGCAAATTAGACGCCATTATTAATTATTTATTAACTCTGGCTGCATCAGAAACTTAGCAGAATGTAATCAACAGGTGCGTATTGTCTTCACGAACACAAAAATATAGTTTGCTATATATTTTATCCTAAATAATTAAAAATGTGAAAAATGTATATGATACATTCAATTGCAATTATGCTAATTAGACGCAATTGTTAATTATTTATTAACGCTGGCTGCGTCGGAAAATTAGCAGAATGTAATCAACAGCATCTGTTGATTTTGGTGCGTCTTGTCTTTCCAAACACGAAAATGTATAATTTGTTAGATTTTAAAATGCAAAAATCTTTGATATTCATAAATTAGTGGCTCGGTTCTAAGGCAAGGCCGCAACTTTTTGACAACTGTCATTTAATATTTCCTTATATATGTTCCATGTAATTATCATGATGCGAAAATTAATTCAAAAAAATTTGTAACTTTTTTCAGAATTGAAGTTTTCAGAATTGGATTGCAATTTTCAAGGGCTATCTAACTGTGGTATTTAAAATGCTGTACACCCATTTTGAAAATTTTGTCCTAATGACTAATGCCTAGTGAAACAGAGGGCTCCCGGATATTTAGATTAGAGTCCCATTTTCAATTCTGTAATTTGGAGTTTAATTATCATATTCATATGCCAACTTATTTAACTCAATGAGTTCACATATTGATATTGCATGCAATTATTTATAATGAAAATCTATAAAATATTTTATATTTCATAACAAGTATGAACACGAAAATACGATATGATTCAATCACGTACCTTTCTTCGGAAGGCCTCGACCTCGTCCATCTCTAGATTTTCGACTATTTTTAGCTAGAGGTAATGCTTTTTTGGCCTGTAAAGCAGCACCATCAGGCCCTACTTCTTTTCCAGGGCTGTGTCTACCTAGCTGTCGTTTTGCTCTACGAATAGGTCTTGAGGAAATATCCTTAGAAAGTTCACTAAGTCCGTCAATACTTTCAATACTGTCATCCATTCCATTTAGTTCATTTACCAAATCTTCGGAAACGCCATCTTGGACAGCATCAGAAACAAATTCCATTTCTGCAGACATTTTATGCAAAGCACTAAATAATGTTCGACTAGATACTATCGCAGAACAGAGATAATGCAACAAACTATCATGTGCACTAAGACCAAATACAATTTATTTGATATAAAGTCGTGCAAAATGATAAACAGATTTTCACAATATTGTGCTACTGGGCCCCGCGAACGTGTTTACAATTCCACTAGTCCTTGCATTTGATTGGCGGATATCTAGACCTTTCTCTCAGTAGTGGCGACGTAAACAAAGTCATGTGACTTTCTCATATCGTTGGTTTGTTTTTAGCCTAAATAAAAGGTGAATAATAAGAGAATTGATTTAGTGTGCTCGGATTTACTGCAATTTGTTTTGTTCTTCTACACCGAGCACATGACTCTGTAACTTAAGTGATTATAATTCCCATTGACACTTGTAAGCACATATGTGGACAAGAAGACTTGGTCCAATCAAACCAAATTATCGCAAATCATCAGTGTTGTCATTAAATTGCTCAGCCAATACTGTTTATTTACTGTTTCACTATCTCTAGTTCAAAGATGGGTATTTAAACAAATGCATAATTAGAAATTTTTTTTATTACGCGATATTGCTTAAAAGCAATCTTAGCTGTTGATAAGGGGGGATGATTGAGGGATTCCCCGCCCCCTTTTCTTTTCCAGGTAAGTAGAATCATCAGATGTGAGGACGACTGACAAGACAATCGTGGATCTATGCAGCTCTCTATTCCAGTATCGTTTATCAGAATCGTTGTTGACTCTTTGCGATGTTAGACTGTCCAATATTTTATCAAAGTGTAATCTTCGTTCTCTGTTACATTATATCTTGTCTGGTGTAACTTTGCTCTCCAGACCTCCCTGTCACACACCGTGTCGAAAAATTAAAGCCTGTATTTTGGCCTGTAAAGTCTAAGATAGTCTTCATCGGCCTACCTTATGGAATATTCTACAACGATACGGTTTTCCTACTAAAAAAATCAATGTTAAAAAGGCATTTTACACCAATTCACATTGTTGTGCTCAAACAAACACTGAGAAGTCAGAATGGTTCCAAGTTGTTACGGGCGTTAAACAGGGATGCATCATGTCCCCATTACTTTTCTGCGTCGCTATTGATTGGGTCATAAGAAAGAGCACTGAAAATGAGCTGACGGGAATAAAATGAATTAATAATACCGTTCTCGAAGATCTTAACTACGCAGATGATCTGGCACTTTTGAGCGCAAACCACACAGATGCTCAATCTAAGTATGACAATCTCCAACACTACTCAAATCAGATAGGGTTGAAAATCAACACATCAAAAACTCATATACTAGATTTTACGAGATCCAACGACATCATAAAAATTCAAAATATTCTATTATTAAAAGTCAACAATTTTATATATTTAGGCACCAATCTAGCACTGGATGGAGACTCATCAAAAGAAATTTTACACCGCATTGCCCTTGCAGCGGGTGCTTTCAATAAACTACGTAACATCTGAACGTCAAACACACTAAGAAACACCACAAAACTTAGGTTGTTTAACTCCAACATCATCCCTATTCTATCATATGGATGCGAAAGTTGGAAAGCCACAAAAGCCACAGATAAGATACTAGACTCCTTTGAAAACAAACGCCTACGTACCATTCTGAATGTTAAGTGGGGTGACTTTAAATATAGCACTACTATAAGAGAGGAAAGCAAACAAACCTATATATCTTCCTTCATTAGACAAAGGCGTTGGACTTACATCGGCCATGTTCTCAGAATGAACAGCCTAAGAATTCCCCAGCAGTCACTATATTGGGTGCCACCTGGAGTAAGAAGAAGAGGGAGACCTAGAAAAACTCTACGAAGAACCATTAATAGAGAAGGCATGTCAATGAACCTAAACAACACGCAACAATTGAAAGAACTGACAACACAAAGACAGAAATGGAAAGCTATGGTTTCTGCCATATGCGCCGCCTCTGGCCCTGGAGGAACATAACATAACGAAGTCTAAGAACACAGAGGTGGAAAACCGTCACGGCGTAGAGCTTGCAACATATAGTAAGGCTGTCTAAGGCTAGTGAAGCTCACCCGAATTAAAGGCACGCCGAAAACGGATGTGATGGACCCTTGGGATCAAATAATACAACTGTATCATACGGGGTGGGTGGGGAGGGGCAAATAACACTGTGGAACTGGCAGCACAAAGTACCTCGCGCTACCCGGTGAAAATCACATGAACTTTCGTGCTGGTTCAGAGAACGAACGAGGAAGATGTGGATATAGGTCTATAGAAGAATAAAGAGAACTTCATGGGAAGAGAAGAAAACGAACATATAGTTTCTAACAACATTTGGTATAAAGAGAGAACTATTAAAGGAAGCAGAGTTCAAATAAATGAAGTATTTTGAACATACTAAAAGGCATGTAACCTTGTTGAACACCTTAGCTGAGGGAAGAGTCGAGGTAGGCGAGCAAATAGTAGACAGAGATACAAGTGAGACAGAAACATCAGGAGATGGACAGGTTATAATTTAGCTGAGTGCACCAATAAAGAAAGATACTGAGATGTTGGAGGTCTGTTGCGGATGCGGCACTTGATGATGAATAAAGAAGATCGGCTCAAGGAAAAAGAAGAAAACAAATGTGACAATTCGGAAAGCAAACATCAGGGGAGAATATCGATAAAACTGAACCTTTTATTGCAAGTACTGGTTGCAATTCGTTGTATGTGTTCGTCAAGAGCTAAACATAATCATGCATGGAGAGAAACTGCAACAAGTAAAACATTATCAATATCTTGGACACACAGTCACAAATGATGACAAATGTGAAACAGAAGTTAAAAGGAAAAAGGAATGGCTAAAAGTACCTTCAATGACATGAGGAACAATAGTAACATCTAAACAAATTACAAACAAGTTAAAAATGAGAATTATAAAATGCGACATCTATTCTATAGTAAAATATGGCTCAGAAACATGGACACTAAAAAACAATCAGAAGGTAGAATTATGACTTTGAGATGTGGGCATATAAGAGAATAGGGAGAAAATCATGGAAAGAGAATAAAACAAATAAAGAGGTGCTAAAAACTCTTAATATGAAGAAAGAATTACTAAGAGAAATAAAGATCAGGCAAATAAAATATGTTGGACACATTAAAAGACATGATACCTTATTGAAGACCTTACTTGAGGGTAAAGTCAAAGGGAAGCAAGCAAGAGGTAGGCATAGCTACAAGTGGGAGAGTAATATCACAAGATTGATAGTTTCAGTCTAGCAGAGTGCACCACCAAAACAAGAGACAGGGAATGTTGGAGATTTGTTGCAGCCAACCTTCGTTGCGGAGACGGCATTTGATGATGATGTTCGTCAAAATAAAATGCCATCTCCACAACAAAGTTTGGCTGCAACAGACCTTCAACATCCACTGTCTCTTGCTTTGGTGGTGCACTATGCTAGACTGTAACTTGTCCATCTTGTGATGTTACTTTCCCACTTGTATCTCTGCCTACCTATTGCTCGTCTCTGTTCGACTTTACCTAAAAGTAAAGTCTTCAACAAGGTGTCATGTCTTTTAGTGTGTCCAAAATATTTTATTTGCTTGATCTTTATTTCTTTTCATAATTCTTTCCCCTCTTGATTTTACCCCTCTTCCTATTGATGTGCATGGTGAGTAGCTGTTTTCACACCTTATTGGTGCACTGTTCCCATTAGGCCTATATATTTCTAATCAGTCTAATTTCTTTTACATCTATGCCTATTTCATGAAGACATTCGATTAATTTTCCATGTTGGACTCTGCCAAAGGCCTTGTTGTAGTCTATAAAGCAAATATAGTTACTTTTTTGGACTTCTTTATATTTATCAATCAATAGTTGGATATTAAGTATAGCTTCTCTGGTTCCTTTGTTGTTTTTTTTCTGAAACCGAATTGCTCTTTACCGACTTCGTTGTCTATCTTGTTTTTAATTCTTTGATGTATTATCTTAAGTAGTATTTTGGTTGTATGACCCATCAAACGTATTGTTCTATATTCTGTATGGTCCACATCTCTGGCTTCTTAGGTAGTGGTATTAATATTGATGATATCCGGTCTTTAGGTATGTGATCTGTTTCATATGTGTCATTGTAAACTTCTGTGATATGTTTCCACACCAAATTCATCTAGAGTTTTTTTTTTATATATGTGATAGGTCTAGTAGAAAAACACGCAATGTCACGTGATGTATTCTCTGCAGAACATTGTCTTCCAATGAACTCCCTGAACCCTTCTCTGTCTTGTCATGCGGCTTACATTTTCCAACGACGTATTCATGTTATTTTTAATGCCGTCAGTCCATTGACTTCTTGGTCTGCCATTTTTCCTCCACCCAGGTGATCTGCTCTCCATAATTCGTCTTTCTAAAGTTGTGTCTCTTTATATGACCAAACAGGTGTAATTTTCTTTTTTCATTTGTGTTTAGTAACCAACACTCTGATCTTCACATTTTCAATGTATTTAAAATATCTGAGTATCTATTTTTTTTCTTTCCATCCATGATAATCTATCTTTCTGTAGCATTTCATCTCACAGAAGTTGATATTCTTTGCCGTTGTTTCGATTAACCCATTGGAATATTCCGTAAGTTGCCATTACTTTCGGGAAATAAAAACCGCTAATCGGAAACCATTAAATAAACACGTACTTTATAATAAAATACCTTACAACCCATGTGTTGCCTGGACCCGAAAGGGGAGCATAGCATAGTAATACTCTTTGTCTTCCATGCATGTCATAAGAAGTAACTTAGGAGGCTATATAATGGAGTGTCAAAATTATCAAGAAGGCATACTGATGTCGAATGTCTCAGGCCGAAAGGCAGAATCATCGCAGCAAAGCTGTAAATCATGGCACAACCCATTCCTTTCTGAGGACTAGATCATGTTGATCTGCAAGAGCTCGGGAACAAACGCAGAAGAACAAGAAGAAGTATCTTACTAGTAAGCTGTGCTCCATGAAAATGGGTACACTAAACCAAGGCTGCAGATACGTCTTCAGTAAGGGGGCGGGGGTTTACACGCAAAAAAGTCATCCGCTAGTTTTGAGGGCAATTCCTTCATTTTCGCGATACTTCTAGTGACATTTATATTGTTTGTATTAAAAAAGAATATTTTTGGAAATTGGGAGGGGGTACTCTTTTATTCTTTTAGCGTACTAAACTTGTACAGACGTTACAACGGGGCACGGAGCATATAGAACAATTACTACGAGTATGAGCATCAAGGTCGAGACTGTTACTACAGCTCTCCATGACTCCATGAGACTCATTTTACTAGGGCAGTTATTTTGCCTAATTTTCAGTCTTTGCTTAGGAAGATTTAAATGGTCAGTATCTGTATTAGTAGATGGATTCTACAGCATGTTCCGACCTTCTGGGAGTTACATGGATTTACTGACCATGACATGCTGGTGTCCGCGAAATGGGAGCATATATTGGGCTGTCCATAAATTACGTCAACATTGGGGGAGGGAGTCTGAATAAGTTTGAACAGCTGTTGACAAGGGGTGGGTGGTTTGACAACAGTTGACGTAAAAAATGTTTTTTTATATACCAATTAAACTATTGCAAATCTTCTCCTCGCCCCGTTTGTGCTTAATTCTTGATTGATTGTTGACAAGGGGTGGAGATGTAAAAAATTTGCAAAAATTCTTTGACGTAATTTATAGACTTCCTCTATGTTTGTGTCGAGTACACATATAGTCGGTGAAATGAGAATGTATAAGGGAAAAATTACGTGCAATTGCTTGGCGAACGCCTATTTAATGTGGACACTACTGTAGATGATGTATCGTGTATACTTTGGTATTCAGTGCCGCACGTGTAAGAGGGGCAGAATGAGGGATGTGTTCAACTCGTGAACCACATGTATCATCAGTATGCATACAATTCGATATTTCCTTGAGGAGGCTGATGACTTATGGATTTTCCCGGAGCGCAATGACTTCGACGCATAATAATTAACCCTATATTACATATTGTAAATTTTGAACATACCATTTCCACTCATATATCTCTGTCAGTTTTGTGTTCACAATTTTAACGGCTATTTCCCTTGTAATCCAGACGGTGGTTTTTTTTAAATATGATGTAAGCGTGATACTTTAAAGATGATACATGATTTATATGAAATTATGCATGCATTTAAATTTGTCAATGCAATTTTTTCCCACACAATTGTGTACATACATTTTTTTTTGCAATTTTACGAGGTATATTTTTCTGTTTGTTGTAAAAATCTCCAAAAATTATATTATAGAGAAAAGGGTACTCACCCATAAAAACATTAATATAAAACTTACAAATTTTTTTACATATTCCTCACATCTGAACCTAATACTATTGAAATTCAGTAAGCATATTTTTATCAAGGAAAACCACAAAAGACTCGCACCCATATGTTAGTATAGAGGTTATATAGCACTGCAGAACTCTCTTTCTCGCCTCTAATGACACGGTCATATTACACAATATATTTTTCATTTTTCTGAATGTTGTTTTTGCCTGTCCTATTCTGCTTCTTATTTCTGTTAAACTTCTTCCATCTGCTGCAATCGTTGTACTTAAATATTTAAATTGGTGGACCTATTCAAAAATAAATACATATAAAAATAAATAACTAACAATAAAACAAAGAACAATTTTCAACGCCATGGTCTAACAGGGACCATTCTCAATAAACACATATCAACTTAAAATAACACAAAATCCTAAAAATATTCACAACTAGAATGACTTGGACATTTTTTTTAATGAGAACTATTATTTCTGACATGATATCAATGGTTTCGCATAATATCCTCTGCATACAGGGAGAAATGATCTGATGACATACATGAGACAGGCGCTAATGTATGATTCTAGTTGTTCCATAGTTTCTGTTTGTTTCGTGTCACATGATTGTAGTCATTATTTTTGTATATTCCTTGTCCGGTGTCATTTCAGCTCTTCTGGCCAATATACATTACGCATGCCATTGTGAACGTCACAATCCTTACTGTTAGTTTTCTGTTGTATGTTTTAATTTTGTTTCTTGATAAAGACTTTTTGGTCGAAACGTCAATTTGTGTGTGTTATTATGTGTGTCTTTAGTGATTAGCAACACTTTCATTACCCTATTCCTGGATTTACCTGTTGGGTTTCAGTTTTGTGCAGTAAGACACATTATT
Source organism: Meghimatium bilineatum (assembly GCA_034231615.1). Lineage (NCBI taxonomy): Eukaryota > Metazoa > Mollusca > Gastropoda > Stylommatophora > Philomycidae > Meghimatium > Meghimatium bilineatum. The sequence goes on along the minus strand of CM067299.1, from coordinate 75,670,916 downwards.
GATCTTTGTAATATTATCTGGTCTGGGAGATTTATTGTATTTCAAGTGTTGAAAAGCATCTACTACCACTGCAGTTAATATACGGGGGCTTTTGTTGTTGTGCCTTCGATGTTGGCCTTTAATTACCATATGCGAATATACAACTATTTTGAAAGATAATCGGACTTCGGCCATCATAGGAGCATGATATAATGGAGTGGATTAATGTCACGTCAGACATATTACAATTACCACTTATACCTTATGCGTTATGATTGCGATTTATCATCATCGTACACCGAACAAGTTCATAATGTGCTTCCATCCCTCTCACTAAATCTATCAGAAAATAGCAGAGCACAATTCTGTGATCCTTCTCTTGGTATTTCTATTATGTCTCTTTAGGCGATAATTATAATATACGAGTGATTTATGATAAATTATATATATATATATATATATATATATATATATATATATATATATATATATATATATATATATATATATATTTATACGCTTGTGAAGACGATATATTTTTTTATGAAGACGATATTATTTATGTATATATATATATATATATATATATATATATATATATATATATATATATATATATATATATATATATATATATATATAAGTTGACAGAAATAGTCACCGAGAATCTTGATGGTTTAACTATGTAGATCATATGACAAATTGTACAAATGATTGCTAAATAACTTTACGGAACCAAACCCGCAGTGTCGGGGTTAGATTGCAGGTTTCAACCCTTTCTCTACCTCTAAGAACATTCACTTGACAATAACAATGCCACACAAGTAAAAAGTTGAACATATTTCAATCTCGCTCCCCTACACACATACACACCTTACGTTAAAACTACTGAAAAAAAAGTGGGTTTCCACAACGAAAGTTATTGCGGAAAAAATGCTATTTTAGGAATATCCCACTGCTCCTCCTCCCTTAGAGATATTTTTCTAGGGCTTTGTACGGGATTAATACGCAAAGCCATCCTCGGTAGCCCGAAAGCAAACGTACGCGATGAATCGAGAGAAATCAGCATCAGAAATAGTGACGCTAATTCGGCTCATATATATTTCCAATAACTTCAAACATGTCCGCCAGTTAACATGTTTATATTTTTCAGGACATAACTCTTGCCATCCTGCCTTAGCTCTACAGTAGGTCTAAATTACAAGCCAATTATAATGCTCACAGTTTGCTCCTTTCTACTCTTTCATATACATTTGTCTCGCTTCTGTTTTCGGAGTTAGAAAGGAGAACACAATTTTATAATATGTGTGACGTAGGATACAAATAAGTGGGTTTGACATATGATTATATATCCCACCCATTTATCGCCGCTGTAACAAAGTCTGCTGTTGTAGAACCATGTCTGCACTGCTTGAAGGATGGAGGAAATCATAATTTTGTATCTGCATCATGCTTAAAGATTGCTAGAAAACCACAGCAAAGAACAATCTCTAGTTGAAGACTGCTCAGAAAGAAGAATTGCTATATAGGCCTATATCTACATTCAGCAAAACAGTCACGTGGCAAATGAAGCAGCATATGAAAAAATGCCCAACAAAAGGAATGTCATTAAAATATCAGTTGGAAGATAAAGTAAAACTGTACCCCTTGGTTCAGTGATCAATAGTGACAAATTCGTATTCTGAAGCTCCAGTCATCACCGTTATCTCTATGTGTTATATGGCTCTTTATCGCTCCTCGTCTTCACAAGCGTATACCGGGTATGTCAGCTTTCTTGATTTATGAGATGATGAACTTCTTACGGAGTAGTTTATACTCTGGCATATTCTTAGTCTCGGATTTGCATAACCTTGATAACACTGACCCCTCTTTTATCACTGACTAAAGTAATAATACAACTAGATAAAGCGTGTCAAAAATGGATGGATGTCAGGGCCCAGGTTATAGGGCATGAACTCGCCCAGCTACACTTGAAACCACAAGACATAATTATATACATAGATGGTGCTGTTAACAGAAACAAAAATATAGGCGGTTGGGGTTTTGTTACCTGCAGAACAGCGTGAAGTTGGTTGAGAAATCTTCAGCATATTCTACTGTCACATCGAGCATGAGGATGGAGATAGAGGGAGTTACAGCAGCTCTTAATTGGTCGATAACTGATACATCAACACACACGGTAATACTCACAGACTCTCAAAGCATGCTGCGCAACATAGAAAAGTACATGTCTAGAAAAGAATGGTGGGACTTGTTGAACAACTCAATTGTCTAAAGCATTACATGGAAATACTGCCATGGTCATGCTTGGGTCCGAGGCAACGAGAGAGCCGACTTATTGGAAGGCAATGCAGCGATATGCTGCACAATGCTGAGAAGAGATAAAGCAGACTTAATGAAGGCAGTAATAAATTAATTTCAGGATGAAGATGATGACAATGAGGCTGAGAACGTACACATACAGAGAATGTCAGAAATGGGAGTATCTATTGGGGAGGGAAGGAAAAGTAAATTTTTATGAAAGTCCTGAAGATTACGCAATCATCACCTGACCGGGACTCTGAGTCTACATACACCGGGATGGCTGCTGGGACGTAGGGCGGAATATTTATGGCAATGACCCACGTGCTGTAAAGCCAGTTTCTAATCAAGAATCAAGAAACTGCGATTGATGAAACATAGAGGCTGAGTTTGAAGAATACGATATTAAGTGTGGTAGTAGTCTAATAGTAGAGCTGGACGCCTGCAGTGAGGAACGAGAAAATATTTAATCATACCCTTCGCTAAAAGAAGCTGATAAAAATGAAAAATATATCGCTTAGCTGCTGTAACACAACATAACTAACATTCTTAAGAGCTTGAATATTGCCAGTGGTAATGTATGGGTGTGAATCCTGGACAATCAACAACACAATGAAAAATAAAATAGTAGTGAAACAAAATGTTACAGAAAAATCCTCAGAATACCATGGACCAAAAAGATCACCAATGTAGCCATTATGAGAAAAATGAATGTAAAATAACACTGGCTAAACAGCATGGTTCTTTCCAGAAAACTACAATATTTTAGCCATATAAAACGCCATGACAGTCTAGAGAAGAACATGAAGAGGATGATATCAGGGAGATGAAAAAGAACCAGACCAAGAAGAAAGTGAACGCAAGACATAAAAGACCACCAGAACATGACAGTAACAGAAGCAGGAACCTTCATTACCTTCATTGTGCATCAACTATTCTACTAATAAGCACCTGTGTTATATGGTTGCGAATGGTCATGCCAAATCTCATAATAATCCAACAATATTTGATAGACACAGGACGTTGTGAATTTTGACAGCGTAAACAAAAACGTAGTTTTGAGAAAAAGTGAATAAAGGTTGTTTTTTACGTAATTTTACTTACAAAACAACTGCTAATGTCCCTAGAAGTCCCCCATAGATTTTCATCCATTAAGATAAATGCAACATGAGAGAATGTGCTGTTTCTGTTAGAAATATTACTGTTCCTGGAATTTTATTCTCTTAGCAGATGGGCATCTATTATTGTTATCGGTAAATGGTTCAGAAATTTTCTCTTCTGAATCAGGTAAAAAAAAGTGTACCGGCAACCCGAAATTTGCATACTATCATCATCATTAAGTGCCGTCTCCGCAACGAAGGTTGGCTGCAACGAATCTCCAACATCCCCTGTCTCTTGTCTTGGTCATGCATTCTGCTAGACTATAACATGTCCATCGTGTGATGTTACTCTCCCATTTGTATATATGCCTATCTCTTGCTCGCTTCTCTTTGACTTAGCCCTCAAGTAAGGTCTTCAATAAGGTATCATGTCTTTTAATGTGTCCAAAATATTTTATTTGCCTGATCTTTATTTCTCTTAGTAGTTATTTCTTGATATTAAGTGTCTTTAGCACCTCTTTATTTGTTTTCTTCTCTTTCCATGATGTTCTCCCTATTCTTCTATATACCCACATCGCAAAGGTATCAATTATGTCTTCTAATTGTTTATTTAGTGTCCATATTTCTGAGCCATACATTAATATAGAGTAGATATAGCATTTTATAATTTTCATTTTAACTTGTTTGTAATTTGTTTAGATGTTAATATTTTCATGTCATTGAAGGTACTTTTAGCCATTCCTATTCTCCTTTTAACTTTTGTTTCACATCTGTCATTATGTGCATACTATAACTTTTACTATTTCCCATGTTTAGAAGACCGAAACTATCACTAGTTTTGGTATTATACAAGATTCAGTGGACAAATCACGAGACAATAGTCTGACTTTTTAATTTCATGTTTTTGCACTGAGCTTAACTTTTTCGGAGATTTAAAAAAATGTGACTAAAGATACTGATCTAGCAATTTGCGTTCAACAAACTGGACAACCACCCCCCCCCCTTCAGTGTGTAGCGCGTGTAACGACTGATAGGGGGCTCTCATTACTAAACGTGTAGATCGTTTGCTATGTCGTAATATGTGTCTTTATCTGAATTTTGTTCCGTTTAATTATATTAGCTTTTTGTTCCGTAGAAACCTGTCCATTGATTCTTGTATAGTACCCTAGTTGTATACTTTAAGCAGCAAATATAATACTTAGCCTATACATATATAAACTAACATGAAACCAATATTTGATGAAATTGGAAACTGAAACAAGTATGGGTCATATGGCTTTGTTACATATAAAAAACCACATTGAAGTGGTCTCCCGTAAAAGTGCAGTTATTTCTTACTGCTGAAAAGATTGTGTTTTTTACTTTCAAAAAGAACATGTGTGTTTCCCGTCGCGACATATGGATGTGAAACATGGATACTATACTCTGTTCATTCTAAGATTGAAGCGGATCAAAAAATACCCACATATTACTCCGCGTGAACAGGTGATTTTATACAGCTGATGACATTTTAAAAACAATAACATATTCAATATTTCAGAACCGTTTATATTGTGTAAGAAACTATAATGGTTGCCCCTTGACCTCTTTGCCCCTGTGCGAACATCAGGTATAGTAATGTATCATGCGATGATAAAGATATATTAAATGAAAATTTATTTTAAAATATACATTACTATTGTGAAAGACATGTTTTAATTAGGAATAAGAGATTTAAATTAAGAATGATATTATGATCTAATGAACTATATTAATGCGCACTTATTCGATGTATGCGTTCGACGTCCAACAACCAATCAGAAACACTGACCTACTTCATTCTTAAAATGAGCAGAGAGAGTATAAATAAAACAGTGGCCAAGAAAATAACATCACTGGAATTAAAGTGCTATAGAATAATTCTGAGAATACCATGGACAGTAAGGAAAGCAAATCAGGAAGCGTTAAGAACAATTAACGTCCAGGAAGGATGGCTTCTGAACACCATATTAAAGACCGAGTTATTTTTTTCGAACACATTGACAGACACGACGGCATGGAGAGAGTGTTGCTGGAGAGGATGATAGAAGGAAACAGGGGCAAAGGCCGCCGAAGACGCCGTTGGAGAAAAGACGTTAAAGAATTCCTGCTCATGTCACTAAAAGCGGCGGGACAACTTGCTCAAGACGGCGGAGAATTCAAGAGATCCATAAGGAAGGCTACGTTCTGGAAAAAATATGTCACATGATGATGATGATGAAAAGGATTGTAATATAATTGATTCAGATTCCTGTAGGAATTATTTAAAAGAACTAATTTAGGGCCAAAGCAACCAAGTGTAAACAATGGTTTCTAAGGAAAATTACACCATGGGGTGGCATGTAATATTGCGAATAATTAGAAAATGATGACATTTATATGTTAAATTATTAGTAGATTTGTCTTTTAATGAATGTAGTTTCTAAATATGCTATTTACTAAACATATCAAATGTCACAAATTTGTTTCAATATTTGAGGGGACTACATTAAGTCAATGAGATCCGGGTTTAAAATAAGAGATGTAATGCATCCTGCCAAAACACTAATAAAGAAATTAATGCAGTCCAAAAGTGAGTCGTCTAAATTGCTTACTTCCTGAACATAATTAAAACAGCGCGTGTCTATCCCAATGTGTATCACTTAAGTCCAGTGTTTGCATCGGATGTACACTTTTGAGGGCGTGTTACTGTAAACAATGACTGCTTAATGGTGATCTAGCTGGAATTGAGCAGTAGTAAGTGAACATGTTCTGAGTCAGTTATCGTTCTATTATATATAGATATATATTTATCATTAGAAAAAAAGTGTTAATGTTTACGCCAATCACTTAGAGCCTTATCATTTAAGCTAGAAATGTTTTAGGTATGCATATTTTATCTGCTAATGCAGTTGCATTTACATACATATTTCTCAAATGTAAGTTTATAATTTAGGCGTTTAACGTCCACAAACGTTTATGTGAATAAAATTCGAAATCTCATTGGTAGTTTATTATTTAACTTTAATCAAAGTGTGGTAGAGATGTTTGTTGCTAAAATGTGATATTGGCTACATTAACAAAAATATATAGGCCTTTTATATATATATATATATATATATATATATATATATATATATATATATATATATATATATATATATATATATATATATATATATATATATATATATATATATATATATATATATATATATATTATTTTGAAACATATTGCAACAATTTAAGATTTCGCGACCCAGCGGTGCATTGATCCTTTACTTACCCCCAAGGCACGTATAGTACACTTTTCTGAGTTTGAAATTGAGTGATATAGTTTGATTGAGTAGTTTTATTGCAGAAAAAATTTAAAATTGTATTTGTAATCTGCTTTAATGTCATTAACTTTAATCGTAGACTCATTGTTCATACTAAACTACACAACACGTGTTGTAGAAACATTGCTGACAGACAATGTGAGCGTTACACCGGATACAATCTTAGAAATCGCCTGTCTTGAGTTCAAGAGTACACCATTGTGCTATTTCACGTTTCAATCATGACAATTTTATTATAAACTACATCATGTGTAACTGAGGTCTTATAAATCACTGTAAACTTCTTAAAAAATGTGTGTGAGCTGTGTTGACAAGTAGACATGATATGTATAAAAAAATAAACGAAGTTGAAGCAAATAACTGATTTTTAAATGAAAAGTTTATTTCATAAAGACAATACCATTTCCAATTCACACAAAAAATGTCAATTACATCAGTCATATATTTGTTGAGATACATCATTATGAAGTTGGGTAGTTATAATTTGAAATTGGGCAGTTCTAAAAAGCTAGTGAAACGTGCTATAAATGTAATATGTTATGTTTAATTAACAAAATAAATATGACATGTTATTTTATATATGTATACTGGATTGCATGTGTTAAAGACTGATAAATATAGTTTATGAGACTGAATCAATAATCTGTCCGAAGCGGGAACTATAGTTCGTTCCATAATTCATGTTATTCACTTGAGCTCAATTTTAACGAAAACTACATGATGCATAGCAATCATATTTCGCAGTTAGTCTTATACACAGCACGACCTTAGGAATTCATATTTTACAATGTGTTAGTTAGATTGGAAAATGCAAAATAAAAGTTTTTTGTATTTACTCTCCAGTATTTCATTAGTAGAAAAAAAATGTCACGCACATATTACATTTTACGGTAATACACGAAATTATGGATGCAAAGGCGTATCTCAACTTCATATAACAGGAAATGTGAGTTAATCATTACTTCTAGAGTGTATGTAAAGCAGATTTTACATTTTATGATCAAATAGTGTTGTGTTTTTCTTGTGCTATTGGTGTTGAAGAGGAATATGTGTCATTCAATAAATAAAGGTGACTGCAAACACATTGTTGTGAGAAGCAAAACAATGAAGTATCAGTTGATTTTATTATATCTCCATAATATTGTAGATATTTGGTCAATGTGAGACAACAGAGATTGGCAAATAAACTATTTTATTCAGATTCTGAAGACTTGAAGATTGACTACTGCTAAGGGTTGGATAAAATGCAAACCAACTCGTTGCCAATTTATCTTCCTCTTGAAGCTCATGCTCTTCACATTTTCTGTAGTACTCAATATCTATTTGTACGAGAGCATCGTGTGTTATGTTTGTTACAACACAATGTTTGAAAGTCTTGTTTAGTGCGTCAACTTGGCATTTGACTGCAGACCACACAAGTTCAATGGGATTGAGATATGAATGGTAAGGTTGCAGCCGAAGAGAAATATGACTATGCTCAGCGATGATTTTATCAATTACAAAAGTTTTCGTCTTCTCTGGCCAAGTTCTAACAATTTTTATTTCTCACTGCTGCAAAAAGATACATTTTCTTTTGAAAGTTATGTTATGATTCCTTGTTTTGTGCTTGATGACGTTGAAATTTTTCCTTTATGCGCTACTACGTTATTACAGGAGGCATTGTTCATAACCATACATAACTAAATCAGCGCTATTAGAACTGAGTTTACTAACCAATTCCTGAAAATAATTCCATTCATTTCGGTGTGGTAGTATAACCATCTGTAGACATTGCATGGAAAATAAGTTCTGCCCCACGGACAAGACAATTTGCGTTACTTCTTGCATGACCTATTACAAAGCGTTTACCTTTGCTGCTTGGAATTTCCCTTTTCTTAGTTCCGTCAAGTGATTGCCACTCTTTATCAAATTTGTGGTGAGAATTTATCCACAATTCATCCAAATACACTGTGCCATAACCTTCCATCCTACGGTCATGTAAAGTCCTCAGATATTTGCATCGTGCAGCTATGAGGTGCGTTTTCTTACATAATAAAATTCTTTCCTGTGAAAGATTTTTGAAAAGTGAAACCGCTGCCCCTAACGACCTTCTATAATGCGGTTTTAGAAATATATTAATATCACAATAATAACTGCACAGGCGAATTTTTAGTTTACGTAGTGTTATCACATCATTGGCCGAAACATTTTAGGCATCTCACGTACAATAACTTCTTTGCCGAAATCGTCAGTTTACCTTTTTCGATCTTGTTAGCGTTCATTATTTACATAAGTACAATCCTGTTTTATCCAACAGTTAAATGACATTTTATTGAAACCGAGAGCATGATATGTTCTCTATTTAGAATTTTGTATGTCGTAATATAAACGCCCCCTAGCTTCTCTGCAAAAGTAACTGTACAATTGTGTAGTCACATTTTGCATAGTAGTGAATTCACACTTCAAACTCGTATTTTAATAAAACTCTTTACTGCATATATAAATTGGCCAAATCGAACAAGATACCATAATAAAAGCACGTCGAATATGCCATATTCTTTTGAGTAAACTTTTATCGTGTTTTAATGAACCAGTATATTTATACTTTGCGTACAAGTCAATGAATGGCTAGAGAAAAAAATAAATAACGTCTATTTCACCTCAACATTTGAGACTGCCAACATACTCTGGTTTATTACTGTAAAAAAAGCACATTACTTATATTCACACAACATTCACAAATGTATAATTTATAGAGAAAATGTTTTAATCCAGTTACAATTTCAGAGGGCAAAAATTGGTTTCATAGGGTCATGGAGATTTTCACTTTTGCTCTAAAAGATCTTTTACCCTTTTTTCATTTTCCTTCCTTCTCTCCATCCCCTTTCTCTCTTTTTGTCTGTTATTATAGGCCATTTTGTTCAAGCAATGTTTAAGGACCCTGCCTTACGATTAGGTTCGTATTTGCTGCTGATTCTCTATACCCCCTGTCTGTGATTCATCAGGAGTGTGTCCACTCAAGTTTTATTGTCTCATATCCTGCTGATGGTCTTTCTGCCAAAGTGTCCTTGAACGTGTGGTAACAGGCCACAATTTGCTATTTAACTAGTTATCTCCAGTTCTCACTCTTTTTCCACTCCAAATTACTATCGAACTAAGTAACTTCCATTATCATTTTTATTTTTATTTTGTTTGCATTATATCTTATCTATTTCCACGTTTTTGTGCACTTACTTACCACTTTCATCTTCCTTTCACATTCTCTTTTTCCCTGTCATACTGTCCTTTCTGTGTTTCATCCATCGTCTCCTCACTACTCTTTCCTCTTTATTAATTCCTATCACCACCATGTGTGTCTCTATGTAAGGTTTGTTTACTGTTGTCCTTTGCTTGTCCTGATGAAGACCTTTTTAGTCGAAACGTCATTTGTCACTGTGTATCGTTGTTAGGCTGCTTTATGACTTATTTGGGTAACACTTATGCCTATTTTTGTTCATTTATTTTTGAAAGACGAAATGACTGATAAGTGTATGTGACCGTGTATTGACAAGGGACCATTTGTAATCGTGTCACAAATGGTGAATGAGTAGGGGTGAATGTAGACTTAGATGTCATGAAAGTAGATGACATAGAAATTATATAAATCATAACAGCGACACACACATACATTTTTTTTAATGAATGCAGAATCCCCAAAACAGTAAAACTTTCAAGCATGAGCAAACATCTGGGAGAAAAATACAATATAATACAAAAATGGATAAAACATTAAAATACCTGAAGAGAAAATCTGAAGACATGAAATGATAGCGTGGTTTCTTAAAAATCTGTGCTCTTGAAGTTGGATTATGTAAATATGTTGAATCACTAATTATTACACTTAATTGTTTATTGTCTTTCCCCAGGTGAATGATGGTTTATATTCAGGTCCGGATTTAGACTTCATAGGGCCCTAAACTATTTGAGATATGGGGCCCTTTAACTATTAAGAATATATAGATAGCAATATTTAAAAAAATTGGGTGGGGGGCCCCATTTAAGTGGACGCCCTAGGCTATAGCTTGTTTAGCTTATAGGTAAATCCGGCACTGTTGATATTATTCACACTTGTCATTAAGTATATGAGGTGGGAGCCTCAATTTTCGTTCCAACGCTAAATGTGTCACATTCGTCGTGTCGAGTCCATGTTTAAGGTTATCTTTTGATGTTTTCTAGCCACCGTTTTCGTTATTCCATTTGGCTTTATTACAATTAATTATAATCGCATAAAAGAACCTAGTTCATGCTTCTGGGGAAACGTTTTGTTGTAATAGTGGATACATAAAATTTAAATACTACACAATCTTTATTTTATCTGCAGATTTTTTTTCTAATATTTATAATGCCCCATTTTAACTTCCATTTACAACAGATGTGTTTTACTTCACCAAGAACTGAAACTGGCAACATTTAAGTAATTATTGCATCCGATCAAAGGCATCATGATTTCGTATCTGGTAAGTCCATCAGCATTTGTTACATTGAAATTTTATAAATGATTCGACTGACACTGTCTGCTGTTAGAAATGCTATAGAATCATGTCATGCTTTCATTTTGAAAAGTTCATACAGATTAATATTATTTTTTCAAAGAGCAATGCTTCTAAGTTATGACGTTTATGTATCCCCATTTTCCTGTTTTAGTGATTTTTGTTTCAAATTATTCAAGTGCAAAATAGCGAATTGGTTAAATCATTTTTGCGAAATGGTTAAATACGAATTTGTCAAGTTTGAGCAAGTAGCACGTTTACCATAGAAACATTTTATTTGTGACTATTCTTTTATAGTATGGGTGGGGGTGCTTTTTCATCTATTATCCCAAATTATATTCATTTGCACAAATATTATATTACCCCTTGGAGTTTAAGGGGGGGGGGGACATGTCTACTTTCAAAACGAATTTATCGGTTGAACGTCAGCTTCGACATATCACCGCTTAAAGTAAACGTGTCAGCAAAATAAAATATTGCAAAATCTAGTGACATGATATTTGAGTCTCATTTGGTATGAAATAGTATGTATATATATATATATTCCTACAAAATATCCATCACCCATGAGTGTTGTGGTGTTTATCATATTTTTCAAATGAAAGACGTTTTAATGTGTCCTCCGATAGGAGAAATCCCGCTTGTTTTCAGTCCTTGAGGCAGATATGTATGTATATGTGTAGTCCTTCATAGATATGGTAGAGAAATCTAGATTGGGTGGATTATCACAGCACCACCTTACTCATCGTAATGTTTTTAACTGTAACTACTTACGCCCATATTAATCAAGTACTGGGACCTATGGTAATGCCTTTCAGAATCACCAAGATCTGATGATAGCTCATAAATTTCTGGCGTGACCAGGAATTTATTATTTTAAGATCCTTTGTTGAACTTAATAGTCTGAACACAGTCCAGCCATGAACTAAATTGAACATACGTGGGGTGAACTGAACAGGATGGTCCTTCTGGTGCCATCAACATGAATGCTTTTAAGCGAGAACAGATTGCAGAATGAAATTCAATTTGGCAAACATTTCCTCGAGATAATCTGCAAAAGCTTATATAAGCACATATGTCCCTATAAGTCTGTATTGAGGTATTAGGGAGTCACACACATCATTAATGATATATGTAACTTCATTACAGTGAGTGCTCATTTTAATTTCACACTCTAGGGTTAGAAAATGCTGAGAAGTCGGCTCTGAACTATCTCATGTTTACGGATATAGTACATTTTGTCAGTGTTGCTAATGTTTTTCGTCTATCACACGCGATGGTGTCCGTTTGTCATATCCACGTCCTGAAATGTAGTTAGAAGTATATCATTATCTAAGTGTTCATATGTGCATGATACGGTCTATAGTGACTCCAAAATGTTCAAATGTACATGCTGGACACGGGATAATCACTTTATAATTGTATGCAGAAGAGTTGATAAGAAATTGATAAGAGATAATAATTTGTATTAGTCTGACAAACGTGGAAGATATTGACACTCACGCATTCTTTAATATTATCGTTCGTGAGCTCCTGGTAAATGATACCGAAATCAGTAACATGAAAACTTCGTAGTTTCAAGTATTATAAAGTTTATCACAAGCTGTGTCTGTTTAAAAATCCAGTGCATTTTAATGGCGATTAGTGTAGTTAGGTTAAGGTTATTGCTAAAATAATAAATTTTAAACTTCATTTGTTATCAAAACGTCAGTCAGCAGAATCATTTATTTTCAGTGGTTTGTTTTTATAAGATTACATTTCCAATATATAGGTTTGTAGAGGGGTGGTTCTTAAACGACATTATAATATGAAAGCTTTGATTTTTTGCCATATAAAGAGACATACCATCATGGAAAAATTACTGTAATCATATTTTCTATTGTCTAGATTTGAATTTAAAGTTAAATTTAAGCCTTCGTGTGGACACCAGACGAGTAAAGAACACAGGGAAGACAAAAAACAACGCTCAGAAGAACATTTATGAATGAATTAAAATCAACAGGCATAAATGCACAAGACCTGCAATCCTTAGCAACTGACCGACAGGCATGGAGAACTATGACATCCGCCCTATGTGCCAAACTTGGCAAAAGAGGAACTGACTGACTGACTGAGATTTGAATTTATATTACGTTGAACATTTTTCTAGAAATACTTTCCTTCTACATTTTCATAAATGTAGATTTGCTTTATAATTACATAAATATATGTATATTGTCCTCAGGTTCTTCTATTTGCGGTTCACAGTATTTTGGTGTATTCAAGAGTTGCATCTGTAATTACCTGTCCATTAAACTGCACATGCACATCACAAGAAGCATTTTGCAGCAACTTGTCCTTCATTTCAGGACGTTTTCCTGACTATGTAGTCAATGTGACCATCAACGGCTCAAATTTGATTAAACTTGAGCCAAATATTTTTGGCAAACAGCTTAAAAATATTTTAATTGAAAAAACACCAATAAGGGAAATATCTTCTAACACGTTTACAAATATGCCATTTTTGCAGAGTTTAATTTTTAAATCGGTTTTTATTGACATAATTAAATCACGTTCATTTCATAACATATCCAGTCCAGCAGTAATCGAGTTTATTGAATGTACGATAGATGTACTGGAAGCTAGGGCAATGTCATATTTGTCAGGACTTGAGAGAATTAGTATTAGTCTGACAAACGTGGAAAATATTGACACTCACGCATTCTTTAATATTATCGTTCGTGAGTTCCTGGTAAATGATACCGACATCACTAACATGAACACATCGTCATTTTGTTCTATTTCCAACGTGGAATATTTTCTTCTCATTAAGGTCAATATTGTGTCAGTCAAAGCTGGCGCATTTAACAATATGGAATCAATTAAAAACGTTCATATTAAAAATTGCAAGTTCAAGGAGCTACATTGCAATGCTATAATGAAGCTTCGAGAGGCTACACCTGGAAACCACGACACTTTCATTTTTACAGATTCAGAGTTGGCTTGCAACTGTATGTTAACACCTATGGTGGACTATGTTAAGAATCACAAAAACGCCATAAGAGATAGTGTTATTTGTATTAAAAAAAACTATTCCACGCCTTTGAAAAGTTTTGTGATATCTGAATCTTGTGATATTAACGAAATGTGTGACTCTTCAGAGCATTCATGTAAAATTAACGCAAATTCATCTACTGTAGAAAATGGAAACCTGTCACCAGAGAGCATTCAAATCGCCAGAACAGTCATGTTATTTTCAGTTATTTTACAAATGTTGTTTTAAGAGTAACTTCCAGTTTCCGTTATACTTTTGTCATTTGATTATATACTGGAATTGTTTCGGAGCATTATCGACTTATATACACTGCTGTTTTTATAGACTATCCAAAATGCTGATAAGTTGATTCTACGACAGTTTAAAAACGTCTTATCATCAAGAGAGAAAATATTGGTTACCGCCAATGCTAATATTGCATCATGAATGTACACATACCTGCAATAATGCGGCTGTCTTTGCACATAATGTATTTGAATGATGTCACTCATTGATGGAGACATGTGGAGCTGCAAAACATATTGGATATGCGTAAAATCTAGTGTTCCTGAACATTAAGATAAATGTTCTAATGATATACATATAACAGCTTAAAGTGAACCCTTCATTAACTGGATTGCTTTGCTTCAGAGACGTTTTTTTAATGTGGTAGTTGTACATCGACACCAACAATAGGGCTGAGATACGATTTTGTGAGAAGAATGACCGTCTCCTATAAGGACCTTTCAACTGAATTAGGAACCAATTCGTTACGTTTATGATTATTTTGCGGATTTTGGTTGGTCACTATTTAAATACTTGAAATCGCATGCTAAAAATATCCAAGGCGACTCTAAGTATATAAATAGTGACCAACCGACAGCCCAATAAGGGCCCGTCCGGTCACCTGACAGTTCTAGATAATATATCTTACAGAAGATGGTCGAGGTGAGAAGCTGTCATACGACACTGAAGTCAATCTTCATATGCATACTGGAGGTGGTGGTAGGGACCAATTAGTAATAGCTATGCCGTCTCTCGTTATGTTGAATATCTGACTATGCTTTCTCTAGCTATGTTGAAGGTCTGACTATGCTTTCACTCGTAATGTTGAATATCTGACTATGCTTTCTCTCGCTATGTTGAATGTCTGACTATGCTTTCTCTCGTTATGTTGAATGTCTGACTATGCTTTCTCTCGCTATGTTGGACTGACTATGCTTTCTCTCGTTATGTTGACGGTCTGAATAATCAAAAATATTTTTTTAATGCATAGATTCATGTAAATTCATACGTAGATTTATATACATGTAGGTTTATGGCAAGATTAGAATCGGTACAACAACAGTTGTCTTATAATTAAGTAACGCAATTTTTAGGGCGTCACTGAAGTTCATGGACAGCTAAGAACACTAATGTAGAAGTTTTCAGAGATGCTGTAGTAAAAAAGACAAATTATGGCAAATATTATAAACAGATAATCAAGATTTTTTTAGATCATGTGATGAGAAAAGTAAAACTTCAACATTTAGTATATTATCTGTGCCCAGCTGAATGATGGTTGATCGTATTTACACTTGCCGCTAAGCGTAGGGGTGGAAACTTCAGCTGTCGTTCCAAGGCCAGATGTGTCGACATGGTTGCATTAAGTCCATGATTGTTCAAGGAACATTTAGTAACCATTGTAAAGATCAAGGGAAGAAGAGACAAAGAGAGAAATTTCTGAAGTGGTTGTCACTGTTGCACAAAATAGAAGCAACCAACTGAAGTTATTAACAGCACAAGAGACACAGAGTTGTGAAGAGTATGATCCCCTACGTCACTCGGCACGGTACTTGGTTGGATGTCTGAGTAATTAGGGAACATGTATACACATGGAGTCGTCAGACGAAGTCACTATAGGCAATAAAACATGCACCTACGCACACTCATCTCACATCCCTACACCACTTATAAATGATGTAGGTTGACTTTACCTTACTAATAAGAATTGATCAGTTAACTAACTTAAATTTGGTGATGGTCAACCAGTATTGTTGCCTCCATCTTGGCGATGGTTTCTGTTACAACATGGGTCTCTACCGGTCGAGGAACATCATTTGTCGCCTGCCGCCCTTCCAGAAACGTTCCTGTATAATAATGTGCTTTTGTGTTCGACACACATTATTTACTATATATTGCCTGCGTTCTTTTATGAATATTGGTGGGTCCACATGCTTCAGCCGTAAAAAACTAAATGACTGTTCGTTGGTCAAATTTGGACGGATTCACTATTACACCGGCCATGTTGACAACTGCCTATTCTAGGCACTAAGCATACGAAGAGAATGACATGTTCATTTGTGTGTACTTATTACGGCAGTTATGACGTATAATTCTCCTCTTGTGCCATAGGTTACGCAACACAGATTAATTTTAATTATATATCAATAAACACCACTAAAGGTGTGGTAATGTGTCAAGGATCTACAATACTTACAAACATCCCTTTAAACAATACTCATATAAAGCAATTTGATAACTTTGTTACGTAGGATCCACAATTACACCCACCCTTTTCCTAGACAATAAATAAACGCACGTGTAGGAACAGCGGCTACCATATTTGACGGGACTGTCACAACGATATTGGAATAACCATAAGTTAATAATGAAAACAAAAATACAGATTTTTCAAACATTCGTGCTGAGTACACTATACTGTGGATCGAAAATAAGGACTACCTACACAAAACATGAGAGGATACCTAACATCTTTCATCTAAGATATCTCCGCAAAATCTTGAACATCAAATGCCAAAACAGAATCACCAACATAGAAGTGTTATACCACACTCAGCTACCATCTGTCATGGAAACACTTAATAGAAATAGACTGCATTGGCTGTGTCACGTCCGCAGAATGCCAAACTGCCGCATTCCAAAACATGTACTATTCGAAGAGCTGGCTGAAGGTCAACAAACCCATGGTAGACCAATTCTAAGGTATAAGGACACCTGTAAATGAAAGGCTTTTTCAGAGACCTCAAAATCTGGGAAAACACGACCGAAATTTGGGCTGTCTCTAGACATAACCTGCGAGCGAGAGCAATATCGTTCAGAAATAATATATTTAAAGATATGGAAGAGAAAAAAATAGAGAAAGACGTAAACAAAAATATTCTGTTGCTGTGACATGGTCGCTTCAAAACTCCCAATTCCTGAGAAAATGTTTAAAGAATTCTTTCTTTTTTTTTGCTTAATGACCGTCTGCAAGACTCAAACGTCCATAAATATATATATATATATATACATATATATATTCGTACGTTTCGAATCTTTTAATTTACACCTCAAGTAAATTTCAACTCGACCAGTTTTGAGATATCTCAACATCAACAATTGTCCCCAGTTTCTGAAAAGAGTATAGACTTTTGATCATTGAAAAAAAAACCGTTATCATAAGAAGAATTATCACACTAAATACTTTCACTAACCTATTAACACCTAGTATACTGAGACTAAAATCATGTATATACGAAAGTAAATTCAAGTAGGAAGCATGAGGGTAAATTAAAAATTTTCGAGACTAACGGGAATAGAGCCAGGTCCGTTCTAGCGGCACCCGAATGGCCCTTCAACTCAATTTCGTACTCTACGCACTGCTTTAAGAAAGATATTTCGGGTGGCTTCTAGTAAATTGAGGGAAAATGATTGCGCTTCATGTGATCTCTAGTATTTTAAGAGGTGATACAATATGTGCAATTGTTTTGGCATTTTTTGTGCAGCAATTAGTAAAATGCATGTTGAAAAAAAAACCCGAAACCATTACCATTGGTTCATTTATTTTTTTAAAATTACGAAACCTCATTTTACACATCACTGACGTTTGCTGCTACCTTATATTGTTGCATCACGCTTCAATCTGTATGATTTACGTGTGCGCATGCGCGCGTGCGTGTATGTGTATGTGTGCATGCATGCGTGCGTGCGTGCGTGCGTGTGTGTGTGTGTGTGTGTGGTATGATCGACACTTGAACTTACATACAGCTTATGAGTCATAGTCAAGTGTGAATTCGTAAATATGTGCAACTTTGAAGCTAAATATGACTTGCCACAGTTTGTAAAGTTGTAATACAAAATTTGGTCTATTTATCTGTATCCTGTTTTTGTTTTCTCTGTGTGATTTGAGCCGATTGATTGTATTTCTTCTAGAGTTGCATTAATACTTACAATAACTAGAACACGGATGTTGTAGGAGGCGAATGAGGAAGTGTCGGTTGGAGTTGGTTGTCCCATCTTCTTCTTCTTCTGCGATCAGTTTCCTATGCTCATAAGTCTATACAGGAAGGTAGGCCGCCTCCATGAATTCAGTCGTCAGTAGGATGTCCTCACGGTTGCCCCACAGCTTCACCTTCAGATCTGTCTCTTGGGGCCATATTTTGGTTCTCACGTTATCAAAGAGTGGGCATGTCTGCAGAATATGTTCTGGAGTCTGGGGACCCTTTTGACATGGGCATTGGTCAGTTTGGGCAGCCTTAATTTTGTGGAGATGTGCTTGTAGTCTGCAGTGTCCTGTGCGAAGTCTAAAAATTGTGGTTTGTTGTGACCTGTTTAGCTTTAGAATAGGGTCCTGTGGAAAGTTACTGCCTGTTCTCTGATTCCATGTATGTTTGTATTTTCCTTTGATGAGGGTTTTTGCTTCAGTCAGTGATATTCTGTGCTGGAATTGTTCCTTTTTTGCACCTGCTTTTGCCAGTCTGTCAGCTCCTTCATTTCCTGCTATTCCACAGTGTGCAGGGATCCACTGCAGCACAACTTTATTGTTGGCAGATAGTTGATTTAGAAGTTCTATAGTTGTATTTGTTAGGAGATCTTTAGGTTCCTTTTGGATGGTTTGGAGTACTGACATGCAGTCACACAAGAAGACTATGTTAGCTCCTTTGAGCATCAGTTTCTCTAGAGCCTTTGATGCTTCCAAGATTGCTTGTAGCTCTGCCCTGTAATTTGTTGATAATTTGCCAGTAGCGATTGAGAGTTCTAGTTTTGGGGTGTTTGGTATGAGTATTAGTATCCCATGAGTCATAGTCAAGTGTGAATTCGTAAATATGTGCAACTTTGAAGCTAAATATGACTTGCCACAGTTTGTAAAGTTGTAATACAAAATTTGGTCTATTTATCAGTATCCTGTTTTTGTTTTCTCTGTGTGATTTGAGCCGGTTGATTGTATTTCTTCTAGAGTTGCATTAATACTTACAATAACTAGAACACGGATGTTGTAGGAGGCGAATGAGGAAGTGTCGGTTGGAGGTGGTTGTCCCATCTAATCCCATAGAGGACAAAAGTGACCCACAAGGTGAAGACATCACAGCGATCACAGCGAAGTTGTAAACCATTATACACCATAAATCAACCAGTGTAGGGTAACAACCCTAAACAGGAAGTAGGTGGCTGGGGTAACACTGGGCAAAATGTCAAGATATACAAAAATAGGTAGGTGTGTTACCAAAATAAAACATAAAACAACTTAACAACGAGATACAGAGACAGACCCCTGTATCTCGTTGTTAAGTAGTTTTATTTTTTATTTTGGTAACACACCTACCTATTTTTGTATATCTTGACATTATACAAAATACTCTGAACTGCATTCAACTATTCTGTAGAAGTTTGAGAACGAACTAGACACAGAGTATTTACTATTGTATCATTATGTTGTCAAAATTATCTTTATTCTTTGCCTTGCTTGTTTTCAATAAATATTGATTTCTTCATCACGGAAATATGTGTCACTTATACAAACATTAGTACTATTGTATGAAATATGTGTCACTTATACAAACATTAGTTCTATTGTATGAAATATGTGTCACTTATACAAACATTAGTACTATTGTATGAAATGTGTGTCACTTATACAAACATTAGTACTATTGTATGAAATATGTGTCACTTATACAAACATTAGTACTATTGTATGAAATGTGTGTCACTTATACAAACATTAGTACTATTGTATGAAATATGTGTCACTTATACAAACATTAGTACTATTGTATGAAATGTGTGTCACTTATACAAACATTAGTACTATTGTATGAAATGTGTGTCACTTATACACACTAAATCATTAGTACTATTGTATGAACAAAACTAGATTGATAAATATAGAGAGTGCTACTAGCTTGATCGAAGATGCTTGTGTGGACATTACGTAATCTTTTACATTGGTCTGGCAAATATACCAGCCATCACCTCGGGGTTGCTAACATTAAGCGATTTTTAATATAACTTCATCCAAACTAAGATATAATATTAACGTTAAATGTGTGTTTGTTTGACCAGATTCACCTTTCATGTTCTTGAATTTTGTTATAGCAATATAGTTGTTTTGCTAACAATGTTCTATACATTATTATTTGCTTTTCAGTATTATGGCATGAGCATATTCCTAATTCCTGAAAATACAACGAATATAAACTACAAGATCACAATGTTGTCTATATATTGCTCTCTTCTTTTTTTTCTCTCTATTTCTCTCTTGTGATCTACAGATTGGACGTAGTCGATTTTCTTGTTCTATCCAGAAATCCGGTTCTGTGGCGGAGTGGCACACAACTATCTGGTCCTGTGGCGAGGTGGTTCACAGCGCGCCTGTAACGGTCAAGGTATCGAATTTGTTCCCCGCCACAGGCTATTGTGCTTCCGGACCACTATTTCACTATTCAGAAAGCAATAGCAAACTACTGTACGTATTTATATTGCCTAGAAAATCACTACAGCCAAAAAATGCTGGGTTGATGGCTACGTCCCGGATAGGATACGCTACCAATCAGAAAAATTTAAAATCTAGAATTGCGATTTTCACTCTTTTACAGCGTACTACACGCTCCCCAGCGGAAATCACACAATTTTTCGTGGTTGTTATCTGAGAGCGATGGCAGAAGAAGAAGAAGAACCCTTTTACAACCAAAAATCACAATTATTTTAGTAACCTTCATGTTGATTTATCGCACTATAAATGTTACAATTGTTTTAGTAATCTTACCATCATTTATCTCACTATAAATGTTACAATGGTTTTAGTAATCTTACCATCATTTATCGCACTATAAATGTTACAATTGTTTTAGTAATCTTACCATCATCTATCTCACTATAAATGTTACAATTGTTGTAGTAATCTTACCATCATTTATCTCACTATAAATGTTACAATGGTTTTAGTAATCTTACCATCATTTATCGCACTATAAATGTTACAATTGTTTTAGTAATCTTACCATCATTTATCGCACTATAAATGTTACAATTGTTGTAGTAATCTTACCATGATTTATCTCACTATAGAAGTCACACTAATTTTAGGAGTCTCACCCTGATTCATCTCACTCTACACGTCAAATTTCTTTTAGTAACCGTCAGCCTAATTTATTTCACTATACAGGTAATATTTATTTGAGTAACATCACCCTCTTTTCATTTCACTCTAATAGTCACATTTATTTTAATAACTCCACCATTATTTATCTAAATATATAAATCACATTAATTTTAGTAACCCTCAACCTCAATCACCTATTATACATGTCACATTTATTTTAGTAACCCCGACCCTCATTTATCTCTGGATACAAATAACACTTATTTTAGTAATACAAACCTCAATAATCTATTACAGTACCACAAGTCACACTTATTTTAGTAGCCCCCCCCCCCCATTTATCTCACTTTATAAGTAACATTTATTTAAGAAAATCCCCCCCACTACCTTTCTCTTAGAAAAATCACACTTATCTCAGTCTACCCTAGTCTCAGTTGTCTCACTCTACACATCACATTTTTGGTAGTGTAATCTTATGTCATTTTTGTCCGTGTCCGCCGACCAGCAAACCCAGGTTTTAAATCCATTCATTATTTCTGATTAAAATTATTTTTTTTTAAATTACTCACGCAATGTATCCATCTACCATGAGACAGGGTACCAGAACTCATGCTCCGGGAAAGTCGAGGAATAGCAACATGGCTACTGGGAAGTGTGGTAGGCGACACGTGTCAAGAGGCTTCTCGTCAACCACTAGCTAGGCAGTTTAACACTTTTGTGGGACCTGGTGCATAGCCAGTTTATCTATGGGGGCCTACCTTTAGCTGTAACATTTATATCAGTCAACCCCCCCCGAAGACCGAAAGGCGGAGATATCACAGCAATGCTGTAAACCATGACACAGCGCATTCCGTTCTCCAGACTACATAGTGCTGATCTGCAGGAGTTTGAGAACGAACGGAGAAAAAGAAAAAGAAGATGATGAAGAAGAAACCCCCCCCCCTTCTTTTTTTCTCCTTACATTATCTCACAAGACAAAAACGGCTCACAAGGTTTATATGATTGACTTCATTATACTCCGCTTACCCAATATGTACTCTCACGCGGCACACCGCCTGCCTAGACTACCACTCATGACACGTAACTTGGTAGATTCAAGCGATAACCTGTAGGATTCTCCGAAAAAAAATCCACATTATAAACAAGACTTCGCGAGAGAGATTCGAACCAGGGAACTCTTGAGTATAAAACAATTTGCTTAACCACTAGACACATCACTAGACACATTTAGTATTAAAAGTATCATATCTTGTTCATAACAATCCCACATATTCTCAATTATTTTCTCAGAAAGTACAACTAGTCGTTCTTGATCATTACCTATTTCCTGAGACCAACGGGAATTGAACCAGTCCGTTCTGGCGGCACCAAATCGCCTGGCAACTAGAGTAAATGGTTTTTCCGTGCGTGACTAACCGCATCTTTTATGGAAATTTATCACAAATGATGCTCCATTATGTGAAGCAAGAGACATTGGTGCAGGTTAAATGTGCTCAGACGAAGTACAGAAGAAGAAAATGATACTGCACCAACTACCGACAGTACATGAGAAGAATGCAACACTTTTTACGAACAGATTACTATCTATCAATGTTCCTTCAGCGTCGAATACGGTGTATAGACCAGAAACATAAACATGGATCATCATTGTCTTTCATCAATTGTAAAGTCCTGCTGACTCATCTGGAATGATCCTTATAAAATTACACATTTGACTTTTCCGTCATTACTATTGGTCTCTTTGTGCACACGTTGTTGCGATAGTAAAAGAAAATCGCTGGAAAAGTTAAATACGTCAGGCTAGAAAGTTGATTTCCGATGTATCCCGTAAGTCTTATATCAAAAGTAGTCACGGATCATCCGTAGAATTTTGCCACCGATTAACGCTTTATAGTTTCGTACACGTCGTGGGCTCAAGACAACGTAACAGTTACTTGTTAAGTCAATTTTTCAAGACCAATGCACCCAATGTGTATCCAGACCAAGAGAATAACACATATGATTCTCTTGGGCTAAGCACCACAGACCCTAGAGTAGTGTTTCCAAACGCGGGGCCCACACCCCACAGGAGGACAATTTGATTGTTCAGGGGGGGGGGAGGGGACAACTATTCCCTAAATTGTAGAGAATAGTTCAATTTTTTAAATATTAAAAACATGTGTATATGTTAAAAAGAGTGGCATCAGTATTTTGGAAAGACTAAGGTTGGGCACGTTAAAAAAAAAGATTGGGAAACACTGCCTTAGAGCATACACTATAAAGAAAAGCGGGGGGGGGGTGTTGTGGGTTCCCTGAAGTATTGACAGTTGTTGACAAGAGGGAAAGAAAGCGGACGGATAAAAAATTGTCAAATATGTTGACGTGATTTATGCACAGTCCACCCCCACCCCCCAAATAAGCAATAAGCTGTTTGTACGAAACTATGAATGAAATACTTGTACTCCGTGCATATATTTCGTAGTGCATTTATCTAGTATGTTTGATTTTTTCCGCTTTACTCTGAATCTATTAACCGTTCTGTCTAAGTATATTTACTCTGTCTTCCAGACATAATGGAGGAACATGTTTAATAACATCATTTTTTATCATTACGTATCTACAATAATTGAGTTTATATTTATTATATATGATTGACGTGATTCTTCGTATGGTCGAGATCTCTCAATGCTTAGTCAATAGATTTTTGGTTGTCGACTCCATCGAAGTGCCATGATTAATAAAGCTAAATTTGTCTCATCAAATATGTCAACGATTTTTTTTTATCTATTCAACATTCTGTCCATTCATATCTGGATCTTATTAAAGTGACTTGATTTATTCTGCTCCTTAGTTCATATTATCATTTTCTCGCATGAAATTTCTTCCTCTACTCCTTTCCTTCACTTTATCATATACTTATAGTGCTTTTTTTCTACATTTGCATTAGTACAGAGATGGACATCTTTCTAGAATCTGTGCGCCAAATTCAGATCAATCAAGACCAGTTATATCTTATAACTGAAATATTCAAAGAGTTTTGTTTTACGATAGTTTTAGTTCCAGTTATCAAATGTATATCCTTGAAATCACAGTTATTTGTGATTTTTTTCGGATTTAATGTTAATTATTAAAGGTTGCTGAAAGATAATTCCTCAACATCTCTCTTTTTTTTCGTTTGTTCTGAGTACGTGTTGAAACTTCAATTTTGTTTTACCTAATAATTTCTTGTTTATCACTATTTGTCGTACTAGTTTACCTCTCACCTGCAACAACTTGTCATGAGAGATTTTGTGAACTACGGGGGTCAATGCAGATCATATTTTTTTTTATTCTTGCATTACATGTAAATATGCCTTTGCAGTATAGATTTTTCCCGTACTTCGTTTTTCACCCAACTCCTGTTTTATAATAACCAATTAGATTTGTCGTTATGATTTAAACCATTTGATTTTAAGTGTGCTGCACAACAAACTATCTTCGTCTTTGAATCTCATTTGTTGTCGAAAACGTTTTGATTACATTTACTACTTGATGTGGTGATTCACCAAACATCTCTCTTCAAAGATATCAAAAAGGCTTAACAGTGTGTCAGAGGATGCAGAAGTTCTCATAATGCTCTCTCGAAAATCCCCAGGTCGGATTATTAATCACTAACACGTATCCCGTTCTTGGTTGAATTCCTATATTATAACATCAGCCAGTACATTGTGTTGTGTTCATGTTTTGGAGACTAAACAAAAACCCGTATCACGTAAAATTAGCGAGGAGGTTCGGAAAGAGCCAAAAGCTGAAAGTCAAATGCTGAAAGAGTTAAATGCTGAAAGCGTTAAATGCTGAAAAACTCAAATGCTGAAAGAGTTAAATGCTGAAAAAGGCAAATGGTGAAAGAGTTGAATGCTGAAAAAGTCAAATGCTGAAAGAGTTAAATGCTTAAAAAGGCAAATGGTGAAAGAGTTAAATGCTGAAAAAGTCAATATTTATTGCGTTGCTTAATACATATATCCTGTAATATCGAAAAGAGACAATCTTAAATTTGTGAATATTTTATGAGACAGAGAGGTTTGAAGAACATGCCTACAACGGACAAAATAGAAGGCAAGAGAGATCGAAAACGACAACATGATTAAATATTAGATATTATTACATTGTGGCATGGCAAAGAGTCAACACTGATCTTGATAAAAGATACTAGAAATAGAGAGTTGTGGAAATTCATGTTCACCTACACCAATCTACACGGCACCTAATGATGATGATCATGCAATCAAAGAATTACAAATTCCTTTAACTCATGGAAAAATTGGTTCGATGTTGATGTAAAGACAGTATTGTCCCCCTTTTAACTGAATATACTCATGCAGCACAAGTAACTCGTGGGTCTGTCAGAGGACCATGGCCAAATTGCTTCCTTGCTAGTCTTTCTTCAATAGTTATTTCGTTATTTTCTACTATTGTATGTTGTATAAAACTTGAGGTTCGGAAGCTTTGGGAATGAGGACCACTTTCTTATCTGGAACGAATATGTAAGAGAAAAATTGATCTAGAACTTTGTGCATTCAGTAGTGACCAGGTCAACTTGGACCCATTTGTTCATAGAGTTGAGGTAATGGTGCATACGTTGGAAAGTGGCACCAGTCATTGAAAAGATGCTACAAGTGTTAGAGCCCTAGCGACTAAGTGATGCTTGCTGACGGCACATCTTGCTAGTGTAAGACCACAGAGCCCTAACAGCAACTAAAGTGTAAAATACCTCTAAAATTGAAGAGAAAAAAACACGCCCTTGTGTATGAAGCCTCGTCTAAAAAATATACACAACCGTTGAAAGCTAGAGTTTTCTGGGTATGAATAACAGCTCTGAAGAAGTAACCTTGTCATAAATGCACAACAGGAAAAGAGAGAACATCTCATATTTGAACACACTCGTGTACTGACAACGTCAGATAGAAAAATTTCTCACTAATTAAGCAGCTTTGGATTTTTGAGCTTTGCCTTTCTTCTTCTTGAGTGTTTGTTCTGAAACTCCCACTGGACCTCTCTTGTAGCATGACAATGGTCTTACTTGTGTTACAGCAGGAAGTGGTCGAGATAACGGAAATGCGTTCGTTGTATTTGCACGACAGACCTGACATGTTCAATTTTGACGGATGCACTTTCCCCCATTACCATGCAGTGTTATCATCGTACACTTATATATGTTCTATACCATAGAAACTATTGTTAATTTTAAGACGTATCTGGTGTTATAGCACTAATTTCTAGCGCAAAAGTCGTCCTAGTGGCGATTCAAGACAGACAGAAAACGTCAAGTGATTCTTGAATGTAAGTAGAGTTTGGTATAGTGTTTTATTTGAAAATACCAATAAGCTCAGAGCAAGCTGTAGACGTTAAAAGAGCGATTTGCAGTCCGGAAATCGACAAGAATAAAATAACAAGCCTTCATCATAGAAGAATATTTCACAAGAAATTGGATGGCATCTCTGGAAAAGAGATTACTTTTAGACTCGAGATGGCGGTTACTGCCATGGCAAGGTTGAATGTGATTTGGAAAAGTAAGATCAATAAGATTCATATAGTTAGATAGCTAATGCTTGGTATATTTTTATACGAATGTTATAGCTGGACACTAATACAGACACGGAAAGAAGGATTCCGGCTTTTGAAAGCAAGTGCTCCAGACGTTTGTTAAGAATTAGTTGTATAAAACGCAAAACGAATATATTCGCCCGATAGCAAATCTTTTTTTTTCGTTTGAACATTTAACGAGAGACACGACTCACTTTCTATAATTATTTTGCAAGGAACAGTCGAAGGTTGAAGGAGAACAGACGGAAAAAGAAAATCCAGAAGTGAATACATAAGGAATGTTCTGTGCATGATTCTTCCACACGCATTCGAATCTCTTATGATATAAGTGTTGGGGTGCTTTTTATGCTGATTTCTCCGTTGTAGCACCCATACGACCCTTGTGGATTATGGGTCTTATTGTTATTATTATTATTATTATTGTTATTATTATTATTATTGTTGTTGTTATTATTATTATTATTCTTTCAGAAGATGCAGCCTACAAGATACAATGCAAGAATGAATATATAAAAAAAATATGTACATAATTAAAAACAGAAAAACACAACCAGCAAGAACAAAATTTAAAAAGATTTATCATATGCTCCATGAGAAGACAGGATACTGTCTGGCAGAGTGCAACACCAAGACAAAAGATATAGATGATGATGAAAGCCGCTGCAGCCAGCATTCCATGCAGAGACAGAACATAATAGATTTGATCATAGAAAAAAATACACAACAACAATCTTGAAATTTACAAAATAAAGACACAATCATCAAATAAGAAAATCAGAGACTGTATTCGTAACTTTTCTGGGTAAAATAATAAACAACAAATTAGTGCAGACAAGTAGATTGGACGAAAGGACCCCATCGATGCCAGCTCCTTGGAGTGGAGATGGGGCTTAGTCCAGCCAGCAGAGGCTGGAAACTAAGACTGGCCGGGCCCTCCCACATTCGGGCAGGACCACAGTCTTGCCTAGCAAGTAAAGGTGCTGAAGTCAGCGACATTTGGCCAGAAGGCGCACCGCAACAATCAGAATGTCATGCATTATCGCACATGAATGTCTATATCTGCATTACCCCGTTATGGTGCTAACCCTGTGACGACTCACCAGGCAGGAGTAGCACCGGGCCCTATACCTCGAAAGGGCCCACCCCATACGACTGGAGGTCCTCTTCGATTGCCTTGTGGAGCCAGGAGGCACAAGAGTAATATCACTGACCAACAAATATTACCAACCAATGAGACATCACTTACAATAATGCACTGGAATGCTGAGGGTGTAAATAGCAAAAAAGATGGCTTTAGCAAGAAATTAGAATTAGAAAACACCCTTCTTAAGGAACAGGTCAGCATTTGTTGCATACAAGAGACACACCTCAGCAAAGATGTAGCCTTTAAAATTGCAGGTTATCAGTGCTTTAGAGCTGATCGAATAGACAGAAGAAAAGGAGGTATACTAACTCTAGTCAAAAATAATATCAGCGCACATCAAACTGAGCTATACATGGAAGGAGCAGAATATCAGGTCCTTCAACTAAAGACCAAGAACACAGACTTCAACCTACTAAATTATTATTGTCCAAATGACCAGTCCCTTTCCCTGGACACAATACCATACAGAGGAAGACTGATATTATGTGGAGATTTTAATAGTCACTCACAAAGCTGGGGTTATGACCACATGGATAAAAGAGGAGAAGAACTTGAAAGCTGGCAAGACGATAAATGTCTTCTATTGCTTAATAAGCCAAAAGATCCTCCAACATACTACTCAAGAGCATGGCAAACCACTTCCACGCCAGACTTGGCATTGGCATTTAGGTGCTACTCAGCAGACCTAAACTGGGAAATCAATAGAACAGTGGGGAAGCAACTTGGAGGTAGCGACCATCGACCAGTCCTCCTTAGTATTAAAAATGAACTCACAGGAAATGCATGTAGCCTTCCAAGATGGAATTATAAAAAAGCAAATTGGGGACTATTTAAACACCGCAGTAGTGTTTTAGCTGGACAAATAGATATGGAAGGAAAAGACATAAACGCCATAGTCAAAGAGTTCAATAAATGTATTCATCAAGCTGCCAAGGAAGCAATACCAAGAGGAGCACGCAAACAATACAAGCCATACTGGAGTGAACAACTATAACTGCTGCAAGAGGAATTAGAAAAAGCACGGACGGAAGTTGAAAATAACCCAAGCCAGGAACATCACTACAAACATCAACACTCAAAAGCTAAATTCCAAAGAGCCAAACTAGAAGCTAGAAGAAAGAGCTGGAAAGAGAAAACAATCCTTAAATTTTGAAAAGGATGGAAGAAAACTGTGGAAACTGGTCAAACAACTAAATGATGAGGGAACAGGAAGAAGCACAAACATAACACTCATACAGAATGGCAAAATGATTACAGGAAAGCAAGCAGTAGATAATTTCGCTAGGATATTTGCTCAAGACTGCAATATTGAAATTAGTCCAGAGAAACAGCATGCAGTGCAGAGCGACCAAAAAAGTAAATTGGAACATGCTCAGACTAGAATCAGTGATGAAAACAGCGCAGATGAAATTATGGATACATTGTTCACATATAGTGAATTAGAATTAGCAGTCTCTAAACTAAAGCTAAATAAGTCCCCAGGAATTGATGAAATATCAAATGAAATGATAAAGAATCTAGGAACAACAGCCAGAAGGAAACTATTGGACATCCTAAATATTAGCTGGACTACTGGGAAAATACCACAAATCTGGAGAGAATCAATTATGGTCCCTTTGCTTAAACCTGGAAAAGATGGAACAACACCAACTAGCTACAGACCAATTAGTCTTAAAAGTTGCCTGTGCAAAACAATGGAGCGCATCATAAACCTAAGACTAAAATTTCACCTGGAAAGTAGAAAATTCCTTGCACCACAGCAGGCAGGTTTCAGGCAATGCTACTCCACAGAGGATCACACCACATACCTCTCACAGGAAATTGAGGATGCTTTCCAAGACAAAAAATCAGTTTTAGTGGCATGGATTGATTTACAGAAGGCCTTTGATAAAGTATGAAAGAAGGATTGCTTCAAAAAATGAGAAACTACAAGATATGTGGAAATATGTACAGATGGACGAAAGCCTTTCTTCACAATAGAAGAGCCAGAGTACAAGTAAATGGCAAAAAAAGTAGGAAAGTATTACTACGCCATGGAGTGCCTCAAGGAGGAGTTCTATCACCCACTCTTTTTCTCATATTTATCAATGATCTAATTGAAGAAATACCCTGTGGAACTAAGGCAGCACTATATGCAGATGACTTGGTTCTATGGTGCACACATGAGAGCGCCATGGTTACCACAAAAATGCTTCAGAGAGCCATGGACATTTTGACTAATTGGGCTGACAAATGGTGTGTAAGTATCAATATAGAGAAGTCAGAAACAACCCTTTTTACACTTTCACCAAAACAAAGAGCAGGAAACATCTATGTAAATAAAACTATCTTAAAGCTAGATTACCAACCCACTTATCTTGGTGTAACATTTGATGCCAAAATGACATGGAAACATCATATCAGCAAAGCAGAAACAAAGGCTAGAAGGAAGATAGCTATACTAAGAAAACTGAGTGGGACAACTTAGAGAGCTAATGAAAGAATTCTAAAAAATGTATACCAACAAGCCATTCGACCACACTTGGAATATGGTTCTACAGCATGGAGTTCATCATCAAACACTACACTACAAAACCTAGATAGAGTACAGAACCAAGCACTTAGAATCATTACAGGTGCAATGAGATCCACACCAATCATAGAAATGCAGAATATCGAAGGGATGCAGTCATTGAAAGAGCGTAGAGATACTAAAAGTATAATTCATGGAGAAAAGTTTCTTTCCCACCATAGTCACCCAATGAAGGAAAGATTCCAGAATCTATCACAAGGACGGCTTAAAAGAAGCAGCTTCATACACCAGGCCAAGCGTCTACATAGACAGGTATCGGATCTACCAGAGGTAACAATACCACTGACATCTCAACCAGAACACACCCCATGGGAAAAACGGACATGCCTACCAGTGACCATCCAAACAACAGTAGCAGGTGTGCATGGGGATGAACATCAGAATAATCTGCAGAAAAGAGTAGCAGCTCTCAGTTTCCTTGATGATGTTTACCCAAGTGATCTATGGACCAGAGTATATACAGATGGATCAGCACAGAATGCAGTAAAAAATGGAGGAAGTGGTGTATATGTAGAATACCCAGATGGCACCACTGATACCACTTGTATACCAACAGGGAATTACTGCAACAACCATGACTCTGAAGTCAAAGCTATTTATACAGCTGCAGAGAAACTGTTAACATTGGACAGGACCTCACACCCTATTGTAATACTTACAGATGCAAGGTCAGTACTAGAGGCATTACAATCCAATAAATTTCCAGAGTTAAAAGAGGTATTGTCCATAGTACAAAATAGGTGTAGAGTTATACTGCAATGGATTCCATCACACTGTGGGATAGCAGGAAATGAGAGAGCTGATCAACTCGCCAAGGAAGGTGCTAACATGCAGCAACCGGATGTACCAATCAGCTATCACCAAAAGAAATCCATGATAAAAGCACAACGAAAGCCTAACTTACCTCCACGGGATGACTACCACCTACTTAACAGACAAGAACAGGTCATCATATTTCGACTGAGAACTGGACACAATAGACTAAACAGCCATTTGTATACAAAATTTAAAATTGGCACAACAGCAAAGTGTAATTGTGGACAAGTCAACCAGACTTCAGAACATATCCTTCAAGAATGTGTAAACTATGACACATTAAGGTGCACATACTGGCCTTCTGATACACCAATGAATGTTAAACTTTATGGTACAAAACAAGAAATGAAAAACACTGTCCAATTTATACAAGAAACAACACTGCAGATATAGACATTATTAGCGAACGAAAGAAGAAGAAGAAGGACGAAAGGAAAATAATGATGGTTCTAATACACGTACAAGAACAAATATTAAATGCAAAATGATTATACTTCACTCACAGTTTCCAGATAATATTATATAACATTTATTTCTATTTTTGTGCCATTTCCTTTCGACGTCTAATTATATTTTTATAAGATCCGACGGAAGATGTAACTTATACAGGAAGAATAGAATTGCCAGAAAAAAAATAACACTGAGACTGTCCACAGACTACGTCAACAATTAAGGGTTAAGAGGTCTGAAAAATTTTAACAGTTGTTCACAAGGGGGTGTCCTTGACATAGTGAAGTCAGCAATACTTTTTAATACACCAATAAAATGTGTTCCATTTGATTAATACTATTGTATTATCGTTTACGTAGAAAATGAGTCTGTAAAACTAGTTTAACATCATCTTACATATTACATACAACTAATGTCTATTAGTGTTTGAACAAATATTCATGTGTCGTCCATTCATATTCAGTATATAGAACAAAACAACAGCTAACGAACACATGCATACATCACACGATGACATTGGGTCAAAAGGCATGAGCCCATAGACCGCTGGATCAGCAACCAACCATCCATGTCATATACAACAGAAAGGTCACTATAGTCTGGAAGAAATAAACAATAGAAATTGCACCATCGTACTCCAGCAAACATGACCGTGATCATCTTAGAAAAAAGAAACCTTAGAAGTCAATCATATGATTGGTGAGGTTCTAGCCCCGAGGGAGAACTGGCTTGCCGAATTTGGTCAGTGTTATAGACAATAAATTATCTCCTGTTCTGTGCCCAAAATCTGTTCTTTCTGAAGCTAGACATTTACTTTACTTAATATAGATACGTGGAAACTGAAATTGCCAAGAAAATTATCAACGTCCGGAGTTTGATAGCTGTTATTTGGGTAGTATTACGCTGTATAATCTGGACACAACCAATTCAAACAAAATAAAGTCACTCAAATAAGAGAAAACCCAATAAAAATGTATAATTTACAACAGGAAGTTTTCTTCTAAATACTTTCAATTTGAAATATCGCTCATGTCGTCAATAAACGTTTTTCATCCTTTTTCCTGTGGTTTCTATCTAGTGCTTCTAAATATTCCATCTTAACTCTCATGTCTATGTTTTTGTTTTATCTCTTCAACTTATTTCCCTGCTTTAAAATGTATTTTTTCTCTGAGGGTTCAAACACAATTGATGTCTGTAGATGCTTTCTGCTGGTTACCTAGATGTTCGCTTCATGCATCTCCAGCCACATCATTGCATTCTGCAATGAAACTCTTTAAACACCAATCTCCAGCATTATTCTTTAAGCACCATTCTACGACTTGCTTATTTAATCACCATTCTGTATATTTTTTTTCTTTAAGCACCTTCCTCCTGATTTGTCTTTAATCATCATTCTTTAGCTTCATTATTGAAGCACCATTCTACAGTTCCATTCCGTTAACACCATTCTCTAACTCAATTCCTAAAGCATCGTTCTGCAGATGTATATGTTTAAGGACCATTCTACAATGTCCCTCTTTAAGCCCCATTCCCCAGCTCCATTCGTTAACCACCGTGCTCCAGCTCCATTCTTTAAGGCACATTCCTCAGCTCCATTCTTTAGCACCATTCCCCAGTTCCATTCTTTAAGCGTCGTTCTCCAACGTCATTCTACAGTGTCTCATTTAAGCACCGTTCTCCAGCTCCATTCTTAAGCTTCATTCCCAGCGTAACTTCTTATAGACCATTCTCCAGCATCACTTTTTACAGGCACTCTGCATCGCCATTCAAAAGATACATTTTTAAAAATACGTTGGTCCTTCTAATTCAAAGCTGAAAAATATTATAGCAATTAGAATAACCATGACATTGTTTGTATTATTACAATATTGATGTTAATGATGTCAGGAATGTCCAGCCCATGCCATGTTGATGCAGACGAGCAACGTGGCATCGTATAAAAAAATTTAAACATGACAACCCTACTATTGCCTTGCACATAAAGCAGCAGAATTATGATATCCGTTGTTTGATCAGTGACAAATTGAAGCCAGTAGATAGAAGTTCACCAATAAATTAAGGCCCAATCTAATGATAAATACTTTTATTGTAACAAGTGCATGAGTGAAGTAGTTTTCAAAACTGCGTGATTTCTATGTCCGGATCAAGTACATCGACTCTTGGTCACAGAGTATATTGCAGCCATTGAGTGTGCATACAGGAAAATCGCAGCTTCAAAATTAGTGATACTGCCGCACATTTTTTCTTTAAGCACCTTCCTCATGATTTGTCTCTAAGCATCATTCTTTAACTTCATTATTGAAGCACCATTCTACAGCTTCATTCCGTTAACACCATTCTCTAACTCAAATCCTAAAGCATCATTCTGCAGATGTATATTTTTTAGGACCATTCTACAATGTGCCTCTTTAAGCCCCATTACCTAGATCCATTTTTAAGCCCCATTCTCCAGCTTCATTCTCCAATCACGGTTCACCATCCCACATTATCTATGATATTCTAAAGTAGTACAAAGTGTTTACAACGTGGTGTCACATGAGCTAGGATTCAGGTCCAATGTAGAGCTACAACAGGTGGTATGTGATTTGTTTTAGAAACGTAACTAAGATAACTTATTTTATACAGGAATCTAAACACTCAAGAGGAGCTGTGGGAGTTTTATTGAATCTAATGATGATTCCGCCGAAAAATGATACAGTTGTGTTTTATTTTTTTTAGAATGTGTGTGTCATGTGACGTATCTTTCCAGAACGTAGTCTTCCTTGTTGATCTCCTGAAATCCCAGCTCATGCCTGCTATACAGCTCATGCCTGCTATACAGCTCATGCCTGCTATAGCCTTTTCCAGCAAAACTCTTTCCATGACATTGTGTTTCTTCACATGCCCGGAAAAAAAACAAAAAACTTTCTTCTTAATATGATGTTTAAAAGCCAGCCTTCTTGGACGTTGATTTTGCTTAGCACTTCGTTGTTGGTCGTGCTAGCTAATCTATGATACTTTGAGGACTTTTCTATAACACTTCATTTCGAAAGCCTCTATTGGCTGTAGTTTTATTTATTGTCCATGTTTCGCAGCCGTTGGTTCCACTCGATACATACATGTACTCGTACATAACAAACATACCTTTGTTCCCGTATTTGCACCGTGCCAGTTTTTCCCCAATTGTTTTAATAATATTTACTTACTGCGCAAAACTGAAATCCAACAGGTAAATCCAGGAATGGGGTAATGAAGGTTTGCTAATCACTAAAGACACACATGATAAGACATATAAATCGACGTTTCGACCAAAAGGCCTTACCAAGACATAAATTAAAACAAAATTAAAACACACAACAGAAAACGCAAACTTTACTAACCTATTCCTGTATTTATCAGTTGTTTTTTAATTTGGACACGATATTGCTCTTCTCCTCCAGATCTCGATTGCACAGACTCCTGCGTTGTTATGTTAGCTCCTAAATATTCGAAATTTGTCACTTCTACTAAAACACTGTTATCAATATTAATTCTAGGTCTTGTTTTTACTTTGTCGGTTGTCATTACTTTTGTATTTTTCATATTTAGAAACATGTTCTGTTGTTCGCTAAAGCTTTTTGTTGATTTTATTATGTTCATTAATGCTTTCTCGTTTCATGTTAATCAAAACTTGTCGGCAGCGTATTTAATATCTGGAATCTCTAGACCTCCGATGTTTATGCGTGTGAGTTCTTGTTGCATTTTCAGAACATATTCAAAAAAAAACATATTTCAGATTTTCAATTGAAGAATTCTTGTATATTTACCTTTTTTCCATTGACTTTTTCATCTCTTATAGTATAATGATAGGCCTCTATTTGTATCTTAACTTCTTACCAGACATTCATTTATGAAGGCTATAGTTTATTTACTATCCCTTTTATTTATTTCTATTTTTATGAACTATACAAAAATAACAAAGATTTAACTTTAACGTTAGATTTTTATGATAAATTGAATTGCATATTTTACTACAGTAGGTGAAAGAAAGTCGGTTCGGTGGTTGAGTGGTTAGTGGACTCGCACCGTAAAATATCTGGTTCGAATGTGCTCGTGGTTTGAAAGCCGATCGTTCACATTGTACTGGCAATGTGACTTCATGTGTTAGTGAGCCTAAAATATCAAAATATTGTTTAAAAACTATGTCATATAAAGAAGCCCGTAAATATATATGGCGGGGTGGAGGGGTGGGTTTGGAGGGACTCAAAATACTAAGGAGCAAGCTAAGTACGGGCAGGCCGACCCTTACAAAAACGGCAATCAAAATTTTGGAAAAATCCTGTCGTAAAGAGAATACCTTACTTTCTTTTTTTTTAATATTTAGGTAAATTTTCGCCTCCCTCCTTTCCGAAGAGAAACGTACGGTCCTGTCTATAAAAGATAGGATACAGTACCACATATGTATGTTTGAAAGAATGGGAGACACTTGAGATAAGGGAATCAATTTCAGTCAGGTTTTAGATTGCGAGTATTTCTGTTTTCGGATGGCGAGGTGATTTCCCAGTCTTCTCTCGGAGCACACTTCTATTTAATGTCGGTGTCTGTGAGAATTTGCGTGAGATTGTGCCATACTTGATAGAGCAATACCTTTAAATCATTTCAGTGAAACATTCACTGAAGAACAAAGTTCCAAGTCTGTTTATGTTTTAGAAAGAAGTGCAGTAGTACAGAGTAAAGGAAATGTTCAAGTGTATAAAAAAAATACTACAACATTTTCTAAAGTTTATGACGAAAGAGAAATGTTTATTATAGTGTTTAGGCATAATGTAAAACATTTCTGAATGCTTGGAAAAAGAGTGAAATATTTCATTAAAGTTTAGAGAGTAAAATATGTGGATGGAAGTGAAGTATTATATTTCTTAATGTCTGGGAATAATTTTAAATATTTATTAAAGTTTAAAAGCATTCTCAAATATTTCTTCAAGTTTAGGAAAATAGTTAAATATGTTAACTGAGCTAAAAAAAAATGTGAGTTTCTAGAACAAAGTCAAATGAGTCTTACCCTTAGTAAAGTGACTTGTATATAATAGTTAGGTATGAAGGTTAAGTGCTTCGTTTAGTTTTGAGATAAAAACTACCCGAGAAAAACTAATCAAACATAAAATTATAGAGATTTATTTTATGTTTTATGTAAATTGTATGATGTTAGTTAATTAAATGTTTACCAAATTAGTAATATTAAGTAATGTAAGAAATGTGTATATTTATATTTTTAAAACTTCTTGCCAACTGATTTTGATCAAAATTAGATCTGAAAAGACGATAAGAAAAAACTTTCAGATAATACAAACATTTGGGACCATTCTATCTGAATTTTTTTATCAAATAAAAAAGCCTACTATCTTTCTGTATTTTAATAGCAATTTTTGCCCTTTCTTTGTGGTCTTCATAATGCTTTACTCAAGGTAAGCTCGGTATGTAACGTTTGTTGATTTTCATTTGTTGTTTTTTTTTTACTTTTTTTCTGATTGCGTTTTACCAATTTCTCTGATCGTCATAATATTTAGTGTAACATTTGTTGCTTTTCATTTTGGTTTTAATCAATATTTCTTATTGTCATTATATTTAGTGTAAATTCATGGTTAAATATTACACCCGATAAAAACGTGGATAAACTGATGGATCAGCAATCAAAGCAGTGACGAACGGAGGTGCTGGAGTGTACATAACATGTTTAGAAAATTAAATGAATCCATGTGTTCCACTACTGGAACCTTCATTTCCCACTAGTATGCGGATCCAAACATTGTTGCAGAAATAATTAAACACAACTAGCCAATGTCAATATGAGGTGTATCTTACTGATACAATATCTGGCATATAAGCCCTTGGCAGCGATAAACTGCTAGACCTGGAGAAAGATATACAATAAGTGAGCATCCTTCTTCTTCAGCGTTCATTCTCAAACTCCCACTGGATCTCTAGCAGTTCCAGCAGAATGTAGTCCAGAGAATGGAAATGCGTTGTGTCGCCGTTTTATTTGCGACAATGGCCCGACACATCCGTCTTAAGTAGAAAGTGAGCATCCAATTAAGCGTTGTAAAAGTAAAGTAAAGGAACCTATAGCATTTATTATTGCCGTAGAGGTGTGAGATTTAGTGATCTCACATTTCAGAGGCTCTGCAAATGAGGGCGGTAGCCATCTTCTCTCCCTCGCAGTCTTTACTTCCCGGATTACTCCGATACCAAATTAAGGCTGCGTCGACCCGGGAGCCGTTGCGATAAGAGAAACATTTTCGGCTCAACTGGGGAATGAACCCAGGACCACGCATATGCGAAGCCAGTGCTCTAATTAAGCGCCACGCGGCTCCCTGTGTGGATACATCCCAATATGATACATTCCAATGAAATGAAAAGGCAGATATTCTAGCAGAAGATAGAGCGGTGTGCCAAAGGTACCGCTCTTCTCATGGCGTTTCCCAGGTTATCAGTAATCAAGAATATATAGTAGGCCTATATAGAATGAAACTGATCATGATTTTCGATCTAGTATAGTGTCTTCTTCTTCTGCGTTCGTTTTCAGAGTTCTGCAAGTTAGCAGGATGTAGTCCGGGGTACGGAGTACGCTATGTCATGGTTTACAGCATATCTGCTATATTTGCACATATCGATGTGAGACATTCTTCTTCAGCGTTGTCTCTAGGTCACTAACCATACATGTAACGGAATAGCCAACATCACCCCTTCACCTCCTTCATATTTATTCGTATTTTTAATTAAAAACTAAATAATAGTGCAAAAGGGATCGGGTAAGATCACACTTGCAAATAATGTAACAGACATATAATATGTCCTATGTCCTATGACTGCTATATAGAGACGTGTGAATTATTCCTGTTAATAGATGTTGGTCCACAAACTGATGTCATGTAGAACGAGAGTGGTAGATACGATTTTGCAAATTAGGGGACTATAGACGAGCCGGTGTTCATAAATGTGCTTTTTATTTTTTCTTAGACGATATTTTTCTATATATAAATTTTAAAGAGGCTTATCTATTCGTTTCTGCTGAGCTTTTATGGGATGACTATATTTCCAGCAGTTTTATCTTCAAATTAAAAGGACACAGAAAGGGCATTGTTATTGCGTTTTTCATAGTGCTAAATGTAGTACTATATTTTCATAAAGAGAAGGGCTTTGAATCCACAATTTTCCCTCTACCTACTATCAACTATTAAAAGTTGACGTAGAGGACGAAAGTCACCTCACCAAGTTCAGAGAATAAAAACTTTTGCTGAATTGGGTACAGAAGTTAGAATTATAACTGTTGAATGACATTGACTACAAGGAATATATTATATCGTGATCTTTTGAAGTCGATTTCCATAGTACTACAAAAGCAACCAGGTGCAATAGTTGGTGGAAAACATCGAACAATTAGTGGACTGAGTTAATCGACAAAAGTAGTGATGACAATTATATTGAGATAAATAGGAGATACAATAGAAAAACATTTAATTTGAAATGTGTAGTGTTTATTTTTTGGTAAGGGAAACGCATACATAACGTGGTATGTTTCTGGAGAAGAATATATAAGGAATTAATGGATGTGTGAACATCTTATTTTCTAACTCAGAATCGCGATGAGTTCAGAGAGTTCATAATTAAAACTACACTCTGGAGGGGTGATGTCACCTGAATAACATGATGTTTCCTATAATTTCAGGAGAAGATAGAACAAGCAATAATAATAATAATAATAATATTTCAAATTAAATAAATTGTAGATATTTATAAGTCTAGTCGATAAGAAAAGTTATTTTTATTGTTTGTTCTGCTTTCATTCTGTATTTATTCTTGATAAAGACTTTATGAATCAAACGTCGATTCAGTCTGGTTTGTAAATTGTTAATTACGTGTTTTTTTGTGTGTGTGTCTGCCTATTTTGTGAACTGTAAAGATTATCACTGTGTTTCACATTAATATAAATATGGCATTACATTTCAGTATTATTTTCTTATTTCAGAAATACTTATGCTGTGACGAACGCATTCTTTCTCCTCATAATGATGTTATCATCTACTTGGGTTGATGGTTACTCATACGCTAATGAGAAGCAAGATCAGAAATCTCAGAGACTGTACAGTGACCAACAGAACTGGTTGGTCAAGAGAATGAGCCAGATTTCTTGCCATTGTTGTTCAAATTCATTTAACAGCCACTGTTGTCTGCAATGCATGCAAAGGTTGAGTACCTAACATTTAACTGCAATATGTAGATATGTAGCACTTCACAAAAATTATGTTTTCCCATATTAGATTTATTAGCAAGATCATCTCCTTCCATTTAAGTGGACGTAAAGGATTGTGAACCTACAAATACTTGTCTTTAGTGTTGGCTATCAATTTTGAGAGAAGCGTTGTAGCCCAGTGGATAGTGAGCTTGCTTGCAATCACCGGGTTACAACGTGCCAGGTTCCAAACCACGTCGGATAAAAAAAAAACGTCCGGGTCGTAATTTCTCGCAAGATACAACCACTCCTCCAGTCGACTCAGCTGTAAATGAATACCTGACGCATGAATTAAGGGAGGTAAAAGCAGCAAGGAAAAGAACTGCCCACCTCACCTAATAGTTGCTGCGTTATAGTACATGAAGAGTTACCTTATTCCCCGACTGCAGGTTTCTGCCATGGACCTACTTTTACCATTATAAAATTTGTATAATATTATCAACTTTTTATAATAGTAAGTAGGATATACTGAAGTAAAAGCCATATTTTAGCAATACCTAGAGGCAGTAAAGAATTACAGCGTTTGTTGTGAGGAAAGTTTGAGCATTTCGTAACCACATGAAAGATCAATAGAAGAAAAAACAGAGGTAGACAAAGAGAAAAGAACCATTGCATGCTGAATGGATCCTAATTTATGTATTTCATTTTTATGAAAATATTTGCAATATGTATAGGCAAGGGAGAAAACAAAAAATGCAATTATATGGATAAAATGATTTCACACTAACCTCAGAATATGGTATGTCCACCATGCACCTTCAAAAAAAGTTTGGCCGCTTCTACGCATGGAACGCATAAGTCTCTGCAGGAAATACTGTGGAATCAAATCCCATTTTGTGTAAGCGCACATTTGAGCTGTTGCGAATTAGCTTGAGAACCTGGCATGTAGAATCTGTGCCTTAGCTCGTCCCACAGCGGTTCTATAGGTGGCGTGTCACTACACTGCAATCTAGTAGATCTGACATGTTACTGTAGCCATTTAGGCGCTGTTGACGATGTCCCTGCGTCAGGCTTGGCCTAACATAAGGTCTTCTTGGAGTAAGACATATCTCTGAGTCGTCATATGACTGCCATTTGAGGGACTGATCACGTCTACCCCAATGTTGTTTGTTTTATTTGGCTTGTCGGAAGGAAACGATTCCCTAAGTAACTCAGCACAATATGGCGATCGTGCGCGATAGTAGTCACTTATGCTTGACCACTCCGAAGTCTATTCTGGGCACTGCCAGTGGTTCGGTAACAATCATGAAGATGTACAATGGTGCTGTCATAACAATTCATCCTTCTCGCAATACCCCTCACGTTCATGCCTGCCACACCATACCAGTGACTCGAATGCGACCTTTTTCAGATAGTCATTGCATTCCAGGCATATGTACTAGACTTTTGTCTCAACGGCATTTTTATTATACCGAGTATACTGACTTAGCGATAAGGCAATTTCAAACTCATAACTGTTTGGTTGCACGCGCATCTGTAACTGTTTTCATGTATTCTTTCAGAACGTAGCCTTGAGCATGCATCAAGCATGTTCCATCCATGCAGACATTCGTTGTATAACTCACCACAAACACGTGAAAGATTAATATCCACTCAATTAAAATAGTGGTGCATTTTTTTTTACTGTGCTTCGGTATATATATATATATACATATGTGGTTGCATCTGTGGGTATCACCAATCGCCCACTAAGCATCTATGCAACAGAAAACCTTAGTAGATGACATGCCGTAATATTGAGTCACTCTTATGTTTGTGTAAGATTAGTATCATATCATCTATACAATTATGGACCCCCCACCCCTTCCCTATGAGTAGAAAGCTTCTTCAATAGGTATTACACTGAGCCAAAAGTGAACTCTCTTGGGTATGAAAGAAAGCTCAGAAAAACCATCCCACTGCACATAGAAAATAAGAGCTAATCGCTCGCAATTCCTTGGGTTCTTAAACAAACTATATATATATATATATATATATATATATATATAATAGGTCTTTGAAAAGATTACGGTGAATGGCGTTATGATTACCATGTCATCCCGAGGTACGTCTTTCTTCAATTAAAAATATGGGTCCTCAAATTCTTTTAAATGTTACACATAAAACACAGTTAATATTCCG
The DNA here is from genome assembly GCA_034231615.1 of Meghimatium bilineatum. Classification (NCBI taxonomy): domain Eukaryota; kingdom Metazoa; phylum Mollusca; class Gastropoda; order Stylommatophora; family Philomycidae; genus Meghimatium; species Meghimatium bilineatum. The sequence continues at coordinate 75,628,404 of CM067299.1, read as the reverse complement.
TCTTTGGAAAAGAAGACAAATGAAGCGGCCTACACACACAAAAAAGAATGACTTAATTGCGAATAGGTCAAGAAAAAAAGTATATGCGATAACAAGAAGTTTTGATGATGACTCAGCTATAAAAGAAATAATAGGACAAAATAATAGATGATAATGGGGATTTATGTATATTAAAGTGCACTTTCGATACAGAGAGGGTTTTTTATTTAATCAGGAAAACAACAATACAGACTTTTTCATTCACCTTGGCAGTTACATGGATGCCATGATGAACTGTATTTTGAGCTTCAGAAATCGCCATTCAGTGTCAGTTAATTTTCCTTTTTTTTTATTATACTGGATAGAACTGAATTTCGAATTTGCTGCGAAATTGCAGAATTACTTGACAAGAGTTGTAGAATCAAATTTTACAAATTCTGGATCAGTTTTTTAAATTAAAGAGTGGGGTTTTGTAAAAGGGTTTTGTAAATTAAAGAGTGTGGGAATTGCTTCAAAGAAGGTAACACATCTGTGAATAATGGTAATAATCTTGTAGAACACCAACATGGTGGCATTTCGAATAACTGACTAAATGTGAACTTGGTCATGAATGATCATTGTGTCACACCATCTGATAATATTTTACAGAATTAGTATATGCATTGACTCGGAACATTCAATTATTTTTAAGTACTTGGTTATGCAAAGTGTGTTCGCGAAATTCATACTTTCGGCTAACGCACAACTCCATCTTAACAGTCTCGCAGAACACGGTAAATTTGCGTGAACGGCGACACCGATTTCTAGAACATAACGATTTTGAGTTCCAAAAACTGAAATCACCATACGGTGTATAATTTTAATGCAGTCTCCTGGTCACTAAATCTTCCACAAGCTGAAAATCCGTTTAAAGAGATCAAATGTAAATAGAGAAATATAGAAGTATACGGAATGTAGCTACCAATGTTACTTAGTTCCCAGAACATAGAAATTCTTCCAAGTATGACCAAACCTCTTAGAGAAATTGTGCAGGACCAAGGAGAGTATTTTGAAGGGTATTCAAATTTTAGATCTGCGTGTAAGTTATTATATTATTTCTAATCGCATACTTGTGAAAAAAGATTGGATTATTTGCAAATTTATTGTTCTTTAACTTTGTCCTGCCTTCAGTATTTGTGCTTTCAAACGTCCACAGAGTAGGCGGCAAACGATCAGTTGACATCAACGGTGACCGTAAAAAACCCACTGAGGTCCTTGCAGACGACACACCTATGAAGATCAATCTTCTTGAAGTTAGTCTCCTAAAGGACAGCCTAACATATTGAACCTGCTGGTCTATGTCGTTCCTCTGTTGTCTACTTCAGATGGATAGGCAGCCGTTTTCATAACAGTGATAATGCTATGAAAAGTGTAACATTTCTTTTAAATTTGAATGAAAGTCATATACGAACACAATCCTTTAATAAAACAATCTGTGTACACTTCGTTATTTTACACTTCACTACAAAAATAATTGCCACAGTTTCAGTTTCTATTTACGGGAAAAAATAATTTTACCACATTTTTTCCTTCCTTGTTATTGCAATCTCTTTACTCACTACTTCTAAAAGCAAAAATGAATAATAAAAACAACAGAAACTACTCACGTGTTTGTGTCTAAAATGTGCCATTCATATTTCAACAATGTGTTGTTTACAGTATACTGTCTACTGTATTCCTTCTACTGTATTCTGTCTACAGTATTCTGTCTACTGTATTATGTATACGGTCTTCTGTATTCTATTCTATTCTGTCTACTGCATTATACCTACTGTATTATGTCTACTGTATTCTGTCTACTGTATTCTGTCTAATGTATTATGCCTACTGTATTCTGTCTAATGTATTATGCCTACTGTATTCTGTCTAATGTATTATGCCTACTGTATTATGTCTACTGTATTCTGTCTAATGTATTATACCTACTGTATTCTGTCTACTGTATTCTGTCTAATGTATTATGTCTACTGTATTCTGTCTACTGTATTCTGTCTAATGTATTATGCCTACTGTATTCTGTCTACTGTATTCTGTCTAATGTATTATGTCTACTGTATTCTGTCTACTGTATTCTGTCTAATGTATTATGCCTAATGTATTCTGTCTACTGTATTCTGTCTAATTTATTATGCCTACTGTATTATGTCTACTGTATTCTGTCTAATGTATTATGCCTACTGTATTCTGTCTACTGTATTCTGTCTAATGTATTATGCCTACTGTATTCTGTCTACTGTATTCTGCAACTTTATTATGTATTTGTTTATTGTACTCTGTCTTCTGAAATCACTAATGTATTCTGTCTACTTTATTTTGTCTACTGTCTACTGTATGTTTTCTATTATTCTCTGTCTGCTATATTCTGTATACTATGTTCGTTCTACTATATTCAGTCTACTATATTCTATTTGCTGTATTCTGTCTACTGTCTTGTATTCTACTATATTCTTTCTACTATATTCTATTTGCTGTATTCTGTCTACTGTCTTGTATTCTGTCTACTATATTCTTTCTACTATATTCTGTTTACTCTATTATGTCTCCTACATTCTGTCTGCTCTATTATGCCTACTGTATAAGGTTTACTGTTTTCTGTATATTTTATTATGTTACTTTATTATGTATTCGGGTTACTGTATTCTGTCTAGTACATTCTGTCTGCTCTATTTTGTATACTGTCTACAGTATTCTGTCTAATAGAATCTGTCTACTATAATATGTCTACTATACTGTGTCTTCTGTACTCTATCTATTGTATTCTGTCTATTGCATTATGTCTACTATATTCTGTCCTGTATATTATGTTTATTTCGTATATTGTATTCTGTCTACTGTATTATGTTTACTGTGTTCTGTGCGCCGTCTACTATATTCTGTATTCTGTATTTTGTCTACTGTATTCGATTTAATATATATTGTATTCATCTACTGTAGTATGTCTACAGTCTACTATGAACTGTATACAGCCATCTGTATTATGTATACTGCATATTCTATGTACTGTATTCTGTCTACCTTATACTGTGCCCTGTCTACTGTATTCTGTCTACCTTATACTGTGCCCTGTCTACTGTATTCTGTATATTTTATACTGTGTCCTCTTCACATATTCTGTCTAATTTCTACTATATAGTGTCTAATGTAATATGTCTACTGTATGATGCATTCTAGCTACTGTATGCTGTATTCTGTCTGCTGTATTCTGTCTACTGTGTTCTTTCTACTGACTACTGTAGTCGTTATTTTTAAATCCTGTCTACTGTTTTATATCTACTATATTCTATGTACTATATTATGTCTGCTATATCATGTTTACTGTAATATGTCCACTGTATTCTGTCTACTGTTTACTACATAATGTCCACTGTATTCTGTCTACTGTCTGCCTCATTCTGGTTACTATATTATATCTATCTACTATTGTATTATGTCTGCTAAATTCTACCTACTGTCTTCCGTCTAGTGTCTTCTGTGTTCTGCGTACTGTCTTCTGTCTACAGTTTACTGTGTTCTACCAGCTGTGTACTTTCTACTTTGTGAACAAACAGGCATACATCTAACATTTAAAAGGAAAATCAACATTAGTATTGGGACGAATCTACATACATATCTGGACACAATAATATTACTTCTTATTTAATTTAACGTATATCCAAATACATATATGGACACAACGATATTATATCTTGATTTATAACACGTCTATCCACATATATATCTGCACACAATAAATGATTTCTTACTTCTTGCTTCTTATTACTTCACTGTTTTGACACAGATAATAAACGGAGGAGTTAGTTGATTAATCACTTATTCATTTTATAACTGAATAAAGTAATCAATTGGTTTGGTATTTATTTCGGTGAATTTCCATTAATTACGTCAACAATCAGGGGACAGTGGATGGGGTTGGAAAACATTAACAGGTGATGGATGGCAAGGAGGAGGGAAATTCTGACAAATGTTGACGACAACAATACTGTTTGTATTTTTTTAAATACCAATTAAAGTGTTTGAATTCGACATGTTTATCCGTACTTTTTTCAGTAAAAAATGGGGAAGAGGAGATGTTAATATTTTTGACATAAATAAACGGGGGGGGGGGGTGGTAAACTGAATTATTGACAGTTGTTGACAAGAGAAGAAGATCAAAATGTGGTCAAATATTGTTGACGTAATTTATGGACATCTCTTTGTCAGAGAGACATTAGTGGTCAGTTAATTGTAGGTTTAGTGGTGTTCAAAGGCATACTAACCTTTCTAAAATCGAGCCGACTGACTTTTCCACACATATACATTTTTTGAGTTCAATAAAATGTACCTTTTATGGTGAGGTACGGATCTTTCAACCGCGGACATTAGTTCAATTTGGTTATATCAAAGCTTTACAACCATTAAAAAAATAGTGACGGTCGCAATCACGGTAATCCAGTAACCATGACCTCCGAATCAAATTATACTTTGTGGCACAATTATATGTTTTTAGATTGAAGGGGACATAACATAATAAATCAAAAACATTAGAAACATTATGTATCTCTAAATAAAATTATTTCCCTTGTTATATAATCATTTCATCTATCGCCCAGGTTAACATACTATAAATTTCGATTTTTAGACAACTAATTACCAGCAATATGCAATTCTAAACATGTACTTGTTTTGGTTTTCACATGAAGAAGACTTGAGTAACCCACGCTCAAAGAGTTGTGTACCAGAGGCATAAGTGAGTACTTTGATTAGTTATGTGGTAGCATCATCATGGCAATATTGACGTCCATACATGATAGCATATTCATTATGTCCTTCAGCATGTGGGAACTAACTATTCTGATTCTATATTAATTGATAAATTCGTGCGATTCCTATAAGCCTTTGGTTTCTAGAAACACCACACCACGCTTCACTCTCAGGTCCTGCAATCTAGCCATAGGCACGGATAAAGAAATAAACCCAGCATCTTCTGTCCAAAACAAATGTCAATACTACTCGTACATTTTTCCTGTTAAGGAGTTGCAGGGAGGGGATTGAATAACTGTGTGATAAAGGCCGCATGTACTTGCTGTCGCCACGTCATGTACAGGGTGAGTTTTTTTATTTACCCTCCGACAGAAAAAACCGAGTCCTTACTGGGGATCGAACTCTAGACCTTACTAGTGTGAGATCAGTGATGCAATGCGCCACACTTGCATCTTCAATCTGGTCTAACTCTTTGATTGAAAAAATCTCTGCACGGCCTAATAAACTACCACTAGTCACTGTGGTCACAAAAGTAAGTCTGTCTACTATATTATTTTCCCGAACACCCACATGTCTAGGTACACAAATGAAGGTAACACTCTTCAGCACAGACTTCATCAACGACTCCAACACTAACGGCGGAGATAGTCCAACTAAATCTTCCGAAATATACTCATATAATGGGCCAGAAAACAAATACCAGCATCACTCTGAGACTTCTTCATCGTCATACTTCTAGTATTTGCATAGAAGGCGCCACTTACATCCAAAATACGTTTCCCTCTGTATTTAGCTGTTCCTGACAAATAACTATACAGGACCCCGGCCAAAGTCCAGCAGTGTAGACAACATCTAGGAAATCGTCCTGATCATAGCCTGGAATTTCGAACCTATATGTACCGGAATGACATTTCTCGTTTATCATAAAGTGTGACGATTACTTTAATGGAAGTTATAAATTTGACATGCACACTTTTCCATTCTTCCCCTTGCCATATGGCCTATATCTCCTCTTCTATATGTCTCCACTCATTTCCCATGCCATATGTCCCCCACTTTTAGCCACGTCATTTGTCCCCTACTGTGCATACCTGTTTTAAACCCCCTGGGGGGGGTTGTTCCGTTTCAGTAGACTACTCCACAGACACTTCAATGGGAAGGAACTAGTTCTCCTAGTTAATATAGTTTAGCGCAGTTCTCAAAGTTGGCGCTATTGACTGTAGATTCCGCCGAAGACGGATGTGTTGGGCCATTGGCGCAAATAAAATGGCAACACAACGCATTTCCATTCTCTGGACTACATTCAACTGGAAATCTTGTAGGATCATTGTCCTGTTACAAGAGAAATCCAGTGGGAGTTTGAGAATGAACGCTGAAGAAGAAGAAGACTGTAGATGGAAGCGATAATACATTTAGACAGACAGCTACATTATCAAGGGGTGATAAGTTGGCGATAAAGCAATAAGTAACACTGAATCAATAAAGAAGTCCCCAAAAAATAAGATCGAATTTATTTGTGTCACAGACGAGAGAGTACTATTATCAGTATTTGTGAAACATCACTGTATTCAACTGACATCGGTATTTGTGAAACATCATTGTATTCAACTGACAGCAGTGTTTGTGAAACATCACTGTATTCAACTGACATCGGTATTTGTGAAACATCACTGTATTCAACTGACAGCAGTGTTTGTGAAACATCACTGTATTCAACTGACAGCAGTGTTTATAAAACATCATTGTATTAAAATGTCATCGGTATTTGTGAAACATCACTGTATTCAACTGACATCGGTATTTGTAAAACATCACTGTTTTCAACTGACATTGATAAATTAAGGCAACCGTTGCGCTTGTTGCACCCAAAGACGATGCACGGAAATGAATCAGACTCGCTATAAAACTACAAATCTACCCCGTCATATTGTTCACACACAACTACACGTCTGAGACATAGACAGTGTACACCAGACATGTCAAGTTGTTCAGTCACCTCCTCACATAAAATATCTGCACATTTCTCAGATTAAAACTATATAAAGCCCCCAATGCTTCATAATTTATCAGAGTCAATAAGAAAATATATAATGCAGAAGAAGATACAACTGAGAGTGTTTTGTGATGTTCGCATGCTAGCAAACGCATCTAAAACATCTCATGTACACCTATAGATGACTCGTTACAAACAAATAACCAGCAAGCGAGCAATATAAAAACACTCCTAACGTTTCTCTAAAAAGCTTAAATTTTGTTGTCACATTCTGACAATGCAATGTGCATAATTGCCCAATGTGGAACCTCAACAAATGTAAAAAGACGCTTTGAATTGCAGAGTCACATAGAAAATATAATGTCCTGAAGGTGACAAAACAGCAAATCACACAGTTGTTCACTTCTGACTATGCCTGTCCGAACTGTGACGCGAAATTCTAAACTAGAATTGGACTTATCAGCCATCTCTGCGCACACCAGAAAACTGCAAAATTAACAGTCTGAGACTGTTGCTATCATCGCCAGCATTGGTCGGCCATTATCCAACGGACATCTATATTTGTGGTCCTGGGTTTTTTCAACTGACATGCATACTTGTGGTCCTGGTTTTATTCAATTGACATCTATACTTGTGTTCCTGGATTTATTAAATTGATACCTACATTTGTGGTCCTAGTTTTTTTTCAACTGACATGCATACTTGTGGTCCTGGTTTTATTCAATTGAGATATATTTATGGCTCTGGTCCTCTTCAATTGACACCTATTCTTGTGGTCCTGATTTTATTCAATAAACATCTGTACTTGTGGTCCTTGTATTATTCACTTGACATCTATACTTGTAGCCATAACTGCAGTCAACAAGCATTTACATTTGTTGATCTATCTGTATTCATTTTTTGAAGAACTGCGGCTTGGAGGCAACTGTATTAGATCCAAATAGTAATATAATTAGGAGGAGGCAGGTATTAGTGGCATCTAAAAACTCGCATTTATATATCTGTAATTATTCTAGTATTAATTTTTGAAGATGTCTCAACCTCAGAACCGTTTATAATATAAACTATTTCTTCTCAACTGGTATCGTAATATAAATCATGACTTGAAAACCATGACACTAACAACGGAACTCCTGCATCTTTCGAAGACACAACAACCAGCAGAAAGTCATAATTAGAGAACTGGAATCAACAATAGCTAATGACGTACATGACTACCAAACATAACAGTAGATTCTCCAAGAATTACGTAATTCGGTGGTTGAGTAAAAATAACGATTAACTTCCTATATAATATGTTTGTAAATGAGCTGAAATTTCTGTGAGTACTCCGGGCATTTCCTATAGAGACTTTTAATTCTGTTCGGGCGACTAATTTGATTGAGAGATAAAATACACGCACAGGTAATTGACACTTGTTAGTGAATGTCTTCCATCAAAATTTGTTTTTCCACATTACTACCTTGATTTCTGCACGTCTGTACCCAGATCTGCAGCATTTTTACTGGATGCGATTTTCCTTCAAGGACTAATTGTACAGTTTCAAAGTCAAACGACAGCTATAGGAATATGGGGGTGCTATATTTATCTTGAGATTTGTGTGTGACTTCTTTTGTGTGAGTTTTCTTTTCAAAATGGCCCCACTGCTATAGGGGAATTATAGTAACTGGTTCATGATCATCATCACCTGCCATCTCCGCAGCGAAGGTTGTCTATACCAGGCCTGGTCTATACAACAAACCTCCAAAATACCTTGTCTCTTGCCTAGGTGGTGCACTCTGACGTAGTGTAACCTGTCTATCTCATGTTTTCCTCTCATTTATATCTCTACCTACCTCTTGCTCGTCACCTCTTCTCTACCTTTAAGATCTTCAACAAAGTGCCACGTCTTTTATTTTACTTTAATAGCTCTTTGTTCATATGCAGTATTTTTATCCCTTCTCTTTACACAAAGCGTTCCCTATTCTTCATATATATATATATATATGTATATATATATATATATATATATATATATATATATATATATATATATATATATATATATATATACCTATATGGCGCAACTACGGATCAACTCTTCACTGTGACCTTTGTTGTAGTTTCGAGGTATTACCTAACCTTTGCAGTGTGATTAGTACAATTTGTATTTAAAATTAAAGTATATTAATTGAAAACGTATATTAATTGGGCTTTAGTATTTAGATTTGGGTTAGGATCAGTTATAAATTAAAAAATAAATTAGTTATAAAAGTTATAATTAAAAATGTGGTTGATGTCGTTTGCGTCGGGAGATGTGACAGCACGGTGTTCATTAATTCCATTAGTGCTACACGGAAATCCGTGACGTCGGCCAGTTTAAAATTTAAACATAGTGTGCTAAGATGATCCAGTTTTATATATATATATATATATATATATATATATATATATATATATATATATATATATATATATATATATATATATATATATATATAAACATTAGAGTAGGTTTTATCAATCTAATTTTTCCTCATCTAATTGAAAATAATTTTAACCATTCGTATTCTCATTTTAACTTCCGTTTTTCATACCCACGATCAATTGCGATTATGTTGTAGCATATCTCAGTGTATTTGTATATTTAGCTATTGTTACTTCTTATTTTGCTGATTATCATGTTTTTTTAAAAATGTTATTATTTAGTTCATATTCTATATTTTATTTGTCGACTTGATCTATTAGTATTTACGCATGGTTTGCGTCTGTGGGTCTCACCAATGGCCCATTAGACAAACCACCCATGCAACAGACAAACCTAAGTAGATGACATGCCGTTATATTGAGGTTATCTATTATAGAAGCTTCAATGCAGGTCATCTATACAATTATGCCTCTTATACTTTTAATTTTTTGTTACAATGTATTTTATGCCATGTTGTTTTCTCTTTCTTTATTTGTTTATGTATGCACCCTCTGTGGTTGGGAGAGAGCTAGAGATTTTTCCTATGGCTGAGGCCCATCATAGAGGCGCACTGACTCAGGATGTGACGATCCTTTTGACTTGAACATTTGGTTGCATGCCTGGAGCAATAGAGAAGTTCGGCATAACCAGTAGTCAATTGGTGGTGGGGAATGAGCACAGTGAACCCTATCTTGGCTGCAGTGGCTCGGAGCAGTTCATAGGTTAAAACCTACCTTCCTAGTAGTGTGATAGTTTTTCTCTGGCTCTGGCCCAGGGTGGGACGAAAATCCACAGACTCCCCAGCAATAATATTTGGTCAAAGGGCATGAGCCCATGGACCGCTGGATCAGCAACCAACCAACCAACCATCTATTAGTATTTGTACTCTTGTTCACTTTCTGCCAAGAGCACTGTGACATATGCATATCATAGATTTGTTATTTCCCCGTTGATCTTGAAATCTTGTACTCTTATATTTGTGAATAAAATATATGAGTAGATGTTAACTAGGGTGATTGTAATCCTTGTCTTACTCATCTTTTTTATTTGTATTTATCTGTTATCACACTTTAATGATATGGTTTGTTCGCAGTACAGATTTTGACCGGTCTTGTGTCTTTTCCATCTATGATTATTTCGTGGGGGCATTCAATTAATATGTTCATGTCGAAGGCCCTTACATGAATATTTTTTTATTTTTTACTTCTGTATATTTATCCATCAATAGTAGGATACTATTTATAACCTCTCTAGTTTCTTTTTTTTCCTGAAAACTAAACTCTGATTTACTGAATTCGATGTCTATCTGTTTTTAATTCAATCAAGTATTATTTTCAGTAGTATTTTGGTTATGTCATCAACCTGATTGCACTATATGCTGTACAATTCACTGCCCTCAGCATCTTGTGTAGTGGTATAAATACTAATTATTTTGTATCTTTAGATGTGTGTCCTGTTGTATATTCGTCTTCTTCTTATCAAATCCCAGGAATTGCTAGCGATTAGCTCTTACTTTCTATGTGCAGTGGGGATATTTCTCCGAGCTTTCTTGCATACACAGGAGGCTTCAGCTTTCAGTTTGGTTCAATGCCTATTGCATGATTCTTCTACTCAGATGGAGTATATGCCACGAGACAATCTGATAGTTTTCCTGGATCACCCATTGTTTGCCTTTCCTCCCACGAGGCGCTACGCATCCATCGAGCTGTTTCTCGTGTATGACGACCAGTCTATTACCACCCTTCGTGTCCTTAGGTCTCCAACCTAATTTCTTCCACATAAGCCGTTTTGAGTAACGAATTAGACTCGGAATTGATACACCTTCCTTTGCGAAGACTGGTTTGCCAAAAACGTCGGAAGTATTGGATTTCACCTGTACATTTCTCTCACGATAGCCTCGTCCGCTTAAGATGACTTTCCAGTAGAAGGTGTGGTCTGTATATGTTTACTTTTCGCCATTGCGTATATTACCTAAAGAAGCAATTAAAATACGAGTCTCGGACGAAGAGCTTAGCAATGGAATCTTGAGTACTCAAAAAAATTATGTTTATATGAGCCATATTGGACAATGACAAACAGTTGAGTTGGGTTTGATTCGCAGTGTGGTTAGAGACGTGTGTCCCCTCTACATTGTTCGCAGTCTCCAGAGTTCGTGTCTCAATGCTGCTTTGGTCAGACATTTGAATAATGCACTCCACGACATTTGTTCAAATCTTGTCTTGTGTGCAATGGGTAGCTGTATTCAAAGCCTTTTTCCATACCCAGGAGTGTATGCCCAAGTTGGCGTATCCAATACTTGAGTCATGACTCCTACTTTGAATAGGGTCAATTGTGATGGGACATGTGGGTTTCTGTGTGTTCTCGAGCATGAACAGCACTTCCGCCAGTTGTTCTCGTCCTGGACAATTGTTGCTTTGTTGCCACTGCAGCAATTGCAGCACGAATCCAAGCGAGTGACTCTTGACTTTGACGACTCAACCATCTAGCTTTTCTCTCTTGGCCTTTTTTTACGCTTTCTTGCGATTGGATCATCTTCATCCATTATTTAAAGCAAATTATATGTATATTTTAAATATAATGTATTTTAGATAACTTTAACCACAAGCCGATACAGAAGTTTACCTGTTAGAGCATCAATAGCATGTCAAAATACAAAAATACAAAAATGTCGTTAATAATGTCCAAGTCGTCACCAATCGCTTTGATTGGATGTCGCAGGGAATTTCGTGACGTAAATGCGCTATTTATAGAGTTTTCCGGAGAGTTTTACACAACACAACTATTATATTATATATTGCGAATGTTGGCTATATTTCATAACCAGAAGACTGCCACTCTCACGGATATAAAATGCTTTAATATATTCCCTGTGTAATGGTAACGATACAAACGAAAAGATAAGTCTAATAATAAATGGACGAAAGTTCCACTTAGAGGAGAAAAAGAAAGTTTAGACAAGAAGGACAGTCTCATAATTGATGATCCAGTAATGTATTTCACATCCAGTAGTACCTCTACCTCATAGCAGTATTGTAACTAGAAGACTACAAATACAGATCTCAGAACTGATACATTCACCAGGCACGGTTGTTATTCATTTTCTTGTTTCTTCAACACTGATTCAGATGAAGACTGTAGCAGTCTATTAATTGAAACAACGGTATACGACGTAATAAAGTTTGCAATCGCAGTTCTCAATCTTGAAATGATTAACTTGTTCCATAAATTTTCACAAAATATGAAAATACAAAGCACAAATTCATACAAAAACATATCCTCATCTCAGCGGATATCGCAGCAGTGTGTGGTGCAAATGGTTCCTTATTGCTTTCGTGTTAACCCATGCTTAGCAGATAACAACGATCCTAAAAGTATCTACTCGTGGTGCACCCTGGAAATAGAAATCAACTGATTGTGCTGTGTTCCTGGCAAACACTATTGGGGATTATGTCTTTTGGTGTAGAGTCTGTAGATGAAAAGATAACTGACGGCAAAAATACAAACAATAACCTCCTACATACCAGTGCAGCAACGCATCAAGCAACACTATCAACGCACAGTGACGCAGGGCACTCCTACTCGGTCAGCCGAAATGCAGATGCATTAGAGAGGTTGACAATGTCGATGACTCAATATGTGTAGATGTCGTTACGATATGACGGTACTTAGAGAACACATTGAATCTGGAGAAAGCAACACGAGTCAGAGGACAGCGTTGTGCATGGGAAACGATAGAATGGCAACAATTGTCCAGCACAAGACCTGTCGACGAAAGCGTTGCACATTGTCAAAAACACAGAGAAGTCCACACGTCCTACCACAATTGACCCCATTAAAAGTTGGAGTCGTGACTTCGGTTTGGGTACGCCAGATTGAACGTATATCCCTGGGTATGAAAATAGAAACACTTTTCAATAAAGCTCCCAATTCCCCTACACAAAGGAAATTTCGCCGAAGAAAATATTGCGGAGCACACATTGTTAAAATGTCTGACCAAAGTAGTGTTGAGACTCGGACTTCAGACGATGTGAGCAAAGTAGACGAGGAACAAGTCCTTGTCTTTGAAGGAATATCAAACCTAGTCTAACTAGACTGTCGCTGTTGTCCAACACATCTCAGAGAGCATATTGAGTTCAGTACTCAAGGGCACAGAAGGCACGATGACTTTGTTACACTATATTTATTTGCCGACCACGAAGCTCCTCATTCGAGATAGGGGCAACTAACCTAATTTTTTGGGTATAAACGCAATGGTGAAGAGTCAAAACACAGTCCGTGATTGAAGATGGATTTGATAGCCATCACACGTGCACGAGGTCATTGTCTGAGAAATGCACAGGCCAAATTCCAGATCCCTTACGTATTTAGCAAACCAGTACCTCATCTAGAAAGTAAGGTGTATAAACCCTAAGTCGAATTCGACTGCCACCTTTACCCAATATGACTCATACTGAAGAAACTGGGATCGGTTGGAAAGGATACCTCACTACTCTCGTGCGGTCCCAAGGTTAGCAAATAATAAAGATCCCAAAAGTACATCCTATTGGTGCACCTTGGTAACAGAAATATAGCTGCTCGTGCTAGGTTCTCAGTCAACACTTTTGGGGATCGTGTCCGTGAATGTGGAGGCAGCAGATGGAATGAGAATTGACGGCAAAAAGACATGCAATATCTTCGACGCCTTGCGCCAACAAATACAAGCGGGACTGTCGACACACAATGACGCAAGGTAGTCCGGTTGCAGCATTGGAGTAGAGGTCAATGCAAATGTCACAAAATGATAAGATGTCTTGATGCATATCAAGAGTCGTGAGCTAGTCTCTGCAAGAATAACTTATTGATTACACAGAGATGCCAGTACAGTGCCAAATAGTGACACCTGCAAATAGAATGGGAATACGTTACAAGATCAACTCGAGAACAAGCCTTTAGTCCCCGGTGCTTCTAAATATATGTAGAGAGTCAGACTTGGACAAGGGGTTCACGATGTCTGCGAAAGGCATGTCGACTAAGATGGCGAACGAACCCTGGTCCAACTCTACCGTTTATGCTTTGTTATACTGCAATCGTGCTCGTGGAAAGAAAATATTCAGTACCAGATTGTGACAGGCACAATACGTCTAGTTTAACGAGACGAGCTTACTGACAGCACCTCGTGCGAGATAGACGTAGTCGACCAAGTTTAAATCTTGATTACCACCTCCTCTCGGAGACTGCCATTTAGTGGCATATTTGGCCTGAAAGGTCCAAGGGCACAGCGGATCATAAATCGTCACGGCGTAGAGTCGATACACATATATCGTCTGACGACAAATAGGAATGCCGTCACAGACTATGGAGCCAACCGGAATTAAAGGCATGTCGAAAATGGATGTTTAGGACTTTCCAAGGTGCAAATAACGCAGCTATTCTGTAAATTGGCTGCACAACGTACTTCACGCTCTGAGACCTAGGGATACGGAGGGTTGTAATGGAATGGTCTTCCTACAGGAAGAATAGTTTGCCGGGTGCGACGCGTCTCGTCGGAGGAATAAATTCACAGTTGTTTCAATCAATCAAGTGTCATGCCGAGTGCCGCAGGTCTCTCATGTTTCTCCACAACTCTCTGTCTCTTGTGTTGTTAATAAGTTCAGTTGGTGACTTCTTCTTGTGTCACAGTGACAACCATTCATAAATTTCCCTCTTTGTCTTCCTGTTTCTTCTCCCATTGATCTTTTCGGTGGCTACTAGTTGTTCAAGTTTTACTTTTCTAATCACATGCCCTAAAAATCTTGATTGTCTGTTTCTAATTTTCACTATAATTTGTCGTTTTACTCCAGCATCTCTGAGAACGTCTATATCATTTTTCTTGGTTGTCCATGCAATTTTCATAATTCTTAAACAACCACATCTCAGTTGCCTCCAGCTCATCTTGGGCACTTTTGTTTACTCTCTATGCTTCGCTTCCATAAAGAAGGATTGGCTCAATATAACGTTATAACACTCTAACTCGTATATACGCACTTAGGGATACACAGGCAAAATACCAGATCGTCTCATAACATATGCTCCCTCCGAGTAGAATGGTTCTTCAATAGACATTGCACTGAAATCTGATGTTTCTGAAAGAAAGCTCCGAAAAACCACCATATTTCACAAAGGAAGTAAGAATAAGTTGCTCGCAATTTCCAGAGAAATCGACAAACAAGTAAATAACATCACAGCACTGTCTTACATTCTTGTCTTCTTTCTACGCCTACTTCTGACCGACTGAGTAATTCTTTCACAAAAATTAAATCTTCCCCGAAACCAACGCGACTTCTCACAGTATTTTCACCAGCTCTCATTTACTCGAACATTCTGGTAATATAAACTCATTCCCTAACTAAAATACAAACCACACCGTTCTATCTCCCTGTTTTCTGACCCTCTGAACGCATCAATCCCTGTGTCCAAACATCTGTTGTTTTACCTACAAGAGTCGGTAAAATAGTAATTTTATAGATCTGATGTACTGCTTCTAGAAAAGAAAAGAGTCAATATATAAGCATGTCAGCTTCTATGAGTACCCTGTTGCACGGAAATTGACCTAGTGCGAAACTCGTGAGAACTTCTGACGTCTGTGGGGAGCACTAGTGCGCACATCAGTCATTGTTTATGTAGTAAACATTGGACCATTTATGAGCACATCAGACACTCTTTATGTGGGAAGCAGGTTTAAAATAGATAATAAATGAAATACAGTACATCATGTGACATAGAAATATCTCAATTTAAAAACGATTTTAAAAACAAAAACAAGAGTTACAAAAAAAGCAATATATATTCTGCAATTGTATCATCATCGGGTGCCATGCCAGCTGCCGTAGTCGGTCATGGCTCTCCACAGCTCTCTGTCCACAGTATTATGTATCAAGGTCATTATTGTTTCCTTGCCGTGCCAGGCTCTAAAACTGTCTAATATTTTCTCCCGTTGTCGCCCTCTGTCTCTGTTGCCTTCAATTTTGCCTGTTGTGACTATGTTCTCTAAACCTGCATGTCTCATGAAGTGGCTAAAAAAAGAAGATTGTCTTTTTCTTATATTGTTGATTCAGGTCCGTTTCGCATTTGACTCTTCTAACACCTCTACATTAGTGTTTCTGGCAGTCCATGGTATTCTCAGCATTCTTCTGTAGAACCACATCTCTGTTGCCTCTAATTTCCCACTTTCCAGTTTATTTATTGTCCAAGACTCGCACCCATATGTCAGTATAGGGGTTATATAGCACTGCAGAACTCTCTTTCTCACCTCTAATGACAAGGTCATATTACACAATATATTTTTCATTTTTCGGAATGTTGTTTTTGCCTGTCCTATTCTGCATCTTATTTCTGTTGAACTTCATCTATCTGCTGTAATCATTGCGGGGCACCCATTTGTCCCGACATAAAATATTGTCAAAGGGAGCGGATACAAATGGATATTCCCCATATGGATGTGGAAAGCAACGGGAAATTACCACGGTATTCTCCCAAGATGAATGTCACAGCAATTGTATACTTTTAGAAAAAAAAGTCACAGAACACGTATACAAATGGCATAACTAGTCATTTTGAGAGATGGTTATATTACAAAGTTGAACTAATTTCTAAGAACTAGAAACGACAAAGAAAAACCGAGAACTTAATTAACTATTGATGAATATCTCCAAGAAACGCAAACACTCTAAAGAATTATTTCACAGACATTTATAAATACTAGCACGACTAACTAATATGTCATACCAAGGGTCGATTGTCAATAAATATTGCCGTATCTCCCACTAGATTCCACGTCTTGAACCAATTGTAGCCAGCATTACTAGAAGACAAGTCCTTCTCAGTGGTATTTTCAACGGGTTATGTTAACTATAAGCATACTTCGCCATCTGGTGAATGTGGTGGAATTTCATTGGGGATACCCGGAGTGTACTAGAGTGTACCGCTAGTGTACCGGTTCATAAAACACAAATAACTAATTATTAATGATTCTTTTTTAATCCCGTCAAAATCCCATCTACCTCTGTGTTTTTATACTTTTCGTATTACTAATCCATCTGTGTAGATTATTGTATCTTGTAGCTTTGAGCGATGCTGGATGAGTTCCTTTATAGTTGTCCTAATTTATCGATACGTACATTATACAACTCTGTATATAATTAACTATCTACGAAAGCAACATGCATTCCAATAGACTGACTTTTTATTTAGAAATATCCAGCCTTCTGTGAACGAAAGAAAGAAATAAAGCACGCGTAATTTTCCCATCAATCTCCGTCTTGTAATCTCTGTATTGTAATCTCTGTCTTGCAATGAGATTCACGAGTTTTGCTTGACTACAGACGAAGCCATAAGAAATGTATTGAATGCCAGAAATATTTGTGCACCAAACATTCGAACTGAATGATGCAGATCTTCTAAATGTTCTCTGACACATAGGACGAATCACATGTAGAAATTAGCCCTATAGGGAAATGACGGGGACGATATCCTCTGTATCAATTATCTGTATGCACCATATACTCTTCTCGTCTTAATATAGTGAGCAAATAGGAAATCCATCGTTGTTAATGTTTCATGTGAGTATTCCCTTGATTTGGCTGTCACAAAGTATAATCATATTGACAAATAAAATCACGGAAGTAGTCAAATAAATCATTAGGAAGGCTGAATTTCCTATTTGCAAGTGTCTTATATTGGTATGAACATAAATAGGTATTAGTGTTACCAAATAAGTCATAAAACAACTTAGCAACGAGACAAAGTGACAGACCACGTTTCGACTAAAAAGCCTTCATTGGGACAAACAAAAGACCACTGTAAATAAATCTTACATAGAGACAATCATGGTTGTGATAGGAAGGAAAGAGAAGGAGGGAATAACAATAACGAATAGATGACGGAGAAAGCAAAGATAGCGCAGCATGACAGGGAAGAAGAGGGTGTGAGGAGAAGATAGTGTAAGTGAGCAGGGGAAAGTGCACAGAAAAAAAGTAAAACATGAAAATAGATTAATATAATGTAAGTAAAATGGAATAAATTTGAAATTTTTAAACATTTAAAATACTTCTCTCCAAAACTCTCAGCTTGAAAAGAGGACGTATTAAACCAATATACCAGATTATATAGTAGAGCAAGGCCAGTTCCCATCGGTAAAAAGACGGGAAAGACATCCTCGGGCAATTAGAGGTAATACAATCTTACACACGGGCAGAATAAACAAAAGGAGTTGAGAGAACGTACGACATGTAAGAAGCTACGCGTAAGGCAGGACGTAGAAGCTAAAGAAAGGGGGAAGAAGGTATCAGTATCCATAACTCAAACCAAACGGCCCATATAAACAGTCTCTTTTCATCTCTTTTAATATCTTGCAGTGTGTGTAGAGAGAGAGAGAGAGCGAGGAGAGAGAGAGATAATGTCATGTGGTGTATTCTTTCCAGAACGTTGTCTTCCCAGTGAATTCCTTGAAGCCTTCACTGTCTTGGGCCATGCGGCTTGCAATTTTCAAAGACGTATTGTTGAAAAATACGTCAGTCTATCGTCCTCTTGGTCTGCCCTTCCTCCTCCTTCCAGGTGCTCTGCCCTCCATTAATTGTCTTTCTAAATGGTTGTGTCTCTTTATATGTCCAAACATGTGTAGTTTTCAATTTGCTATTGTGTTTAGTAATCAACACTCTGAATCTTCAATGTGTTTATAATATCTGCGTTTTTCTTGTTTCCCTTCCTTGTTATTATAAGTATCTTTCTGTAGCATTTCATCGCAAGACGTTGATCTTCTTTGCTGCTGTTTTACTTAGAGTCCATGTTTCACAGCCGTATGGTGCAACCGGAAAAATAATAGTTCTTAGCATTAGCAGTTTCGTTTCTATTTTGTTGGTTTTCATTTGTTCTTCAAAAGTGTTATTTTACAATATGCCATTGCCAATCTCTTCCTTATTTCTGCCTTTTAGTCTCCTGTACCGTTGAAGTTTGCTCCTACGTATTGGAATTTATCCATACATTCTATCTCGGTATTGTCTATTCTGATTTTTAGTTGTTGTGTTATTATATCTGTTGACATCATTTTTGTTTTTTGCGTGTTTAAATATAAGTTTTATGATTCGCTTTATTTCTTTATGTTCTTAATTAGCTATTCCAATCCTTGTATGTATTTTGAAAAAAATCACACAGTGTCGTCTGCGTAGCGTAGTGCAAGGATTTCAAAACACCGATGTGGCAGAGTCTTCTCTCACAATCCTCATTATGTTTTTCTTTGTAGATGTTGAACAGGTATGGGAATAGTGTGCATCCCTGCCTTGTTCCAATCTGTACCTCAAGCCACCCTGAGACTTCACTGCCCTCTAACTTCACTGCAGCCTTTTGATCTTGGTAAAGTTCTTCTATTAGATGAAACAGATGTCTTGGGAAATCCGTTGTTCATTATCTCCCATGGTTTCTGGTGTTCGGCGCAGTTGAACACTTTAGAGAGATAATAAGAAACACTATGATATATTATTATACAAAATAAATTACAAGGCAGCAAACGGAATTTCAACCAGGTCGGTCTGTTCAGAAGAAACTTATTTGTCTTTGCAAAGACGAATATGTGTCATCCGACCTACCTGGTTCAAATCCCTTTGATTTATTATTTTTGCTTCCTTATGATTTTTGGCTTGTTATGTAGCACTCAATGTCATTTACTGATTTTCCAAAAAGTGGGTTTAAATCTTATCTGCAGACTCTGATCAATATAAATCTGATTTCTTGCCAACCTTTTTCAGAGACTTTTTCGGGTTATAATCTGAATGCATCCGCCATTACAATTCTCAAAACGTAATTAAAAAATAGATATCACTGGTCAGAATCTACAGTAAATGCACGCTATTTGAATTTTTTTTTACTCCTTTTCATGTATTTATTTATCAAATCGTGACCTATATTATTATGACACGTGATGTTTTCAATAGATTCTCTCGTCCATTTGTGAATTAAATGCTCTCCAATAAATTAAGCAACGTATCTGTGGAAAGTATTGTTGAGCGCACTTCATTGATCAGGAAGTAGCTGAAACGTCACGTATAATTGTTATCAAGATCAGAAAGATTATTCAGCAAAATTTGTAAAGAGAATTATTCTCATGAAATACCAATATTAATCATATATTATGCGTCTTTTCAATATGCCAGTGGTTCTCAGTGTGGTCATATGGTCTATTTGTGTGCCGCGGAGACTTGAGGATACCACAGACAAATAAAACACTTTGCAATTGAGAAGTAGGGTCACAGACCCATTGACAAAAAGATACTTTTTTGAGCGATAAACAACAAGATTTCAGCGACTTAAGTTAAAATAGCTTGGTGAATTGCAAAGTAAAATCAATCACTGTTATGGTTTTTCTCGTATTCAGAAACCAATGAAGATTTATTTTTAAAAGTGGGCCACGTGTCACGCAAGGTTGAGAACCACTGATATATATATATATCGATGCCACAGAATGTGACGCTGCAGGTGGACTGTCTAAAATGAATAAATGATGAAGACTGTTCCATTATCATTGTTGGTGTGTTACTGAGATCAGAAATAGATTAAATAACAGTACTATTATGATCAGCTTTGCGTGTGAAAGACCAAACTAAGGAGGATTCGACGTTAGCGCTGCGTAAGGAAGGTTAAAGTAATATGAAAATACTATGCTGAAGTTTGAATGAAAATTATCAGATATCGCAGTCAAGGTTTAAGCCACGACGCAACGCATTACACTCCCCGGATTATATCCTGTTAACCAGCAGAAACTTGAAAACTAACACAGATGAGGAAATCATAATTTCTGACTCTGTTAATTTTGAAAAAAAAATTGAAAAATTATAAAGTTGCCTAAAAAAGAAACGTTTTAGAGATATGAACTAGTCACCAAACATGGCAATTTTGACAGGTATGAATATGCCAACAAAATTGGTCTTTGTTGACAGGTGTATTTAGGTTCGTTTAGTTTAGTTTTCTGAACCGACGTTCACATACTCTGGACAAACTAATAGGTGCCCAGTCTCTGGAAATAGATGACGAAGAATATGCATACTGATGATCCCTGTAGATGATCCCTGATGATCCCTGTAGATCACACATTCGGTCGTCATTTTCTGTACAGTTTCTGATGGTTTTTTTGTTCCATGAGATCAAGTTGTTGGTATACTAATTCAATGGCTGCCTTGATGGCCTCCGCCTCTGCTTCAAAATTTGAGCAATTTACCGCAAAATAGTCACAAAACCCGTATGTGGTATTGTATGTGGGTGTCATATCCTGCAAAACAGGTGTCCTTGTAAGCCGATCTATCAGTGTAAGCCTTGATTGATGATGATGGATAACTGTTTATGGTTTCTATGACACATGTCCTCAGAATTGTTTGTAATGTCCCCTTATTGCTGATTTATCTGGTAAATTTGTTAGGATAGTCGTTGGTGCAAGTTCTCCAAGGGAATGGTCCGAGGTATTTGTTTTTAGTTATCTCTCTCTCTCTCTCTCTCTCTCTCTCTCTTGCAGTAGACGGTGTTTATCATCATCCTCTCCGATATATCCAGTAGAGACAGTTGTTTTAGTCTTTTTGTTTCTTTCCAAGTTTCTATAAATACTTAATGTGGGTAGTAATTCTTTTGTCTCGTGTATATGTTTACCGCTTCCGTCAGTGCTCTTTTCCGTCTGATATCCAGCGTCTCCACATTTGCATATATTTCACATACTGCTGTGGGTGTAGATCGCATTTCTCCACAGATTAGTCTCAGAGCTTGGTTCTGCACCCTATTCAGGGATGAGTTAGTAGTGTTGCTCACAATGGCCTGGAGGAGATTATTGATTTTATATTATTTATTTTACATATTCAAGATACAATTGCTGGAGAGTCAGTTGGTCTGTTCCCCAATATGTACTAGCTAGTCTCCTAATGACGTTTAATTGTATTTTCCTGATATTTTCAATGTGGTATTTTATTGTTAGTTGTCTTTCTAGTTTTACTCTAAGATAGACATGGGACTCTTCCTTTGTTAGTATTTCCCGACATATTTTGATGTTAACAGACTTTTGACTGTTTTATGACTTCGAGAGAAAACAGTGTAAGAAGTTTCCTGTGTATTGATTTTTCTTTTTCACAATTCACAATATACTGAGATTGTGAGAAGAGCTCTGATGATCTTTGCTTTTGCCAGTATGGGATATATATCAGTAGTCCAGGTCATCAGCAAACAATACTTTCAACACATTAGGATGTTTTGCCAGATCATCAATGACAATAAGAAAAAATGTGCCGCTTAGAGGAGCCTTGAGGCAGTCCTTACTCAACTTCAGGATTATTTTCCGGGATAATGTACCAACATAGCTGTTGACTATGGTTCTATTTATCACGAAGGTTTGTACCAATTTAATCATCTTCCCATCTATTCATATTCTGGGATGAAGATGTCTGCAGCAAACAACCCAACTATAATTGATTGTAACGAATATACCGGAACACCAAAAACTAGTTTGTATAGAAGGTTGACATACAACAATCATGGATATACGACATATTATTATTGCAGTGAATGGAAAAGACATTTTATTGTAAAAGGTACAATTGAATCTCAAGATCATAAAGAACAAGGAAAGATACTCTGCCATAAAATAAGCATAATATAATAATCACTTAAACACGAGAAGGAATTAATGGAATGACATAATTTGTGAATGTCTTTTTCGCAGACCAGATTGCATTATTTTTAAATTTTTAGATATTTTTATTTTAAGTGCGCAAGATGGTAACCGTTTTTCGCTATCAATATATAATTCAGATCACCATTTTGTTGTGGCAGTTAGATTAAGATTGTATTGATTTTCACTAATTTAATTCACATCTTGATCAAGCTTTTCCTTTTTCGCATTCGTTCACTCTTCATTTTCTTTGTAGAATAGGGCATATCCAACGATAAAGTCAGTTCCTTCTGAGAAATGTCATTGAAAACATGTTATTTTTGTCTGCTGTACGTAATTTTTCATACCACCTTCCAATCTATTTCCAGAGATTGATTTCTATGGATTTCAGAATAAGTATTGTCGTTTACTATATCATTTACTGCTGTCTTTAATGTATGTCTCATTTAAATCCAACAGGTGAAAGAATAGTGGATATATATATATATATATATATATATATATATATATATATATATATAATATATATATATATATATATATATATATATATATATATATATATATATATGGCGTGTGTGCGCGCGTAAATGTGTGTCTATGTATGTGTTTGCGTTCTCTCTCAATAACCAACACTAATTTTCTTGTGATTTGTGTTGACTATGTCTATTTCGTACGAGATATTCCACTGTTAGATAACCCATCTCCTTTAAATAGAAGTGTATTGCCCCACTTGCCTCTTGATACCTAATCCTTCCCCATCTGAGAGCCTGGTGTGTGTTTAGGAAACGCTCAACAGTAGAGTTGGGCTAGGGTTAGTTTTCCATCTTAGCCGAGGTTTAGGTCACCAATATCGTGGACATTTCGCTCAAGTCTGAATCAATATAGACATAGTTTGTGGAATGAGACGATATGGCTACCTTCCCGTTTTATTTTACACGCCATATGCTTCCGGAAAAAACTAGAAGCGTCTTATCAACAATGAACACCGCTTTCATTATAGTTTTAGAATTTCGTTTTTCCGACTGCACGACCACTTACACCAGGTGCTGCTTTCCAGCAATATGCTGCTTTCCAGTATATTTTGTAGACTAGCTTTACTTCTCCGGAAACGTGTTACCTACTCTTGCGTTCCTTAGATATGGAACATGTAAGAAGATTTCTGTGTATTGATTTTTAGTTTCCACAATTCACAATATACTGATCCAACAGTCAAGGTCACCTGCTATCTTACACTGTTCTACGACAGTTTAGATCTATTATTTGTAGTGTGCTATTAATTCTCCTTCCATCTCCAGCCAAGACAATAAGCATAAGACTTTAGCCAGATGTTGACACAAGTTTGTCTTCAGGTTTCCAAATGCACAACGAAGATGTGCTTTTAGTGTCTTGACTATCTGCTGACAGCAAATGCGCGTTGCACGAGACTTGTGAAAAAGCTATATACACTGTATATATATAATATATATATATATATATATATATATAGCTATGGTGGGTAGGCTCCTAAACAACATTATAAGAGGAAAGATGTGGGTTTTTGTTGACTATAAAAATACAAAGATTAAAGGAAACCTAGTAATGTAAGGCAAGATTGCTGGTAACAAAGGACCAGCAAGGATAACAATAAGCAAGATATATTTCCGTGTCTATAAACTGTTTAAACATTTCAGTGATTGCAAAAGGGGCAATTATCTTGATTGTGTTCACAGGGCACTCACATGACAATAATTTGCCCCCTAAATTATATACAATATATATATATATGTAACTGGATAACTCCGTAACTCCACTCTTTCGTATTTGTTATATGCGCTCCTCGAATTAAAACAACGAATTTATTTTGCCCCGTTATAGTTTGGTTCAAATTGAAATTTTAAACAAGACAAAAGTAAACTTGTAACAGCTAAGAGACCGAGTGAGGACTTTAGACAAAGAATCGGCACATCCCAATCCTGGAGCGAGCATATTAAGTGATAAAAAATCAAATGGTTTGCACACATCGGCACACTACCATAAGACAGCATACCACAGCAAGCATGATACACAGAAACAGTAAAGGCATATCTAGAGGCCGACCACAAAAACGATGGACCACCGAAATAATAGAGGAGACAAATTCCACAATATACGCAGCACAAACGAGAGCCATCTCCAGAAAACTCTTCTACCCCTGACGCTGAAAGGCAACAAAGAGTTTAGCGAATAGATAGATAGACAGCAAGTAAAATAGGTCGGTCATCTTATAAGAATGCACCCAAACCAAATACCAAAAAACATATTTAAAAAAAAATCAGGACATAAAGACACATGTAGACCAAAAAGCAATAGATAGAAAACTTTACGATAACCTTGAACAAACATGGGCTTAATGCAACCAAGGCGACACATCTGGCTTTGGAACGACAGCTGAAGTTACCACCCTGCTTTTAGCTTCAAGTGTAGATGCCATCATTCACTTGGAGATAGGCAATGGATAATAGACAATATAATTTTTCTTTCATGTCATAGGGGTTTGTCATAGTTACATATTACTTGCTACCAAATGTCGCGTATCGTATTCTGGGTAAAAGTAGGCGAACAGTCATCAGACAAATATTTATGCCTTGCGGTGATCTTACCATTTTTGTAACTAGGTTCGATGTGATGGCAAAGTCGATCCCAGCATAACGTTTCTTCTCTTTTCTCTCCTTTTAATCAAGTACAAGAGGTAGCCAGTTCCTGCTTCTATATGCTGTCTTTCTTCAGCAAGTAGTGTTTCGCTAAGGGCTGCAATGTCCGTGTTGTATATAGTAGTTCTTTTGTGACATGCAGTTTTTCTTTAATTGTACGTACGTAAAACACATGTATTTGGAGCGTTCCACTTATACAAGATGGACTATCATTAAAACTAGGGCGTTATGGTTTGTAAACAAGAAAACATACAAATTACAACACATAAAACATTTTCAAATACGCACAAAACATTAATAGGCGAGAATAGAAATGATCACAACACACAAACGTGTCCAACCGAAATATGGAAGTGAGGTGCCGGAATGACAGAAAGTACACAAAAAAGGTAAATATGGATGGAAACGAAACGAAAATAAAGATGACGGAAAAAATGAATAAAGACCACAAAAACCGAGAGCTAAACAAGAGAGTGGTCGGAATCGAGTCCAAAAGGTTTGAAGGTACCCAACTCAAAAATATGACGATTTTCTAGAAGGTACCTAGATCTATCATCGGTAGTGCAGGATCTGATGGCAGTGACATGAATATCAAGAGCACTATGAATGCCATCGTTGCTAAAGTGTGTGGCAACAGGAGTAAGTGTTCTATGAATCTAGGTGTTCTATTGATCGCATGAAGATGATTGCAAAAGCGGTCGCTCAATCTTAAACCGGTATCCCCGATGCACTGCTTGCCGCAACGTTTACAAATGATAATGTAAACAACATTACGGGATTCGCATGTAAAGATAACTGGCGTACACGGAGCCAAGCGGATGAAAGAACGCTGTTATCGAACGATCGTCTACGGAAAAACTCAATCATCTCAGAGGACTTGTCGAGAAAATCGTCGTCATCGCTACATAAGCAACGAAGACGAAGAAGCTGGGAGTACGGTAGAGAGTTGCGACAAGCGTGAGGATGAGAAGTGTAGAGCAGAAAGCTATGTCCATCAGTAGGTTTTATAGTAAACAGATGTCCTGAGGTAAGGGGGATGAATGTGATAATTAATGATGTCAAGGAGTTGACAGAAGTAGTGGAGATGATAGATGTAAATTGAATAGATAGAAAGCAGGGTTGAAATTGTTGATGAAATTGATGAAGCAAGACAATTCTATTTAGGACATGTCGGTGATACCTATCCCATCGTCAATGTATCTGTGGAAAAGAAATGGGAACAGACCATAATAGGTCAACCAAACTAGATGTTCTATATGTCCCATGAAAAGACAAGCATAGTTAGGTCCCATTTTAGCGTCTATAGAAAAATGCCACTGATCTGTTCGAAAAAGTGCCCTTCGAGTTGAATTTAAGCACCAGTTCAGCAAGGCGGATAAGAGTATAAGTGGATACAGAGGGATGAGGACTCCTGTCCAGAAAGAAATGCAGAGCCCTGAGACCATCTGCGTGGGGTATAGACGTGTACAAAGAACAGACATCAAACAAGAACAGACGATGAGTAACGTCAGAAGACAACTGGAAAAAAACTTTTTAAATGGTCAGGGCATGCTTAGTGTCTTTCAAGAATGAAGGCAGTTGTTCGACTAGGGCTGGAAATGCTGTCAAGGAAGTCAGAGATGCGTTCAGTGGGAAAAGAGCAAGTAGAGGCAATAGGTCTACTCGGATTCAATGCCTTATGGATTTTAGGCAGCATATAGAAAACAGGTCTGCCTAAGCAGCTTTGATCGATGCAAAGAGCCTTGGCAGTGGTAGGAAGGTGGTTGTCAAGGATAAAGGTTTTCACAGTGCTGTTAACCACCTTCTAGTTAGGTACAGTCGAGTCAGATGTGCGTGCAGTGTAGAAAGAAGTTTTGGAGTGTTGTTGATGACCTTCTTGGAGGTAAAGGTCCTTACGCGACACCACAACGTCCCCATCCTTATCTGTTGGTTTGATGACTATATCATCATGCGGCGAAGATGCACTAATGTGCGAGATTCCTCAGGGGTGATGGAGTTATTGATGAGGTGGTGATGAAGTGATTTAATGTAATGGAGAGTATTCATGATGTAAAGATCAAGAGCCTAGATTGCGCCGGGCTTGGGAGTCTAAGAATATTTCTTCTGTTAATATCTAGAGAACACATCGCCAGTATCAGATGACACTTTGCCAAAGAAATGATAGTGGAGCCGAAAACAATGATGGTAGCGGTGGATATCCTGAAGAAGAGAGTATTGATCGTATGCAGGACGGAGAGGGACGAACTGGAGGCTCTTGCTGATGACATAAACTTCACTATTAGAGAGTCTAAGATCAGGTGGAATGAAAACTACCCGGGAGATAACCATGACCAAGAAGATGAGCATCCACATTAGTGGTAAGATGAGAAGTGGAATATCAGAGGGAGTATGGAGGCGAGGTAGTGAAGGATAGACGACAGAAGTAGGACTAGAACGGGGGGGACAGCGTGAGATGTGGAGTGAAGAGAATTGAGTTTATTAAAAGTGTATTATTACTTTTTTCTTTAAGGACGTTTACCTTCTCTCGATTCAATAACTTTTCGGGAACAGGGGCTGAACGCAGTGAAGAATTCGTGTATGGTAAAGTGACTTTCTTTTTTGTGCCGGGACATGCGGGAGTCCGGGATAATGAGAGAGCAAATAGGTTGGCCGCACACGCTGCTACTACGGCTGTTGGTGGAGCGATGGATCGAGCACACATTTTGAACGCCCTACGGGAAAACACACGAACAAATGACTGTATAAGTGACGATGACTCTTGTTCCATGATTACAGGAATTTGGTTTGAAATGTGGTGTCGCTAGAAAGGAACGATTTTGTAGGCAAGAAAGATGATGGTCAATCTACTGCGTACTGGGGCGTCCGTCAACTAGTAATGGCGGCTACAATCAAGGAGAGATATGAGCACCTATGGACTTGTCGGAGTGCAGTGACGATGATCCAACGACTAACAAACTAATAAATAGAGTGCGCACGTTCCATTTACCAACTCATTTTTGTTTTCTTTGTGCGTACGTCCCATGCAACAACACACATTTGCTTTCTTGAAATTATTTTTATGTTACAGCGGAGAAAGGATCATCGCTAGCTGTGGTAAGCCCACCTCGGTAATGGTGAAACAGACAATGGCTGCACAGCTAATATGTCACCTTTTCTAGCCCTTTTCTCATACTAAAAAGTGCTTTCCGAAAAAGGTCTGCTAAAATTCGAAGGCAGACATTGACGCTGCCTCGAATAGCTGGACAGCGACCATGTGACCTGAACATTAGCAGAACTTCATAACTTTTTCCCAAATTTTGGTCTGTTGGTTTACAGTTTTTCTGCAGTTATTATCTATTATCAATTATACAAAGTTTCTGTACCCCTGCCACTGACCTATGACCAAAACATGTTACATCGTGCTCCTGTGATAGTAACATTTTGTTTCCCATAAGATGAGGTTTGTTTAAGAACTTTACTCTCTTGCTGTTGGCACCCGTATCACCCATAGGCTCCGCACCCATAGAGACCATGAATCATCAAAAGGTGAATATAATTCATGGCGATGATGGAAACTTACTGATTGGTGTATTGAACGGCGACCGATCGGCATTAGAAGACCTATTCTCTGAATTAATTAGACCTTCATTTGTTCCTTTTCTTGGTTATTCCCCTGTTTTCTGTTGGTAAATATTTATATACTAGGAATCACATGTCATAAATAGCCGAGGCTAATCCAAATATATAAAAAGTAACCAATGCAAATCGTAACAAAAATAAAAAACATACCGATTGAATGTCTGTTTACTTTGTGCAGTTAGATCTTATACTACAGTCGATGGTCACGATTGAACCTCTTTCAGCTTGTGCATATTTTATAGTACCGACGGAAAACTTTTGTCAGTTCCAAAAAGTGTGCACATATGGATCGAGTCCATCTTGATTGTTTATCTAATTAAGACTCCAGTATAACATTCATATGTTTTTTAAAAAGGAAATTGAAAGGCTTATGAGAATGTTTATATATTTGAATATTTTTTGTAGCATTAAATAATGGAGGACAGGGCACCTGGGAGGAGGAGAATAGGTAGACCAAGAAGACGATGTATCTTTCTATCTATCTTTCCTTCCTCTTTTACCCTTTCGGGTGTCGATGGAGATACAATGTTCTTGTTCTCGCTTTTCTAGCAGCTTCAGATAATGTTATTTGGTGTTCGTGTAATGTCTCTTTGTTGTTGTCGATCCAGCGTACTCTATGTCTATCCCTAGGTCTTCTTTCTGCTTCTCTCCCTCTTCATATATGATTTATAAACTAATAAATCACACGGCATTCTTTCCAGATGACCAAACCATTGCATCTAGTGACTCTGTATGTATTGCAGAATTGATATGACACCCACTCAAATGACGATGTATTGACGACATTAAAGATAACATGAAAACGTCGTTGAAAAATGCAAGCTGCATGGCCCACGGCAGAGAAAGATCATGGGGATTCATTGGGAAGACAACGTTCTGGAGAGAATACGTCCCATGACATAGCATTAAATTATCAAAAAATTACAAGAACATGCAATAAATATTTTAAATTAGAAGAGACAAAATTCCGCTTATCACAGGTCTTAAAAAAAATAGTTTGACTAAAACACAACAATTGCTGACTTGTGTATATATCACATATCAGTACATAATTATTTAGAAAAATATGATTTGATTTATGATTTAACTGTTCACAAATAGTAAGATCAGTATGCAATACAAATTGTTAATAAAAAATAACTGCAAATTTATTAAACGGAAATTTTTTTCAAATATTGACTACAATTTCATGTATCACAATGTTTAAACAACGAATCAGACCTGTTTAATTTTCTATAAGTAATCAATATAACGTTTAAAAATTTCAATATATGCACAATTAAACATTAAACAAATAATATTAATTTCATATGGGATGTTAAGTTCAATTTAGGTATAGGCCTACTTTACACCTCTATTGAGATGTCGAGAAGGGAGTCAGGTACACTAACAAAGTTTTAGGAATTGTTTACTACCCACAGCTAAAAAAATCACGTTAATAAGGTATATACAAGTCACTCGCAACATCCTTCAACTCCCTAACGGGAAAAATGCCATATTGACATTTAAAAAAATGATATTACAGAAAGAACATAAGAAATATCCAACCTAGTAACATGTCACACAAGCATAATTGATGTCATGTAGATGGCATCATCATGTCTATTTACACACAATCTGAGAGAGAAAAGAAAATTCTTATAGCAGTCGTGTCGAGCACTTGATACCAACGTTTTATATATAACATGTGTGTGCATGTGTACGTTCGTGTAGACCTTCTTTAAGTATATACATAATTATGGACATATCAGGTTCCTCCTTCAAAAGTGACGCTAATAGACTATTTTTCCATGTATTTCATTGATCACTTTGTGCCTACCTAGTGTCAACAGTCAATTAAAATCACCAGAAAAGTCAAATGGCGTAGTTTTTGAAGGATGATAACCGACAAATCCACAGGACTGTTTAATTGATGATAACCTAGCTTTTATTTATAAGCTGATAACAGTCTGCAAAGGTGCAGAAGGTGCAGTGTTACTTGAAGCTCCGTGTCGTGCTATGATGCAGAGAGATGGCCGCATCAGGCGACACCATCAAAGTACATTTAAGGGGACGGCATTTCGAAGACATGCATTATGCTGAGAAAACATGTGGCCCTGTGTTCTGCAGTGGCCAGTTCTAAGTCGAAAGATGATGATCAGGTTTGCCTATGAAGTTGGTATATCGGGTCTAGTTTCTCATCACTACCCATATATTTCTTCCGCTGTAACGAATAATGGTTGTGTTAGTATTTTGGCCTCACTGTATGGCAGCGGATAGCTGAATTGTCCATTTTACCTCCTGTTTTTGCCAAGGCACCAGCTTTCTCAATTACAGTGATACCGCAATGGGCGGGTAACCATTGAAGAATCACATTTTAGTGTTCTTTTATTGTCGCCAGTTCTTGTCTAATTTTGTATATGTGCTTTTATTTTGTTGCTTTGTAATGCTTCCAATAAGGATCATCTGAAGTCTGTGAATATTACTACATTGGATGGTATGGAATTATCTGTGGAAGTGAGAGCTCCCAGTGTTTGCAGGAGTGCCTCGGCTTCTGCTGTGAAATTTGAGCATGTCTTCCCTGTTGAGAATGTGTTACTGAGGCTCTTTCCATTGTTATATCTTATAAAGACGCCTACTCCTCCATTTTTTACAGCTACCTCTGCTAATTCATCTGTGTACGCATGTGCCCATATTCTGGAATCATATTTGTGTGCTATAATTTCTTGTGCCAGGAACGTTAGCTGAGGTGATGTCAGGTGATCTCTATGATGTCATAGGGACATATTTGAAGATGGATATGTTTTTGGACTGTAAAATGATTTATTAAGACCACAAAGCAATTACATTGAAGAGGATATAATCCTGTTGTTGATGCAATTGTTTTGATATGTGCCAGAAGCTGGTACTCTTTAATCTGTTTTTGGTTTGAGTATTGTATTTTGGAGTGCATTGTCTGGTTTTAAACGCGAAGCAGCTTCTGTCTGTGTAATAGTATTATTTCTGACTAAGCTGAATGTTTACAGAGCAGTGGTACTTCCAGTGCTCTTATACGCTAGTGAAACATGAACTATGTATAGACGTCATATGAAAAAACTCAATCATTTTCATACAAATTGTCTCAGAAAAGTTATGAACATCAGATGGCAAGACAAGATTCCTGATACTACTGTTCTTGATAGAGTTGATATCCTCAGCATTGACACTATCCTGATGCAAACACAGATTCGTTGGACAGGTCATTTGGTGCATATGCCAGAACATCGTCTGCCAAAAATACTTTTCTATGGTGAGCTGGAGACGGGTACACGATCTCAAGGTGGCCAAAAGAAGCGCTAAAAGGACTCGTTAAAGACTTACTGAAAGTCTTTGAAATAGACCAAGATACATGGGAAGAAATTGCACACAATAGATCTACATGGCGTTCTAAAATAAAAAAGAGCGCATCATCTTGTGAAAAGAAGAGAAATGCAGCAGCTCAACAGCAGAGAGCAGCAGAAAGTCACGGATGGACCAAGATCCGTCTACAGTCGTCATTCCATGTCCAAACTGTCCAAGGACATTTACAGCTCGATAGGGCTCATTAGCCATCTACGAACTCATAATCAAGGACATAACTCAAATTGAATTTTCAAAGTGGATGTAACAAATGGTCATCATCACTTGTGATGGACGAACAACAAAAAAGTATTCTTTTTGTGCGTCCTTTTCAAGTGGCCAAGTGTTTGCATGGTTTTTTTCCAATTGATTCAGTTTGCATGATCTTCATACACTCTGTGATAAGTCTGAGGCGTGCATTTTGGGCTTTATCTGTTCTGTAATGTTTTGGATGATGTTACCCATGCCATCATCTCATATTCTATCAGAGATCCGGCTGCTCTACCGCAGTCAAAGGTTGCTACCAGGAAAGTCGATTGTCCAATTTAATTACCAGGTAAGTCGAATTTTCTTCTACGGCAATCTATTTTCCATACATTCTTAGGTTTACATTATTTTTTTCTTGATTTGACATGATTAAACATGCTGATGTTGTCATAAAGAGTGTTGATCTGTACGTC